>CM018691.1:74755488-75163989 GCA_009363875.1 Mikania micrantha | reverse complement strand
AGGTTCGTTCATACAAGGTTCGTTCATCAGAAGGTTCGTTCAAATTGAATAGGTTTGTCTGAACAACAGGTTCGTCTACACTTAGGTTCGTCTCAGGGAAGGTTCGATGGGTTCTATACTTAGAAAAAAAAACTTTGATTTTTTATTTTTTTAAAAAAATTTGTTTTAATTTTGTTTTCTTTCTGATTGTAGAAATGGCGAATCTGACTTTTGGTGATAAGCACAACTTGTGTGCATACTTGGATCCTACAACCAGAAACGACAAAGACTTCAGGCCTATGATCGAGTTTCTTAGACGATCACGGGTTTACCATGCCATCTCCAATTCATGCCAGATCTACCGATCACACATTCAGAGCTTTTGGGAATCTGCTAGGATGATATCTGTTGATGAAGAATATGTGATAGAGGCGAATGTGCTTGGACAAGCAATTCGTATTACAGAAGCTGACATCAGAAGGGTGTTGCAGTTCGGAGGAGAACCTGCAGGTATGACACTTATACCAGAGAGGTGCATCAAAGGATGTTTTCTTCGGATCCGATACATCGGAGCCTACAATGTAACATCGATCAAGAAGGGCAAACTTCCTCTACAATACAAGCTGCTAGCACATGTATTTCTTCATTGCCTAGGCATGAGGAAGGGAACATTCGATTTGATATTCATATATATGTCTGATAATATTACCAAAGCTAAAGATCGATTTTATATGTATCCTCGGTTTGTTAAGATGTTGATTAATGAGAGACTGCTCCAGCAGATGTTGCCAAGAAATGCTTCTTATCTTCTGAAGCTTAAACACATGACTGACTCAAGTCTTGGTCAAGTCAGGGTGTATCAGAAGAGTGGTAATGCTGTGTTAGAAAAGGATTTGGTTGGACACTGTGCCAGGGCTAATTATATAGCTCCTGAGAATGATGCATGGAGACATGCAGATTCTGGATCTGATAATGAAGTGTTTGATGATGATAATGATCAGCCACAACCACCACCTCCTCCTCCAAGACAATAGACTAGGAAAGCAGCAGCTCAGTCTTCCCGATCACAACAACCAAGTATATTTCAATCTCAATGGCCAAGTGTAACTCCTACTACCTTGGTACCTCTTGATGTTATCTTTCCAGATCAACAGGGTAAACAAAGGCAACAAGAAGATACTTCTTCTGTTAATGTTGATACTGAAGTGCCTGAATCATCAAGGCCGAAGAAGAAGAAGAAAATGGCCAGAGGTCCAAATGCAAAGAAGAAGACTAAAGTTCCTAAGATCATAATATCTTCATCTGCTGTTTCTTCTCCTGTTTCTTCATCTATTCCTGTTATTACATCTTTTCCACCTGCTACAGTTCCTGCTTCTTTTTCACATACTACTGTTTTAGTTCCTGTTTCTACAGTTCCAGGAGGCTTTGGGCAAGCTCCTAAGTATGTGAACATAGCTTCCTTTGTTCCTTCTTTCATGGAGACTACTACAGTAACTACATCATTTCCAGAAACTTCATTTCATCAAGCTTCTACTTCCAGAGATGATTCCTTGCTTGGAAATTTAGATGATTTGGATCTAAATTTTACTGTGGATTATGATGACACCGAGCTTAGAAGAAGAATTTCTATGTTGTTAAAGGAGTTTGATCAATACAAGATGGAAAAGGAGAAAGTCCAAGCTGATCAACCATCTTCGTCAGGAACAAGTGAGTTAGATGAGATGAAAAGTCAAATTGCTCAACTAATGAAGTGGATAGAAGAAGATGTAGCTGAGAAGAAGATGATGAATGAAAGAATTGCTTCGTTGGAGTCTATGATTGATATCCAGAATGTTGATATTGCTGAACTACATAATGAGAATAGTGATTTAAGGCAAAAGATTGATGATCTGAAAGTCAAAGATTCTCAGGATGAAGTTTCTGGTGCAGAGAAGGTGTTTGTGAATTTGGATGAGGAAGAGGAGGAAGAAGAAGATGAAAAAGTGGACTATGGTGATTCTGATGTTGATGAGCATCCTGGCTTGAATGCTCATGATGATGATGAGGAAGATGATGGTGATGTGGTAGGTGGATCAGGTGGAAATGGTGGTTTGACTTCACAGACTGGAGCTATTGTCGTTTATGATCCTTCAAAGATTACTTTGGATGCTACTCCTGTTACAGCTGTGTCTTCTGATAGGGCTACTGATTGTACTGATATTGAAGATTTAATGGAAATGGAACCAAAGATGATTATTGATTATTCTCTGCCTACATTTCTTGACTTGTTTAAAAAAAATTCTGATATTGATTTGCAGAGATTGATAGTTGAGATATCAGTGGAGAAAGACTTAGAAGAAGGTGAAATAGCTGGAGGTTATTCAACAAAAGACTTCAATGATATGTTTGATATTGATGCTGATCAAGTGTTTGATTTTGAGCAAGATGATGATTTAGACTTATTTGATTTTGAGAATTATGAGCCAATGGAGGAGGATTTGTACAACCTGAATACGTTAAAGAAGATTTTTAATCTTGGAGATGTGTCAAAGACATCATTGGCTAAGGTTAAAGAAAAGACTAACCTGGATTTCTGGAAAGAAAATCAAGAAGAGATGAAGTACATTGTTGATCATTTGTACATCTTTAAGCAGATGATTGAAGTAATAGACGATAAAGTTCAAGACAACCAAACTAAACAATTCAAAAGATTCAAGATTGGATCCAAGTCAAAGATGATTGGAAGAATTGTTAGTTATGGTTACTTTCACAACATTCCTGGAAGTCTGACTGATAAAGGATGTTATGTGGTGAAACGAATTGATGGGTGTCAATATTTTGGAAAGGCATTAGATTTAATGTCTTTGCCATCTTTTGAGTGCATGGAGCTGTCAAGATTGAAGATGATCAAACCTATTCAGACTAAACACAATGAAACTTTTGAGAAGTTATTGAAGAAAGAAGCTAGGTCTGGATGGATTTTGTTGTCTCCTCAAGTCAAAGACAAGATACATGGATATGCAAAGCCTAAAGTGTTTAGAAGACCAAGATTGAGAATGATAGAACATAATTGGAATCAGTATTTCAAATTTTGGTATTATGATGAGAAGACAGCTAAAGTAGTAATTTTGTTGAAACAAGAAGACAAGTGGAGAGTTATCAGAATGCTGGATCCTGTGTGGATTGTTAATTGATCAAAGGATGATATTGATTTGCTTAACATGCTTGATATTTTTGTAGCAGAAGGTTATCATGATGTGGGGATAAGCTATAAAGACATGGCAGTTCAGTTTCAGACCATTGCTCGAATGTGTTATACTTTAGGTTTACATTCTGGATGCAACTGGGAAGATGTGAATTATCTATATGTTGAGCTGATGCAGTTACAAAAAGAAATGGATGAAAGGGATGCTAAACTTGACGCTGGAAGGTTAGCCAAGATTCCTTAGTCGGTTGTGATATGAGCGGTTGATAATGTTGTTGATGAAACTAGTGAAGTTAATGACAAGACTGAAGATAAAGCTGAAGACGAAGTCTGAAGATTTTTTATAGCAACTATTAAGGGGGAGTTTGTTAGTACATATTTGTAATAGATTGTTATTCAAAAATGTAAATTATAGAAAGTTGTAAAAGGTTTTGGCTTAGGTTCATCTGGCCCACGAACCTGAGCAGGTTCGGCGAACCTATAGGTATGGCAACTTAGGTTCGCCCAACGAACCTCAAAGTTCGGCTAGGGAATAGGTTCGGCTGACAGTAAGTGTATATATAGAAGGTTTGTCTGTTTTTCTCAAAAATTTTCAGAACTCTTGGAAATTCTTGGAGAATTGAGTGTGTATTCTCTGTGTGAGAAATCTCTATGTGAGATCTGTAAACATTGAAGATTGATTAATCGAATGAAGATGTTTATGAAATTGCTTGTTACTCTTTGACTCTTATAGATTAAACATGGATTCCGCACGTGTTTAATTGTTCATAGAGCTTCTTGATACGATCCAGATCGAATTCACCAAATCAACAATAAGACTTGAGAACAACAATTTAAAACATTTATAAACTGCATAACATATGAACTCACTAACCTCATGTTGACTTGTTTTACTTACATGATTTCTCAGGTGATGAACAAGTTTAGTCACCAGGATTCGGGATCATAGATAGTGGGCCTTAGTAGTGGACCTAGCTACTTTTGTGTGCACATATTTTGAAGACACTATGTGAATCTCTTTTGTATAACTTGTACAAATACAAGATAGTTAGTTCACGGTTCCTTTTGCTAGATTTACATTGTTGAATTGTGAAACATGAATGATGTAATTTAACTTTATAATTCTATTTTAAGTTAGCATTTCTCATTAACAATCTGATCATTACGATTATCATTTGATACCCCGAGACTATTCCCCAGACGGTAAAGTCGATCCAGCCCACTGGCTCGGGGTGTGACAGATTAGTATTAGAGCCATGGTTATACTAAAATATATGTCATTTTACTTAGAATGGTTTGGCCTAGACTATAACCTAGGGACCCTTCATGTAGAGAACTTAAGAATAGGAACTTATATGCATATGTCTTCTACGTTTGATCATTGCACTAACCGATATTCTTTCTGTTGTGATCAGAAAGCCGCGAAGAAGACCACCACCTCTAATGGCACCAATGCCGTCTCCTCCTCCTTTACCTCCACCTCCTCAGCATGAGATAGACCCCGCTATTGTGGCATTGGCAATCCTTCTGAATAACTAGCTCAAGGAGCCAATTCCTGACATGGTGAATCACAACTAAAACAACAACAACAATAATCTAACTAGGAATCCTCCAGTGAGGGCAACGGGAACACGAGAAACGCCCCTGACTACTCCTACAAGAATTTCGTGCGATGAAATCGCCTAGTTTCAGCGGTCATGAGGGTGCTGTTGGCTTGATCCAGTGGATGGAGAAAATGGAAAACACCCTTGACATCAGTGGTTGTCTTGAGCACCACAAAGTCAGGTATGCTATAGGATCGTTTAGCAAACAAGCACTAACTTGGTGAAATTCCCATCTACAGACTAGAGGAAGAGATGAGGCACTGGGTATGCCTTGGGATGATTTTAAAATGCTGCTCAGATGTGAGTTCTGCCCAATGAACGAACTTCAAAATGTGGAGACTGAGGTGCTAAAGCATGTGATGGTGGAAGCAGGGCATCTAGCCTATACCATCAGATACCATGAGCTAGTAGCACTAGTACCTGACTTGGTGCCAACTTTGGAAAAGAAGATTGACCAGTACCTGTGAGGACGGTCGGCTTGTATTCAAGGGCATCTGATTGCTACCAACCCCACTACACTTGAAATGGCTATCACTTTGTCAGGTACACTCACTGATGTGATGGTTTCTTCTGGTACACTGAAGAAGGAAGTCGGATCGAGCAAGGGAGAAGCTACCAAGAATCCAGATTGACACACTGCCAAGAAACAAAAGGTCGTCAAGAACTATGCAATGACCACTCCTATTTAACAAGTAACACAGGCCCCACCAAAACAAGCTAAAAAGCCGTATACCGGAATGGCTCCTATTTATAACAAGTGTCAATATCATCATCATCCCGGAAGCTAGTGTAGACAATGTACAAGTTATCTGAGGTTTGGGCACTAGGTGAGTAATTACAGGAACCGAGCAACCCAGAACAGGAATAACAATGTAGTGGTGATGCCTGCTGCTATTACTAACACCAGGTCTTCCTACACCTGTGGAAAACCTGGTCACTTCTCAAAGGATTGCCCCAAACGGGTACAGCCGAGGGCTCAAGCAGCATGAGTACGAGCTTTTGCATTCGGAGCTCAAGTTGCACGCCAGGACCCGAATGTGGCCACTAGTATGTTTCCTTTACATAACTTTTATGCATCCATTTTATTTGAAACTGGTGCGGATCGTAGTTTTATCTCATCTGACTTTGTATGCAAACTTAATCTAATTAAGAATCTTTAGAATCCCTTTGCACTATAGAGGTAGCAAATGGGAAACAAATCACAGTTAGTACAATACTTAGGAATTGCCCATTAGCACTTAATAAACAAACATTCACCATCGATTTGATACCAATGGAATTGGGCAGTTACGATATCATTGTCGGAATGGACTGGTTATCCCTTAACAGGGTTTAGATCATTTGTTCCGAAAAACTACTACGTATTCCAATGGCAAACAATCAAGAGTTATAGGTTCGTGGATATCAAAAAAGACGCGGTGTGAAGATAATATGATGCATGAAGGCTCGCAAGTGCTTGAGGAAACAACGTGTGGCTTTTCTTGCTCATGTAGTGGAGAAAGAAAAGAAGAAGATCAAGATTCAAGATGTTCCTATTGTTAGAAATTACACGGACTTTTTTCCGGATGATTTATCGGGATTTCCAATAGAGCGATCGGTGCAGTTCCCTATCTATCTGATTTCAGGAGTGATTCTTGTGGCTAAATCTCCTTACAGACTAGCACCATCAGAAATGCAGGGGTTGTCTAATCAACTGTAAGAATTACTAGACAACCGGCTCATCCGACCAAGCTTCTCACCATGTGGACCTCCGCTACTATTTGTCAAGAAGAAGGATGGATCTTTTAGAATGTGTATCAATTACACGGAGCTCAACAAGCTCATCATCAAGAAATGGTATTCATTACCGAGGATCAATAATTTGTTCGATCAATTGCAAGGATCTCAGTATTTCTCAAAGATAGATTTGCGTTCAGGTTAGCACCAGCTCCGAATTCAAGAAGAAGACATACCCAAAACAGCGTTTTGGACTCGATACGGACACTACGAGTTTATGGTGATGCCGTTCGGGTTGACGAATGCACCTGCGGTGTTCATGGGTCTCATGAATCGTGTGAACAAGTATAAGATAATTTTGTTATTGTCTTCATTGATGACACACTGATTTATTCCAAGAGTGAAACTAAACATGAAAAACATCTCAAGAAGATCTTGGAACTATTCAATAATGAACAACTCTATGCCAAATTCTCAAATGTGAATTTTGGTTACGAGAAGTTCAGTTCTTGGATCTTGTGATCAACTGTGAAGGAATTCATGTAGACCCTGCCAATTTTGAAGCAATCAAGAGCTGAGATGTCCCTACAACTCCGACTGAGATACGGTCATTTTTGGGTTTCGCAGGTTATTACAGGAGGTTCATCTCAAAATTCTCTTAAATAGCTTTCCCCCTCCAATACTAACACTCCTGGAAGGTAACGATGACTTTGTTTTATATTGTGATGCTTCCTATCAGGGACTCAGTTGTGTTTTGATGCAACGAGACAAGGTCATTGCGTACGCGTCACGAAAACTGAAAGTACATGAGAAGAACTATACGATGCATGACTTGGAACTGGGAGCGGTTATCTTTGCCTTAATGATTTGGAGGCATTATCTATATGGCACAAAATGCACAATTTTCACCGATCACAAGAGCTTACAATATATATTTGATCAGAAGGAGCTTAACATGCGACAGAGATGTTGGGTCAAGCTCCTAAATGTTTATGATTGTGTGATCAAATACCATCCAGGCAAAGCTAACATTGTAGCTGATGCTTTGAGCCATAAGGAATGAATCAAACCATTGCGCGTTAGGGCAATGGGAATGAAAGTGCAAACTAGCCTACATGATCAAATTGTACACACACAACAACAAGCAGTGGAAAGAGACAAGCTGAAGAACGAACATGAATGTGGAGCAGAAATACAATTTGAGACAAATCAGGATGGGATTATCTATTACCAGGATCATGTATGGATTCCGGCAATAGACGAACTCAGAAGACTCATTCTTAATGAGGCACACAAAACTCGCTACTCTTTTCATCCTGGCACCGATAAGATGTACCAGGATCTAGGGCGTTTTATTGGTGGCCATGTGTGAAGAACGACGTAGCTATTTATGTTGGAAAGTGTTTAACATGTGCGAAAGTGAAAGCCGAACACTAGAAACCGTCAGGTTTCATGGAACAACCAGAAATTAAACAATGGAAGTGGGAACAAGTGGCTATGGATTTCATTACCAAGCTACCCCGCACTTCCAGCGGACATGATACCATATGGGTCATTATCGATCGATTAAATAAGTCCACTAACTTTTTACCGATGCGTGAGAACTATACCATGGAAAATCTGGAAAAACTATACATCAAGGAGATAATAGTATGAAACGGGGTGCCATTGTCTATTATTTCATACCGGGAGAGTCCATTCACATCACGGTTCTGGCAATCACTACAGCAATCATTAGGGACAAACATAAATCTAAGTACTGTTTACCATCCACAAACTGATGGTCAAAGAGAGAGAACTATACAAACCCTAGAGGATATGCTACGAACATGCGTGCTCGTCTTTGGTAGGAATTGGGATGCACATCTACCACTAATTGAGTTATCTTATAACAACAATTACCATAGTAGCATCGGATGCACATCATTCGAAGCGTTGTATGGTAGAAATCATCAGTTGCCAATTTGTTGGACCGAAGTGGGAGACAACAGATAATTGGACCTGAACTTATTCAGGAAACAACTGATAAGATATCCCAGATTCAGCAGAAATTACATGCTGCTTGTTTTTGCTAAAAGAGCAAAGCCGACAATCGCTGGAAGCCTTTGGAATTCCAGGTGGGTGACCAAGTTATGTTAAAAGTGTCTCCCAGGAAGGGCGTAGTTCATTTTGGGGCTAAAGGAAAACTAGCACCATGGTATGTCGGACTATTCGAGATAACACAACGAATCGGTCCCGTGGCATACGGACTTAAGTTGCCTGATGAACACAACGGGGTGCATGATGTGTTTCATGTATCAAATTTGAAGAAATGCCTTGCTGATGAATCGTTGGTCACACCTTTGAGGATATTCAAGTTGATGAGAAAATCAATTTCATAGAAGAACTTGTAGAGATTATGGATCATGAAGTTAAGAAACTGAAATGAAGCCGTATTCCTATCATGAAGGTTCGTTGGAACACCAAATGTGGCCCAAAATTTACATGGGAGCATGAGGATCTCATCAAATCCAAGTATCCCCATCTGTTTACAAAAGATGTTGTGCCCGGTAATGATGCTTAAATTTCGGGACGAAATTTCTTTAACTAGGGGAGATTGTGACAACTGGTACTTGACCGTCCGATAATCATACGGTATTTTTATTTACATAACTATTACCTATGATTACTTTTGTCAATAACTATTTTACGTTGTAAAATACAATGGCATTCATGATTGCAACAAATCGAAATACATGTGAAATAACAAATGACAATATGTACAAATGACAAAAACAGTGCGCTTGTGATACGAATCCTTAAATAACAAGGATCAGACAATCGACAAAACAATGAGAAATCAATGAGAACATGTGTAACAGGTAAGTCAAGTTGAGATTGTTGGTAAGAATATCAAATCCCAAACGAAATCTGATAACATCTGAGAATATTAAACTGACAGTTTATTGGTCTGGGTGACAAGTCACACAAATATATGTGTTGGTTTAATATTCTGAATGATATCTGTTAAGTAGGACACCAAATCAAAAAGTAAAGCCATCGCCGTGTTCGTTCGGGTGACGATTCGTACGAATACGCGCAAAGGTGATACCATTTGACGAAACCATTGAAATAAACGTTTTCGAAATCATATAAGTAATTAAATGGAATTTAAAATATTTATTAGGAATTACCATCGAAAAAGCTTTAAACCAAACTAGTTTTACAAAAACATGTATTTTAAAAATACGTTCGAAACGACGCGTTTAAACGAAACCGGAAGAACCCGAACACCCACCAAATAACCCGGACTATAAAAGCCCTTATTTATTCTCTTCCCCTCACTAAATGCAGCCATCTACCCCTCTCTAGATTCCGATACTTTCTCTCTCTACACTCTAAAATCCAACATTCAACCCTTTAATTTTTTAACCAAATCAAGCGAATTTGGTGTCAAAAACGATCCTTACAACATCTAGAACTCGAAAGTACATAAGATATAAGCTTGGAATCATCAAAAGCGAGGTAAAAATGGGACTTAAACTTCAGGTTTTAGGGTTTTCATCCAAACGGGTGACTAGAACTTAAACTCGGTTTCAAGATCATCAAACCTTTTAAAAACGACATGGGAATGCAATTAGGATACTTGGAACATGTTAAAATCTAGTTTGAAAAGGTTGAGAATGACTGAGAAGTTATGAGAATAGTATCAACATAGGATCCTAATGAAGGTTATAGTATCGACGGTTCATTAGCACAACTGAATTTTGCATCGAAACTATTAGGTTCGACGTTCAGCCCAACCCCATACCTTTATCGATATTGTTAGTATCGATGAGTCCAGGGAAATTTATCCAAGTCTCCATCGATACTTTTAAGTTCCACGGGCAGGGCCTCGATTCTAAGAAGGTGTTGATCTTATTAGTATCGACGGGGGAGTTTGAACCTTTGTGTTCATACTACTAAGTTTGATGCTCCTGATTCACTGAAATTCGGTCGATACTAACACTTTGTCATTATCCAAGGAATTTAAGCCAAGGGCCCGTCGATACTAAGGTCTAGGGCTGAGATAAATTCGATACTAACAAGCATCAAACTTTTAGTATCGGCAAGACCCTTTTTGATATTTCTATGTATTTGTCGATACTATAGCCAATCGATACTAACCTTTACCAAAAACCAAGTGTTTTATAAACCAAATAACGATCAAAAAAAATTAGATTCGAATATTAGGAAGACGGGTTTGGATGGTTGAAAAAATACCAGTTATGCATAACTAGTTGTAACCACCTTCATGACTTGAAAACCTATCATTTGTAAGATGTCTAGACATGGCGAAGAGTTTAAAATAATAATAGTTATTAAACTTATAACTAATAACAAAGTTTTTTCAAAACAAACTTATTAGTTTCATAAATTACCTAAAGATTGGAGTTAAAAATACTTTCAAAACACTATCATGAGTAACATTATTGAAGTGTAAATCTCAAAACTAGAGATAATGAATAAGGGTTTATATGGAATTAAAATATAGGTAATGGCTAAGACTAAGTAAATTACAATTGAGCAAGATAACTTGGTAAACAGAAGATGTGAACTCATAAAAGTCTAACCATAGTACTCAACTCTGAATCCATTAAACATTTGAAATTGTGAACAACCTCTAAATCAACATAGCGTTTGAATACAAAACACATCACTACAACAACGAACACATGCATTCTTTGTTAACAGTCAATCAGCACAACACCAATGTGAGTTAATCTGCCCCTTTTCTAATAGTTTTATTTATAATCTTTTGACTTATAAATACGGGGCTAAGAAGCATGCTAAACCTTTTCATAAAGGCTTTGGTACATTTATTCATCATTCAAAATAATGTTGTAACAAAGGTTATACCTTTGTTAATACATCCACATTTTATTATGCTTAAAACAATGTTTATATCTATGTGATTTATCAAGTGTTGATGAAAATGATTGTGAAATATCAAAAACAAGTAAAGCTATGTCTTATTACAAATCTAAATGCTTTTGAGATATCAAAGGAATTGAGAAAAAAATACATACATATATCAATGGGATGATAACATAATACTACATTTGATTACTAGTAAAACTGCCGGAATTATATCACTGTGATCATGTGCTAATTGAGAATTCAACTGACTTAAGTCCCTTTAATAGTTCATTTACCATTAAGTTGCATAGGCCAGGACCGACGGTAACGTAGTGGTACCATAAGTTTGACAAACTTCCGGCGAGTGAGGTCGGTACGTTATGGTAACATAAATAACATTTGGCCGGTATCATACGATCGATAACAGGACGGCAACTGCCATGTTTGGTAAACGGCCACATGGATGATATTAACAAGACAGAAACTGCTAATAATTTACCACATCTGATTTGTAGTTTGCAAGGCGTAGTTGACTGTAAGTCACTCATGTCATTGTTTAGTGACAGATCGTTGTGAAGACAAGTAAGAACATGTGAAGACAAGTAAGAATGCGGTCCCATTTATACTTTATTTATCATTATGGGGAATACTTAGAACGAGTCGACTGGCACTCTTAAATTAGAAGTGAATAATAGTAAACTCTACAATTGTGAATACAATGAGTGATTTAGATTGTGTAAAATCTTATATCTTTAAAACATTAAGGGACTACCATTACTTAAGTTATGGTAGTACAACCATATTAAAACATCTATTTCTATATAATATAATTGTGTAATGAGATCATAACATATGTGGAAAAACAAAGGGTGTGAATAAAATGTGTTAGTTTTAGTTTCGATAACGAAAGAGTTGTGTTCAGTCAAGTGTGTGGTGGGCTGGCGGCTCCACTTGATGGTACGTATGCCCTATATATAAACATTACTTGACTTAATGGTACACCATCTATATTGGGAACTAAGAAAAGGACATTGATGGGATATAACACTAGAGAACAACAATTTAAAACATTTCTAAAATGCATAGCATATGAACTCACCAACCTCGTGTTGACTTGTCTTACATACATGTTTTCTTAGGTGACGAACAAGTTTATTCACCAGGATTCAGGATCATAGCTAGTGGGCCTTAGTAGTGGACATAGCTACTTTTGTGTGCATATATTTTGAAAACGTTATGTGAATCTCTTTTGTATATCTTGTGTAGATACAAGATAGTTAGTTCACGATTCCTTTTGGTAGATTTACATTGTTAAAATATGAAACATGACTGATGTAATTTAACTTTGAAATTCTATTTCAATTTAGCATTTCTCATTATATATCATGTTCCATGTAAAGAATCTGATCATTATGATTATCAAAAGATATCGCGCGCCGAAACTATTCTGCCCGACGGGAAAGTCGATCCAGCCCGTCGGCTCGAGGTGTGAAATGATGCCTTCTAATGGATAAAGTAATCTTTTGATTTCTTTTGGACATGTTGGAGATTGGCTTGGTTTGGCCGAGGGAGTAATGTTTTGGTAAGCAACAGCCTTTTATGATCTTACAGTCTCCCCTAAGCTGATGCTACAAAAACTTATGGATTGTCTCCACGAACTATTGCCCTTCCCTTGGCCTACATGTTGCAATCCTACCGGTCCTGTGGCTGGTTGGATTGATGTAAACCCCAAATTCCACTAACGCATAATGTCGCACCCCGGCCTTTCCGTGGGCGTGAGCAACGATCGATGCAAGATCGCAGTCTCCGGTCACACAGTTGCGAGACCTACATGTCTGGTTGTATACGTACATCCATTAACATGGATAAAAAAATTTGTAAAATTAGAGTTGCGGAAGTAAATGTTTGTTTTGTCAAAACAACATTAAATTTATAAGTTGCGAAAGCAGTGTTAAAACAATTTCAAAATGATAAGTAATAATAGTTGCGGAAGCGATTTAAGTAGTTTTCAATGCATAACAAGCCAATGTTTAAATGATTTCAATTGGCCTATGACACTAAAGTAGATGCATGGACTCCATCCTAGCTTCCTAGATTTCTCGTGCTCGTGCCTTAGTTACCTGAGAAAACATGCGAGTAAAAAGTCAACACAATGGTTGGTGAGAGCACAAGTTTATATCAGCAATAAACATCAAATGTTTACAGTAAGAGTTTGCAGGTCTACATATCATTACAATGCAATATCCATTAATAGCTAGTCAATATCTGTTATATCATATGCGGGTTCGCAACCGAAGCTAACATGTTGCCTCCCACCATATCCATCCAACAAGATATGGTAATGTTGTTTGGTCGATTTAGCACTGTTCCGACCTCCATTCGAGGTGGCCATACGGCGCGCAACAGTGGGGCTTGTCAGGCCTATATAGTACTATTCAGAATTACCACGCTGAGCGCCACGCGCTATCAACGGTTCGAGATGTGTTTAATGAGGACTTATCTGTTTTGTGGATGAGTTCCACACATATGCATATATACGATATGTAACATCGGTGCCGGAACCGTCGCCAGAACAGTGATCTCTACAGCTTATGAACAGTAAAACAGGTACGAACCACATACATTTCAGTACGCTTCCTATTCACATCATTTATCATTATCTTAGTGTGTTATCATAGAACAAAATTCAGAAACAGTTAACAGAAACACAGTTCAGAATGATGGTTCTTGAGTCAGATAATTATTTGACAATACAGAACCATCATGTGATTATTTGTTTAGGATTTATTATGTATAAACGTATGCGAGATTTTAAAGAACAAAACACACGAGTATCGTTACGTGAATGCTAAATTGACGGGTTATTCATATAGGTGACGATCTGTACGAATATATCTGAAAGTTTAACGTTCTGAATGATATTCTATAATTAGAAAACAAGATTGAAAGGTACAGTTATCACCGTGTTCGTACGGATGACGATTCGGATGAATACGCGCGACGACCGTACATTTCGATTTAAACAATAAATTAATATTTTAAATTAAATAATTAGAAGATATTAGCTAATTTATTAGGAATCACAACTTGGATTAATAATATAAATTCTGTTTTTATAAACCGTGATGTTTTGTCGCGAAAACTACGCGAAACGACAATTTACGGGAAACCAAACGAAACCGAACGATCGGGTATTTTTCCCACAATTAATGAAGGCATTAAATGCCTCAACCACCACAACCCTCTCCTCTTTCCCCTCATTTTCGTCCCAAACCTTTCCTCTCTCTAAAAGATTTTTCTCTCAAATTTCTCCCTACAAAATAGTGGCCATCTCGTGTTAGATTTCAGCAAATTTGGTGCCAAGACGTTCCTCTCATCGTCTAGATTTAAGAAGTACAAGCATTGTGGAATTTAATCCACGAAATCTAAGGTAAATATCCATTTTAAATTCGGTTTTATAGGGTTTTCTCAAGTTCTTTTGGATTTGCTGTATTGACTGACACTAAACACATAAAACACTTAGATTAAGGTGTATAAATGTTTAGGTATTGTTAGGAACATGATTGTAACAGGCTTGGATCGAAAAGGAGTTAGATGGTGCAGGTTCGTGGCCTCCTAGATCGGCCGAACCTTCTTCCATGAAGACTAAGTATCCCGAACCTGTAGCCAACCCAGGCGAACCCTGCACCGAACCCTCCCTTCTCTGCAACGAACCCTGCATCACCAGTCACGAACCTGTGATCATACCTACATCGAACCTTCTGTCCACGAACCTAGAATCTTTGGCAAACCATTCAGTAGCCGAATCTAGGTATTCGGCGAACCTTCCTTGTGGCCAAACCCTAGCCGAGCCTACGGCGACCCACGCATGTCACGAACCCAGGACAGACGAACCCATGATCCACGAATCTGTCTTGGCCGAATCTATTAGATCACAATGAACCTTAGTATGGCGAACCCTAATGCCGAACCTTGGATGTACCGCGAACCATAGAATCAGATGAACCATGTATGCATGATCATGCAAACCCACGAACCTTCAAACTCAAACAGTAGCCGAACCCTCAGGCTTCGTTAGGGTTGGAAGATGGCCGAATCTATCATTTAACCCAGCCGAACCTTAGGACCACTAGTGGGTTAGCCGAACCTAAGGCCAACTCCTCTAAAAGGTTCGCTGCCCAGGACCACAAGTCGAACCTAGGAGTTGTTTAATGAGATTAGTATGGACCTAGGATGAATGAAACTAACGTTATAACCTAGGAAATGGATTGTGGACCACTAAATTTAACAATCTCATGAGAAGTTGATCATATAAGTTGCATGCTTGTGTGTACTTAAATTAGTTGTATATACATATGTGGGTACATGAACGAAGATGAAACCCTAACCATGCATGCAATTGGGGACTTAATAATGACCATATGAAATTGTTTAACAAATAAGGTAAAATGGTTACGAGTTCATGAGAATCAGAAATACAAGTTGGTTAATTGATTTGAAATCAAAGGTATTGAATTTGGCCAAAGTGGGCCCAATGGGGTTTAACTAAGCCCATTATACATTAGATGTTATTCAAATTCTAATGATGATGTATTAATTAAAATAAGGAATTGTGAATTTATGTAAAAGTTAATGTAATAGTTTTCTAAAGTCTTGTTTAATTTGAAATGCAAATTATAAATGGCATTGGTTTCTTTTAAGTTAATTTTGTTATAAAAGTTTGTTTTAATATCATTGATTGGGATTTTGTTACAAAATAGACAATGTCATTGTCTGGATTTTAAACATAAAACAAAGGAAACTCTGCCGAAATTTCTAAAAATATAAAAGTAAGTTATTATAACTAACCATGGGATTCGGGGATTTTAAAAGGGGTAACTAAGATAGATTAGATCTTAGATACACTTAGTACTAAGACACTTAGTTGCACACATACCAAGATCAACCTTAGGCACAACGACTACTACGCGTACTTATTATATTCGAATTCTTATAAAATAACTCAGGAACCTAAGGCACTTAGCTTACAAACAAGAGCGCGCATTTTGTGTTAAATCATTTACATAGCAGCACAGGTGAGTTCATTGTCCCTTTTCTAACATTTTTGTTTTAAAACGCGGGGCTGAGAAGCATGCGTAAACTGTTTATTTAAATTGTTTACTTAAATACTTTTAATTTTATATGTTTACATATATAAATGTTATCCTAGACCATGTCTAGGAAGATTTTATGCAGGTTTACTAACTGATTTACTTATAAATTAAGTGAATAATCGGGTTAAACTAAAACATTTCAACGGATCAAAACAATTCAAACGAATCAAACTAAACATTTTGACAAAACAAGTGTGTGAGTTCAAGGAATCAAACGAAACATTTTGACGAATCAAATGGGTGATTTCGATGAATCAAACGAAACATTTTGACGAAACAAGTGTGGGATTTCAACGAATCAAATGAAACAATCTTTGCAAAGACAACATTCAATGTTCTACAAATCAAGTGTTGTTGAACAATGAATCAAGTGTACAATTGATTAATGAATCTAGTATTCTATGATCAACGAATCAAGTACATCTTGTAACAGAATCAGACGAATCAATAAATCATTTTCAAGGGAAAGCCTGGAAAATATCAAAGATAATATATGCCAAAACGAACGAAACAAAAACCCTACATTTCAAGAAGTCCTACATAGACCGTTTGAATTGTAGGTCATATGTTTGATGATATTTACTGATTCCCTAACTACTAAGTACCTAGATTGACAGACGAGTCTACTCGAGTTTGACCAAGGCCCCAATCATTAGGACTTAGATTTTATTAAATGTTTATTTAATTGTTTAATTAAGCTTTTATAACTGATTATACAATTATTGTAGTTCATCATAATGTGTGATGAACTTATGAAATCAACATGGATTTCAAACAATTGTAATTACAGGGACAACAAACAGAAGGACTCATGGGATTGTGTTAAGGGTAAAAATGCTTAATTATCATTAACAGTAATGTCATATGCACATTAGTATGTGGTGGGATGTTGGCTAGGGCTTGTCCCTTACATATGCCCTATATATAAGCATACCGATGTGGATATTCCATGTGGTGTTAATGAGGTTAGGGTCTTTACCAAAGGAGGTTTTCAAATCATTTTCTTTTACTAAAACTATATGAACTCACCAACCATGTGTTGACTTTTATTTTTGCATGACTTCTCATGTGACGAACAGGTCAACTAGGAAGCTTATGCTTTTGGACTAGGACTTCAGATAGAAGGCTTAGCATTTTTGGACCTGCATAAATTTGGAAGACATCATTATACAATTTATTTTGTATATCTTGTGTAAATACAAGATAGAAATGAATGATGTTGATGATAGATTTACATTGTTAAATTATAAACGATACTGATGTAATTTAACTTTGTAATTCTGTTATATTTAGCATTTCTCATTTATATCATGTGCATTGTAAACAATCTAATCACTTTCGATTATCACTCATGATATCGCGCCCCGGGAACCTTCCGCCCGTCGGGGAAACCCGATCCTGCCCCGCCGGCTCGGGGTGTGACACGATATTAGCATGTCCAAATGTAACCAAAAAGTATGTTTGTTGTTAAAAACAATTTGTATGGAATGTTTTCTCCCCCAAATGTAGAAAATAGAAAAAGGGACCGTGAACTCACCTCGTAAAGCAGTTCCGGTTATTTGTGTTCGCGACTTGCGAATGCTAGCAACCTGCTAGTGAGAACCTATAATCATATAGGTCGTGAGTATGTGTTTTGTGGTGTGTTGTATCACATACCACTCCAAGTGTCGGTGTGCTCAACCAAGTGTTTGTGTGTTGGCTTGTGTTGACTCTACGAATCGTTGGTGATGCGTTTGTTGTGTTTAGGTCGTTTATGTGCCTTAATGCAAATAGGATAGCGACATGCATCCTATGACTCTAACCAAAATGTTTTCTAATAAGTCATGTTATGAAAATCATAATGTTTCCGTTTTGGGAAACTTTCTATATTTAGAAAGTTTCTATTTTTGGAAGGGTGGTGATGAAATCCTATTTCATAAAAGTAATACTTCTAGTATGTTTATAAAACACGTTTAAACACTTGAAACATATCCTTTATGCATAGATGTGAGGCCCCGAAACCGGGCACCTCACAGAGGTTGGTTTCGTCATAACACATAACTCTTAAACTAAAAACTTTCATAATCATGCAGCGGAAATGTAAACATAGTTTGACAAACAGAAATCAATAAAATGTCTGTATCAAAAACATATCGGATTGCCAAAAACCAATGGATCGTCTGACTTGATGCCCGAGCTTCATGCCTTCTCTTATCGTACCTTCAACCTGACATACATGCTAAATCAAGTCAGCTTACGCTGGTGAGTTCTAGTTTTCATAAAACAACATTAAACATGCTTAACATAAACATCATTTCATACACATAGTCCATAACCTTAGCACATAACATCCTTAACATCCTCATCATACATTCCACTGTCACCATACGAACAGTGGGCTCATGCCGGCACAAGGCTTCATACCCAGTTATAGTCGTGGTTGACTATCATACCCAGTTATAGTCGTGGTTGACTATCATACCCAGTTATAGTCGTGGTTGACTATCATACCCAGTTATAGTCGTGGTTGACTATCATACCCAGTTATAGTCGTGGTTGACTATCACACCTACCCAGCACAATTACTGGTACATCCCTCATACATATCCTATAACACTTATAGGAACATCGTTCATTCGTCATGCATGATATACTAGCACCATATCCTCATACCATCATAACATACTAGCATCATTACCATATCATAACATCATGGCATCATGTCTACATATCATACTTTCATCCTAGCAACCTAGGACCTTGTCATACTCCTATAACTATTCTCATAGTTATCATCATGAAGCATGTTATCATAAAGTCATCATCATATCATATGCTAGCATCATTATCATGTCATGTTATTCATCATCATAACTCATTTATCATGCATTCGTCATACTTAACATACTTTCATGCATAAATCATGCTATCACATAAACATGCATACCTAGTCAGGGCATATCATCATTCATTCATCATCATCATAAGGACATAACATCATAGACATAACAATAAGCATGTATGCCAGCCCAAAACATTAAGCATAAAATAGGGCGTCTAGAACTCACCTGATAGTAGACTCTTGTTTTCCTTAGCTGAACCCCTTAGCTAGGGCTTAGGAACCTACATCAGTTACATTATCTCATTACATCACGTCCTTAGAATTAGAATTTATTCCAGGTCCTCATAACCAACTAGTCCCCATTATAAACTCAAGTTCCCGAACCTTAGCTAACTATTCGAAACACTTGAGGTTCATTAAACACCCCATACTCGAAACCCATGTACACGAAATTCCTGGGGTTCACGAAATGGCTTGTACTCGAAATCATTTAGTGTATTCGAAATAATCCTTGTACACGAAATGGCCTTCGTATTCGAAGGAGTCATGTACTCGAAATATCCATCGTACTCGAATTGTCCATGTACTCGAAATAACATGTATGGTTTCGAGTACCCTCTGTTCATGATTTTCGTGTACTCATCATTTCGTCAATAGACATCTCAGAAATTCATCTAAGACTTTGGGGAGCTAGTTCTAGGTTCCTTAGGGTGTTATCTAAACACTGGAACCTCCAAGTTCCGAACTTTATGCATAAAGGTGTGAGCTTTATGCATAAGTTCCCTTTTTGTATGACCATCCTAACTTTTGTATAAAAATCCAGCTTTCTATATATGAATCACTTACTTGAAGGTAGCTGATTCTCCTGGTAGAATCCCGTGTTTTCCCTCCTTCGTTTGGTCGATTAAAAGCTCGACCTTTGCAGTGTTCGAACTTTGCTTCGTGTACTCGAGAGAAGATGCGCTTCAGCCAAAAGTTCGCACCATTCCCAAGGCACTGGTATTTATAGGAAGGATCCCTGTATTCGAAAACTCCAGTACACGAAAATATGGTGTACTCGAAATATGGTGTATTCGAAATCCTTCTCATTTCGAGTACACGATCTCTACGCCCTGCGTTGGCTATTTTTCGTCTATTTTCCTACAAGCTTATTACTCGTTACCCATTTGTAAGTTCAAGTAACTTGTATTAGAAAATTTGGGATGTTACAAGTCTCCCCTCATTACAATAGGTTTCGTCCCGAAACCTGCCTCGTTACTCATCGAACAAATGAGGATACAACTTCCTCATCTCGTCTTCCAATTCCCACGTCGTGTCTGAACCCTTCCGATGCTTCCACTGAACTCTTACTTGACGAACCGTTTTATTCCGTAGCTGCTTTTCCTTCGTATCCACAATGGCAACTGGTTCTTCAATGTAGTTCAGTCGGTCATCTACCTCAATGTCATCCAAAGGAACATGTGCTTGCTCGTCTGCCAGACACTTCCTGAGGTGTGACACGTGGAAGGTAGGATGAATCCCATTCAGCTCCTCTGGTAGGTCCAGTCGATACGCGACTTTCCCTACCCTTGCCTTTATCGAAAACGGTCCGATGTACCTCGGACTCAACTTTCCCCGCTTCCTGAATCGAATGATTCCCTTCCATGGTGATACTTTCAGCAACACTCGATCGCCAATATCAAACTCGATCGGTCTTCGGCGCTTGTCAGCGTAAGACTTTTGGCGATTTTGTGCAGCTTTCATACGTGCTTTTATCACCCGTAACTTTTCTGCCATATCAATCACGGCCGCGTTGTTTCCCATTTCTTTCTGTCCAACTTCACCCCAGCACACCGGGGTTCTACATCGTCTTCCGTACAACGCCTCATATGGGGGCATTCCGATGCTGGAGTGGTAGCTGTTGTTGTAAGAAAACTCCACCAATGGCAAGTGATCATCCCAGCTCCCTCCAAAATCGATGATGCACGCCCTAAGCATATCCTCCAACGTTTGGATAGTCCTTTCTGACTGTCCATCCGTCTGAGGGTGATAGGCGGTACTGATATTTAACCTCGTTCCCATGGCATCATGAAACTACTTCCAGAATCTGGAAGTAAACCTCGTATCCTGATCTGACACAATGGAGACAGGAACTCCATGTCTGGTCACAATCTCTTTCACGAACAACTCAGACAACCTTTCGGATGTATACGTTTCCCTGATAGGAAGGAAGTGTGCACTCTTTGTCAGTCGGTCCACAATCACCCACATGGTATCATGTCGTTTAGATGTTCTTGGTAGCTTGGTGATGAAATCCATGGTGATGTGTTCCCATTTCCATTCCAGTACCTCAAGAGGTTGCACATATCCGTAGGGCTTCTGATGTTCAGCCTTCACTTGCGCACAAGTAAGGCATCGGTTCACATACTGTGTCACGTTAAACTTCATACCCGGCCACCAATAGTCCTTTCGAAGATCTTGGTACATCTTCGTCGCACCGGGATGCACCGAATAACGTGATTTGTGGGCTTCATCTAAAATCCTCGATCGAATGTCCCCATTTCTGGGCACCCACATACGACCGAATCGTATCTTTACACCGTAATCATTGTCTTCCAAGTTCTTGACCTGCCCGAAGACATGTTCAAAACCCACGTTCGCTTCTTTCAACCCTTCCTGTTGCGCCTGCTTGAGCTCGTTCAGAAAGTCTGGCGTTATCACCAAATCATACGATTTTACTCGTATGGCAGGATGATCAGTCTTGCGACTCAGAGCATCCGCCACTACATTGGCCTTTCCCGGGTGATATAGAATATCACAATCATAATCCTTTAGCAGCTCAAGCCATCGTCTCTGCCTCATGTTCAAATCCTTTTGCTCGAAGAAATACTTCAAGCTCTTGTGGTCGGTATAGATGGTACTCCTTACTCCATACAAGTAGTGCCTCCATATTTTCAATGCAAACACCACTGCAGCGAGTTCAAGATCGTGGGTCGGGTAGTTAGCCTCATGAATCTTTAGCTGGCGCGAAGCATAGGCTATCACCCTTCCCCTTTGCATCAGTACGCATCCCAACCCTTGTCGTGACGCATCGGCATACACAACAAGATCATCATTTCCATCCGGCAGTGCTAGAACAGGAGCTTGGGTAAGTTTCTCCTTTAGCACTGAAAACGCTTGTTCTTGGTTAGGGCCCCGTTCGTACTTTACATCTTTCCTCGTGAGCTTTGTCAATGGCGTCGCTAGCTTGGAGAAGTCTTGAATAAATCTCCGATAGTAACCGGCCAAACCAAGAAAACTGCGTACTTCCGTAGGTGACTTCGGAGGGCTCCATTTCATAATCGTTTCAACTTTAGCTGGATCTACCATAATGCCTTCTGGGTTCACCACGTGACACAGAAACCGTACCTTTCGAAACCAGAAAGCGCATTTGGAGAATTTAGCATAAAGTCTCTCTTTCCTCAGGATCTCCAATACCTCACGTATGTGGCAAGCATGGTCTCCCTCGTTCTTTGAATAAATCAAAATATCATCAATAAACACTATCACCGATCGGTCCAGCATCGGTCGACATACCCTGTTCATCAAATCCATAAATGCTGCAGGAGCATTCGTCAATCCAAACGACATAACGAGAAACTCGTAATGTCCATAACGCGTACGGAAAGCAGTCTTTTGAATATCCTGCTCTCGAACTTTCAACTGATGGTAACCGGATCGGAGATCTATCTTTGAGAACCAGCTTGCCCCTTGAAATTGATCGAACAAGTCATCAATTCTAGGTAGAGGATACCTGTTCTTTACGGTCAACTTATTCAGTTCCCTGTAATCGATACACATACGCATACTTCCATCTTTCTTCTTAACGAACAGCACCGGTGCTCCCCACGGAGAGACACTCGGTCGTATAAAACCTTTATCAAGGAGTTCTTGTAGCTGGGTCATCATTTCCTTCATCTCGGTTGAAACTAAACGGTAAGGTGCTTTGGCAACGGGTTGTGCCCCCGGCACTAAGTCGATCTGGAATTCAATTTCCCGCTCAGGTGGTAATCCAGGCAATTCCTCAGGGAATACATCGGGGAAGTTACGCACCACAGGAACATCATCAATCGTCCTCGTATCATTACGTTCCTCAATCACATAGGCCAAGTGGGCACCACACCCCCGCCTTATCATATCATCAGCCTTGATCATCGAAATGATTTTCGGCGCATACATCGCTCTATCACCATAAACCGTTACGGAACTCCCATCCATCGCACGTAAACATATCATCTTTCGTCGACATACAATGTTAGCCTCATATTTGGCTAACCAGTCCATACCCAAAACTACATCGAAGCTTCCTAAGGTTATCAGAAACAATCGGACAGGGAAGCTATGACATTCTATCTCAAAATAACAATCATCAATAGCCTCAGTCACCCTGGTCATCTTACCAATAGCCGTCTCTACATCAAATACCCGATCTATCTTCTTAACCTTCCCAGATAACCCATCACAGAAAGTAAAAGACACAAAACTCATACTGGCACCAGAATCAAACAATACAGAAGCAGGAATATTGTTGATAGAAAAGGTACCTGTGACCACATCGGGGTCCTCAATCGCATCTTCCTTGGTCATCGTGAAAGCCCGTGCTTTAGCCTTCTGCTTCTCCTTTCCTTTCTCTTCTTTCTTACCCGAGCCCGAAGCATCGGCCCGTGGTTGCCTACAATCTCTAGACAGATGTCCAAACCCGTTGCAGTTGTAGCATCTGGTGGCACTTAGGCAATTGCCGGAAAAGTGCCCCGTCTTTCCGCATCGGAAGCTTAGGTTAGTGCCCACAAAGCGCTGTCCGGTGTGAATTTAACCACACTTGCTGCATCGGTTCGCATCCTCACGCTTCACCTTTTTTCCTGAAAACTTTCGTTGGTCTGTTCGACCCCGCTTAGTCCCGGAGAACTCTTTCACCTTTGCTTCTTCTTTGGCTGGCTCATCCGACATAACATCATCCCAAACTATTCCACTAAGCTCCACAGTGGAATCATAAGTCTTGGGAGCATTCGCCTTCACATGAATCCGAACCTTGGGAGGCAAACCCTCCATGTACAACTTCACCCTGCGTTCCTCGGTAGAAACCAGATGAGGAACAAGTCTAGCCATCTCGTTAAACCTCGACGTGTACTGACGGTGGTTCAGACTTCCAGCTTTCAGAACTAGAAATTCCCTTTCGACCTTATCCAACTCGTTCTTGGGACAGAACTGTTTAGTAACCAGTTCCTTGAGATCGTCCCAAGTCATCTTCTCTACATCAGCTGCAGCTTTGGACTGCTTAATGGTGTTCCACCAGTGAAGTGCCTCCTCAACAAAAGAGTGAGCTGCGAACTTAACAGATTGGTCGACTTGGCATTCACTGATGGAGATAACAGCCTCCATAGCAGATATCCAGTGGCAAGTAGCCACAGCATCCTTCTTTCCATCAAAGGTCGGTGGGTTACATCCCTTGAAGGACTTGTAGTCACAGCCCTTCAGTTTCCCAGTCATAGAGTCGTCGCTCTTAGTCTCGATGATCACCACATCATTTTCTTTGGTGCTTTCTTTAGTTCCTTCAGATTTGTCTTTTAGAGCATCCTTCAGTGCCTTAGCAAGCAAGGCTGTTAGCTTTTCATCCATGATTTTGTAGACCTCGTCTGAAATAGCCTTTACCACAATAGGCTCTAAAGTGAACTCGTCTTCATTCTCAGGTTGCTCGTTGTGCTCGTGGTCGTCCTCATTGACGCGTTCTTCATCCTCGACACGTGGTTCTTCGGGTTTCTGTGGTTGCTTACGTGGTCTACCCTTTTGTCCAGCCATCTAACTATCTACAGGATGCAACAATTGATGAGTTAGTACAGGATTCAGTTTAGCACGAAATAAGCTTTGTAAATCGTTAATGACGTTGATCAAGTGCTATTAACCATTTACCCAACTCATAGGCTCTAAACGTTTCCCATCCCATCTCTTCAATGTGCATGACACTAACTACATACATAACCTTACATCTAACCCTTAACTCATACATAAACATTCAGCTCGTGGCATCCGTTCATCCGTGGTTGGCAATCCGCGTCACTTAATCCCATTCTCAGTTTAAGTCTTAGCATTTGGGATGCCAAGATCTCTCAAACTATGGCTCTGATACCAACTTGTGAGGCCCCGAAACCGGGCACCTCACAGAGGTTGGTTTCGTCATAACACATAGCTTTTAAACTAAAAACTTTCATAATCATGCAGCGGAAATGTAAACATAGTTTGACAAACAAAAATCAATAAAATGTCTGTATCAAAAACATATCGGATTGCCAAAAACCAATGGATCGTATGACTTGATGCCCGAGCTTCATGCCTTCTCTTATCGTACCTTCAACCTGACATACATGCTAAATCAAGTCAGCTTACGCTGGTGAGTTCTAGTTTTCATAAAACAACATTAAACATGCTTAACATAAACATCATTTCATACACATAGTCCATAACCTTAGCACATAACATCCTTAACATCCTCATCATACATTCCACTATCACCATACGAACAGTGGGCTCATGCCCGCACAAGGCTTCATACCCAGTTATAGTCGTGGTTGACTATCATACCCAGTTATAGTCGTGGTTGACTATCATACCCAGTTATAGTCGTGGTTGACTATCATACCCAGTTATAGTCGTGGTTGACTACCATACCCAGTTATAGTCGTGGTTGACTATCATACCTACTTATAGTCGTGGTTGACTATCATACCCAGTTATAGTCGTGGTTCACTATCATACCCAGTTATAGTCATGGTTGACTATCATACCTACCCAGCACAATTACTGGTACATCCCTCATACATATCCTATAACACTTATAGGAACATCGTTCATTCGTCATGCATGATATACTATCACCATATCCTCATACCATCATAACATACTAGCATCATTACCATATCATAACATCATGGCATCATGTCTACATATCATACTTTCATCCTAGCAACCTAGGACCTTGTCATACTCCTATAACTATTCGCATAGTTATCATCATGAAGCATGTTATCATAAAGTCATCATCATATCATATGCTAGCATCATTATCATGTCAAGTTATTCATCATCATAACTCATTTATCATGCATTTGTCATACTTAACATACTTTCATGCATAAATCATGCTATCACATAAACATGCATACATAGTCAGGGCATATCATCATTCATTCATCATCATCATAAGGACATAACATCATAGACATAACAATAAGCATGTATGCCAGCCCAAAACATTAAGCATAAAATAGGGCGTCTAGAACTCACCTGATAGTAGACTCTTGTTTTCCTTAGCTGAACCCCTTAGCTAGGGCTTAGGAACCTACATCAGTTACATTATCTCATTACATCACGTCCTTAGAATTACAATTTATTCCAGGTCCTCATAACCAACTAGTCCCCATTATAAACTCAAGTTCCCGAACCTTAGCTAAGTATTCGAAACACTTGAGGTTCATTAAACACCCCATACTCAAAACCCATGTACACGAAATTCCTGGGGTTCAAGAAATGGCTTGTACTCGAAATCATTAAGTGTATTCGAAATAATCCTTGTACACGAAATGGCCTTCGTATTCGAAGTAGTCATGTACTCGAAATATCCATCGTACTCGAATTGTCCATTTACTCGAAATAACATGTATGGTTTCGAGTATCCTCTGTTCATGATTTTCGTGTACTCATCATTTGGTCAATAGAGATCTCAGAAATTCATCTAAGACTTTGGGGAGCTAGTTCTAGGTTCCTTAGGGTGTTATCTAAACACTGGAACCTCCAAGTTCCGAACTTTATGCATAAAGGTGTGAGCTTTATGCATAAGTTCCCTTTTTGTATGACCATCCTAACTTTTGTATAAAAATCCAGCTTTCTATATATGAATCACTTACTTGAAGGTAGCTGATTCTCCTGGTAGAATCCCGTGTTTTTCCTCCTTCGTTTGGTCGATTAAAAGCTCGACCTTTGCAGTGTTCGAACTTTGCTTCGTGTACTCGAAAGAAGATGCGCTTCAGCCAAAGGTTCGCACCATTCCCAAGGCACTGGTATTTATAGGAAAGATCCCTGTATTCGAAAACTCCAGTACACGAAAATATGGTGTACTCGAAATATGGTGTATTCGAAATCCTTCTCATTTCGAGTACACGATCTCTACGCCCTGCCTTAGCTATTTTTTGTCTATTTTCCTACGAGCTTATTATTCGTTACCCATTTGTAAGTTCAAGTAACTTGTATTAGAAAATTTGGGATGTTACAATAGATCACCGTTTATGCCATTTTGCCCAAATAAAGTTTCCTAAAATAGTAAGTATTTTATTGAAAGCTCCTTTTCAAAAATCAAAGTTTCTAAATATGTTAAAAATCATATCTAAACATATTTCAATATTCACAAATCATCCAAACATGTTAAAACATCAAAAGCCCTCTTTTGATTTTACACAAGTCTCTATTTTTAGTAAGTTTGTCACAAAACCGTATTTTTCACAAAATCAAATACCCAAATGTGTTTCTAAACATTTTATTATGCATTTGGTAACATCTAGACATGTCTAACATATCTAGATCATCATAAATCTACCACATGCAACAGAAAAGTTTCCTTTTAAGGCAAGTTCCACAAAATCAACATAATAACTTATCAAAACTCAATCCCAACAATCCTATGCTCTAAAATCTGTAGATCTACACTAAAATAACACAAGAACACCAACAAATTTGTGCACAATAGCCACATGGAGTTGCATGTGGGTGGATGTTCATGCATGTGGGTTTTCACCTCTTGCATGTTCGATCTATGTATGGATAAGACATAGATACCACCTTAGATGAGTACATTCGAGTTGCAACTGCTCCTGGAGGCTCAGATGATGACTGATGATGAGCTCCTAACCTGTGGGTGGCTTCCAAGACTTCTCCTTGAAGCTCCAATGGTCCAAAGCACTCCAAAGTTGCAAGAAATGGCTTCTCTAGTGTTTCTAGAGGGTTCAAGTGTTGATTTCTGTGAGGTGTAATTGAGTTTGAGTAAAAATACTCAGTGGGATGTAATAAAAACCGAACAAAATGATTTGGTGTTGCTTTTTATAAAGTTTTGTTCACTAGGACCCATCACGTATCGCCAAGGCCGATCACGCATGGCCTCGGTGTACCGTGATGAATATAATATTCGGTTTTCATCCCGAAACACGCCGCGTACTGCCAAGACTTTGTTGCATGTCCTTGGCATACGGCCAATGATATCGGAGTTCAAAACTCCTGCTCTTGCTTCACGTACCGCCAAGAAATTCGCCGAGGGTGGGCGTATCGCGAAGGCTTCATTTCTTAGTTTTTTGAATTGGTTGATTTGATTGCGTCCATGTTCGATTCTTAACGTTTATCCTTAACGGCTAACACATATTTAGCACTTATTCACATAATAACACATATATTTGTTTGTTTATCGTTTCTTCACCAACGTTCGTGAGACTCGTGTGTGTTTCGATAATTCCTCGAATTGTCTTTAATCGTTTGTGTTCGTTATTACGAAATGTTTACATGGTTGATTAAACATAATCAATATGTAATGCACAATTCAATAATTCCTCGAATTATTTTTTTGTGATTGTGTTTGTGTTTGCCATACTTGGTTTTCAATACCAATGTGCAATGTATGATTTGATAGTTACTCGAACTATATTTTTGCAGTTGTTTGTGTTAAAATCATCTAATTAGTCATAATTAAATGAAATGCAACTAGTATGAATGTGAAATACAAAGTTGTAAAAGTTCCAATTTACCTGAAATTGCCAGGTGTCACACATAACACGTGTTTAAAGACATCCTTTGAGTTAGGTTCTAGATTTTTCAAAATAAACATTCATTTTAATCTTCAAAAATAACCCAAAGTTTTACCAAAACAAATATAGCTAAGTCAATTCTACATTCGAAAACCCAATTACAACATTAACAATAATTTACAAAAGTCGTTGGGTTTCAATCATAACTTTTTCGATCCGATCCTCCATGAAATACCCGATCACGTGCGCCATCACCCTTTATACCGGCATTAGTTAGTTGGAACTAAGTAAGAACACCTGTGTATACTATTTGGTTCATAACATAAGCTTATTAGATCCTAAAACGCGATTAAACAACCAAAATAGACTATCCCCAAGGATTGTTGCAATGATTGCTAGAACCGTGAAGTAAATCGACTATCCCGGTCTGAAATAATAGACAATGGCACCCCGTGCCTCATTACTATTTCATCAATGTATAGTCTCGCTAGTTTCTCCATCTTGTGTGTCTCTCTGATTGGCAAGAAGTGAGCGGACTTGGTCAATCTATCAATGATGACCCAAATCGAATCGTGTCCGCTGGAAGTGCGGCGTAGCTTGGTAATGAAATCCATAGCTATTTGTTCCCACTTCCATTGTGGTATCTCCGGTTGTTCCAGCAAACCCGAAGGTTTCTGGTTTTCTGCTTTGACCTTGGCACATGTAATACATTTGCCAACATAAGTGGCAATGTCTTTCTTCATACCCGGCCACCAATAAAATGACCTAAGATATTGGTACATCTTATCGGCATCAGGATAACTGAATAACGTGTCTTGTGTGCCTCGTCAACTATGAGTGTTCGAAGTTCATCTACAGCTAGAATCCAAACACGATCCAGATAATAGATAACTCCGTCTTGTTTTGTCTTGAAATGTTTCTCGGCTCCACAATCGAGTTCGCGTTTCAAATTTTCTCTTGCCACTGCTTCTTGTTGTGCTTGTAGAATATGATCTCTCAGACTTGTTTGCAAGGTCGTTCCTATTGCGCGAACGCGTAAGGGTTTGACTCTTTCTTTCCGACTCAAAGCATCTGCAACTACATTTGCTTTGCCCGGATGGTATTTGATCACACAATCGTAATCGTTCAGGAGCTCAACCCAACGTCTCTGTCTCATGTTAAGCTCTTTTTGATCAAATATGTGTTGTAGGCTCTTGTGATCTGTGAAGATAGTGGATTTGGTACCACAGAGGTAGTGTCTCCAAATCTTTAAAGCAAACACAACAGCTCCCAGTTCTAAATCATGTGTCGTGTAATTCTTCTCGTGTATCTTCAGCTGTCGTGAGGCATAAGCAATGACTTTTTCCCGTTGCATCAATACACATCCGAGTCCCTGATGGGAAGCATCACAATAAACCACAAAGTCATCATTGCCTTCTGGGAGTGTTAAGATTGGAGCATTGCACAATCTTTGTTTCAGTGTCTGGAATGCCTCTTCTTGTTTCTGAGTCCACACAAAAGGTTCGGTCTTCTGTGTGAGCTTGGTGAGAGGCAAGGCTATCTTAGAAAAATTCGAGATGAATCTCCTGTAATAACCTGCCAATCCCAAGAATGATCTGATCTCTGTCGGTGTTGTAGGCACATCCCAGTTCTTGATTACTTCAATCTTGGCTGGATCCACGTGAATACCATCACTGTTAATCACGTGACCCAAGAACTGAACTTCTCTCAACCAAAATTCACACTTGGAGAATTTGGCATAGAGTCGTTCCTTCTTCAGGAGTTCCAAGACTGTCTTGTGATGATGTTCATGTTCCTTCTCGTTCTTTGAATAAATCAGTATAGCATCGATGAAAACGATAACAAACTGATCTAAGTATGGCTCACACACCCAGTTCATTAAATCCATGAACACAGCCGGTGCGTTCGTCAATCCGAATGGCATCACCATGAACTCGTAGTGACCAAATCGGGTACGAAATGCCGTCTTTGGTATGTCTTCCTCTTGAATTCGGAGCTGATGATAGCCTGATATCAGATATATCTTTGAAAAGTACTGTTCTCCCTGTAATTGATCAAACAAATCATCAATCCTCGGTAACGGGTACCGATTCTTGATGGTGAGTTTGTTAAGCTCTCTGTAATGCACATCCTGAACGATCCATCCTTCTTCTTGACAAAAAGAACAGGAGCTCCCTACGGGAAAAAGCTCGGTTGGATGAATCCTTTGTCGAGTAGCTCTTGTAATTGATTGGACAACTCATGCATTTCTGATGGAGCAAGTCTATAAGGAGACTTAGCTACAGGAGTCGCTCCCGGAATCAAATCGATTCGGAACTGCACTGATCTCTCAGGTGGTAGTCCCGGTAAATCATCCGAAAACACGTCCGCATAGTCTCTCACAACTGGTACATCTTGAATCTTGATTGCCTTCTTGTTTTTCTCGATCACGTGAGCTAAGAATGCAACACATTGTTTTCGGATGTACTTGCGAGCCTTCATGCACAATATTATCTTGACACTGCGTTTCGCTTGGTCTCCACGAATCTCCAAGACCTCATTGTTCTCCACTGGAATGCGTAATAGTTTATCGGAACAAATGAACTCAACTCGGTTAAGAGATAGCCAATCCATTCCGATAATGATGTCGAAACTGCCCAGTTCCATCGGTATCAAATCGATGGAAAATGTATGATCGCCAAGTGTTAGTGGGCAATTCCTAAATATCTTGTCTACTGTGATCAGTTTGCCGTTAGCTATCTCAATAGCGTAAGGGGAGTCTAACAATTCCTTAACATAATTAATATGGCATGCAAAGTCAGATGAGATAAAACTCTGATCCGCACCAGTGTCAAATAATATGGATGCATAGAAGTCAGATAAGAGAAATGTACCCGTGATCACGTTCGGGTCTTGTCGAGCTGCAGCTGCTCCGATCTGAAAGGCTCGTCCTCTTGGTGCTTTAGCCCTTTGTTGATTCCTCTTGGGACAATCCCGAGAAAAATGTCCAGGTTCGCCACAGTTGTAGCAAGACCTGTGATCAGCAGCAGCAGTAGTAGCTGCATTGTTGTTTCTGTTTGGAGCTCCTGTGCTCCTGCAGCGATTTGCCCAATGGCCAAACTTTCCACAGTTTGTGCATTGCATGCACTGAGTGTTTGGCGCATGATGATACTGGCAAGTGTTGCACAAAGGTGCAGTGCCAGTGTAGGGCTTTCTGACTTGCGGTGGTGGTGGCTGATTAAGCATTGGTGCTTGTGTGGTGGCAGCAAAGTTTTTAACCACTTTTTGTTTCTTAGCCGGCCTCTTGTTCGACTTCCTTGAAGTTCCAGCTTTGGCTGAGTCAGCCTCTTTCTTGATTGCTCCAGAAGCATCCATCACATCTGTCATTGTTGATGACAGAGTAACAGCCATTTCCATGGTGGTCGGATGAGCAGCAAGGATAAAACCTTGCATACAGGCCGGTAATCCCCCGATATACTGTTCAATCCTCTTTTCCAATGTTGGCACTATATCAGGTGCCAATGCTGCCAGTTCATGAAATCTTGTGGTGTAGGCCAGATGCCCAGCACCAATCATAACAAGATTGAGTAATTCAGTCTCAACCTTTTTGATTTCATTCCTTGGGCAAAACTCTGCCCGAAGTAATGCCTTGAAGTCGTCCCAAGGCATTAACAGGGCCTCATCCCTGCCTCTGGTATTGACCTGAGCGTTCCAACAAGTTAACGCTCGCTTGTGAAATGACCCCGTAGCATACTTTACCCTATACTGTTCCGGGCAGTTGCTGATCTCAAGTGTTGTTTCCATCTTTTCGATCCATTGGATCAATCCGACGGCTCCTTCGCTGCCACTAAAGCTCGGTGGCTTACAACCAACAAAGTTTTTGTAGGATTAATCTTGATGATGGCGGTTGTTTCCGCTGCCTTCTCTAGATGAGTTGGCAACGTTGTTGTTGTTGTTGGTGTTGATCCGGTTCATCATCTCCGGGATCACATCCCTCAGCTGACTAGTCAACAGTGTGGCTAGTGCAATGGTAGCAGGATCCAGTTGATGAACTGGTGGTGGCGGAGGATCAGGCGGTTGTATAGGAGAGTCAGGCGGTGTAGGTGTAGATAAGTGCGGTGCCAAGTCTTGTGGTGGTGGCAGTATAGCATGTCGTTGTCTTCTTGGCGGCATTCTGATCATAACCGAAAGAAAATCGGTTAGTGCAGTGATCAGACGCAGAAGACATATGCAAATAGAATCCTATATCACATGATTTCTATATGAGGGTCCCTAGGTTATAGTCTAGGCCAAACCGTTTAAGTAATATGACCTATATTTCTCTATAACCATGTCTCTGATACCAATCTGTCACACCCCGGGCCGGCGGGAACGGATCGAGTTTTCCCGTCGGGCGGAAGGTTCCCGGGGCGCGATATCGTGAGTGATAATCAATTGATCAGATTGTTTACATAGCACATGATAATATAAATGAGAAATGCTAACACATCCATGATATAGAATTACAAGATTAAATTACAATGTATCGTTCATAATTTAATCGGGTAAATCTATCAAAAGAAACAATATAACTATATCTTGTATATGTACAAGATATACAAAAGATGATTCATTGTCCTTGTCACCAAAAGCATGCAACACAAAATAAAGCTAGGTCTTCTAATAGTCCACTAGCTTAATCCTTGCATGTATGTATCCACACCTGTTCATCACCTGAGAAAACATGTATTTAAACAAAGTCAACACTAGGTTGGTGAGTTCATAAGTATGTTAATTGAAAACCTTGATTCATTCACATGCACAATCACAATGTATATTATGTTACTTGTATGTCATTTGTTCACTTGTTCACCCAATGGCTTCTCAATAGTTATATCTTCAAGTACTATATCATCCTAGTAGTGATGCTTATATATAGGGCATATGTAAGGGAACTAAGCCCTAGGCAACATCCCACCACATCACTACTAGAACTCCACACAACTTGCAATACAACTATTGATTTCCATTCCCAAATCCACATGTCCATACCATTCTTGAATCACCTGTGATAACTTGTATAGAATAATATAATGATGTAATTGTAGTTATCGAACCGAAGTTAGATAACCATTATATGTTAAGGATATTAGATTTATCAAATCTGTTCCTTGTATTATTCTATATTTGTGGGGTTAACTGTTGTTTCACTTTTAAAAAATTAAGAGTGTTAGTTAACCACTTGTAATTTGTTCTTGAACTATAGTGCATAGAGCCTAAAAGGAATCCATTGAAATCCTCACGTAATCAGATTTCAATGCATCTGATTTACCTCTACCACTTTGTTTACCCATAGACTTCATCGAAACAATTACTAGCAATATGACATGAGAATATACATTACTCAGTCTACTAGTCAACAAAAAACGATGGATTAATTACTTATCACTACAGATTAATATCACCATGTGTCACTTTCTAGAACCTGACTTGAAGTCGCCCTGTCACCGGACATACGTTACCGGCCAATGAATCAATAAGATCAACATACTAGCCCTACAAGCTAGAGGTTTGTCAAACCTATGGTACCACTATGCTATTGTCAGTTTAGTCACGTCAAACTAACTGGTCAGCGAATTATAGGGACTTACATGATCAACTTGTACAATTGGCACATGATTGAAGTGATATAATACAACAGGTCAATAGTAACTAATTGTAATTGTATTCATCTTTGATATTGTTCTCATTGTCATGTGTTCTCCTTGTTATTAACAAAGTTAAATAAGAGCTTGTCTTATTACATTATGTTAATTCTTTGAGTGAATGATGTTGTTATCATGAAGTTACATTATCATGATTACCATTCTTTGTTCCATGTTCTCTTGTAATATGTGTTGAGTTGTAAAGCTAAGTGTTTAAAGGACTTGTCCTAATACACTAACTTAACTCTTGTATCGAATGTTATTACAAAGATACATAGTATCTTTATATCATTCATATGTTTGCTTGTGATTGTTCCAGGTTTATTTATGTAAGAATAACTAAGTGTTATAAGATAAGATCTTACAATTATGTTATTCTAATGCGTTGATGAATTAATAAGATATATAATCTTGTTCATCTGATTATCCTGTCATGTCATGATCATATAAGCATGCATACAATGATAAGCCATAATAAACAATTAAGTATTATCTAATCAAAGTATAAATAACATGTTAAGCAGAACTTTTAAATAAATAAAAGTAAACATGTTTCTCAGCCCCGAGAGTTTAAAATCGGTTAAGATTAAAGAAAAAGGGGCATATGAACTCACCTTGCTATTGTAGGGTTGACTTAGCTTAAAAGAAAAGATGCACGCGCTCTTGATTGTACTTGACTGATTGTTTCACGTTCTTGTATTGATTTCATATTGTATGTAACTTATAAGTATTGATTGTAATCGAGTTATGTGCGTGTGTATGTGTTATTTCTAACTTGTTATCATCTCTTGGTCTAGATTATCATTCGGCCCCCAATCCTCTTGCTATGAATCATGTTATTAACATAGCAATTTGATTACTTGATTTGTCATTGATGATGGCTTCATGTTTCACTTGAGTTTTAAATAAATGGAAAAAGTTATCAACCTTTAATACTTATAATTTCTTAAATAAATCGTTTTATCGAAATTAAGTAACCATAATGTTTTGAACTTTATGGATGTATTAGGTTATACTCTAACTTAAGTGGGCCGAATGTAATCGTTCTTGGGCCAATTCAATTGGGCCGAAAATGAAGAGATGGGCCTTACGAAAAACGTGGGCTAATGGATAGGCTTTGGGCCGGTTCTATCTTGTGGGCCAATAGAGTTGTGGCTATCGTTTGTGATTGGGCCGGTTATAATTATTATGGGCCATATGATTTTTGTGTGGACCGAATCAAAGCAATTGGCCAAAGGAGTGAGGTTGGGCCGGTTATGGGTTCTTATTGGGCCGATGTGTTTGTTATTGAACCAAATCAAATAACATGTGGTTATAACCCTAAACGTAGGCCTAACAAAACATGATTTGGCCATAAGCTTGGGCCGGTGGTTTGGTCTGGTCAACACGTCGAGGAAATAATCTCCAAGGCAAAGAACCTTCCTGCCACGTCTAAGTTTTGTTCTAAAGATGGTTCGGCTGTTTAGTCATCATGTATAGGGTTCGGCTAAGGATGTAGTCAAGGATTCGTGAGATGATGGTGTGCACTCAAGGTTCGGACAGATCCCCAGTATCAAGAAGGTTCGCCCATCTATAATACCACTTCAACAGGTTCGGCTTGCCTGGTTTGGCAGTAGGGTTCATCAGCATGGCACCGCGGCAAGGTTCGGTAGCTAAGGATAGTTCGCCGAGGTGTATGGTTCGCCAGTTGGGTTCGTGGTTCCTCCCTAGGGTTCGTTGCACAAAATGGTTCGGCTTTTACATGGAGGGTTCATGGTATCACCCACTGGTTCGCCTGCATGAGTTGTTCGCCGCTCTTAAGTTCGGGAGACTTTGGCTCGTAGACAATGGGTTCGTTAGCCTGGAAGGTTCGGCAGTTGCCTTTTGCCTAGCTACACAGGGTTCGGCTGGTCAAGGGTTCCGCCAGCCTAGCCTTCCCCGAACCAGCCCATGCTCGAATTCGTATCCTTCGAACCTCATCTGTTGCAGGCGACTTCCATGGCTATGTTAAGTGCAAGGGTGTCGACGAAGGTGTAGGGTGAGGGTGTGAAGGTTCTAGATCGGTTGAGGATAAGCAGAACCAACAGGTTGTGTAGGAAACCCTAATTTCGTGATCTTCTTTGACCCATACCTCAAATTTGGCTGATGAAAAGCTTAGATCCGTTGTTTTTCCTTGTAGAGAACATCAAGAGCTTCGCGTGGGTTCAAGAATCACTCGATTTCGTGGAGAAACGAAGGAGATATGACGATTTGAAGTTGGATTTTTCTAGTAAGGGAAACGGTTCGTGAATGAGAGATTACAGAGAGGTTGGCTGATGAAATTATGAGGAAAATGAGTTCATTTGATGCTTATATACCCCGAGGGTATTCGGGTTCGTTTTGGTTGCTCGTTTCGCGTTTTCGTCGCGTATACGGAACTTTACGCGTATTTAATTGTAATAAATAAAAGAAGATTATTTTAATTAATTGATGAGTTTCAAAATTGAAAAATGTTAAATATTTTATTTTATTTAATTAATTTCGTTCGTGTCGTGTTTTTCGTTTTCGTTTCGTCAGATCGCGTCACCTTCGCGCCTTTTCGTTCGAATCGTCATTCGAACGAACATGACGATAGTTTTGCTTTCCGACTTTTGTTTTCTACTTTCCAGTCATTATTTCAGAACGTTAAACTCACAGATATGTTTGTGTGAATCATCACCCACGCAAACACACTGTCAGTTCGTTATTCTGAAACAACACTGTAAATTATGTTTGAATTGTGTTTCCTCACTGTCGGACTCAACTAAACACCCTGATATCACATTGTTTTCACCTTGAATTGTCGGCCATCTGATTCCTGTCATCTATGGATATCAGATTGCAACCGATTTGTTTCTGTCATTCACTTGAACACTTTTGTTTCTCATGTTTAGTTGTGTTAACTGTACTTAAGTTTTCACTTAAATACACACAACTAATGTTTCGAATGTATGTTGTACTTACAGTATTTAAGTTTACACAAAAATACGTACAACTGTTTCTTGTATTTAGAATCCTGTTAATACAATGTCACACCCCGAGCCGGCGGGAACGAATCGGGTTTTCCCGTCGGGCGGAAGGTTCCCGGGGCGCGATATCTTGAATGATAATCAAAATGATCAGATTGTTTACATGGCACATGATAAATAATGAGAAATGCTAGCATGACATCTAATATAGAATTACAAAGTTAAATTACACAGTACATGTTCATAATTTAACTAAGTAAATCTACCCCAAAAGAATCGTGTAGTTTCTATCTTGTAACTGTACAAGATATGCAAAAAGATTCACAATGTCATCAAAATATATGCATCCAAAAGTAAGCTAGGTCTTCTAAAAGTCCTCTAGCTTAATCACTGATGCTGGTTAACTAGACCTGTCCATCACCTGAGAAAACATACATTTAAACAAAGTCAACACTAGGTTGGTGAGTTCATAAGTTTAGTAATTGAAAACCATTGAATTTATGTCAGTCATGTTCACATTGTTTCACACAAGTTGTATTGCTAATTGGTCCTCATGTTTCACACAATGTCCTCTCCATGGCTGTATTTACAGATAGTGTATCATCCAATCAAGCATTCTTATATATAGGGCATACGAAAGGGTCAAGCCCAGACGCCATCCCACCACATGCTCAACTGAATTCAACACTACCTGTAATACAACGATGGATACCCATTTCATTTCACCCATGATTTCCCGGTATGTTTATCCCAATAATGAAAAAGAGAGAGACGTGATTATCTCTGTTAGTCATTCCTTACGGATTAGCCCGGCATGTATAGTGAACCAGTAATTGAATAAAGTAAGAGACGAAATCGTCTCTGTTAGTTATTCCTTACGGATTAGCCCGGCATGTAAGATATCATACTCGATATCTAGAATGAAACTTAATAGTTTCTGTAGCTAACCATTACTGATTAGCCCGGCATGTAATGTACCCAAACAATTGAATAAAGAGACATAATTGCCTCTGTTAGCTATTCCTTACGGATTAGCCTGGCATGTAAGATATCATACTCGATATCTAGAGCGAGACCTAATAGTCTCTGTAACTGTCAGTACTAACCAGTCCGGTGTGTAAGATATCATACTCGATATCTAGGTAGGGACATAATAATCCCAGTAGCTGTCACCCCTGTCCAGCCCGGTGTGTAACGTGTCCTACTCATGATTCCTAGTTTGAGACATAATAGTCTCAGTAGCTGTCATTACTGATCAGCCCGGCGTGTAAGATATCCTCCCACAATCTCTATTGGAATGAATACGTTCCCTAGGTTTTATGAATGTTATCAATTAGAATAATAGCACCCCTCATGCCCGGTGTGACTTCATTAAATTACCCCAATCCCTGGTGATTAGTATTCGTGGTTTACCCAACTAATCTATGGTTGTGTAACCGGCATCCTCTGACGGTTATAAGATGTGCTCTAAATAGAGTCTTAATAGGTAGTGATAGTATGTATGAGAAAGCCATCCCAAAAGTGTGAGCATGCGATATCCTCCTCGATATCACAAGTAACTGTCTCAACTATTATCTCGTTGTTGAGTGTTCTTATTAACTTGAATGGAGTGTTATAAGAACTTGTCTTATACACAATGTTAGTAATGTGTGAATGATCTTGTTATCAGGAAATTACATTATCATAATTATTATTCTTGTTATCTGTAATTGTGATTGGCATGTTATCCCTTGGTTTCCCCGTTGTCCTATCGTGTAAGGATGATTCACAGTTGTAAGATATGTTCTTAGAAACTTACATTATCCTATGGTGTTAATGTGTCACAATTCTAAGTTAGCATGTAGCATCCTAGCTATTTCAGGTATGATAAAATCAACCAATCAAGCATGTAATGATAGACGATAATAAAGACAAGCAATTATTATCTAAGTCATGATATAAGCAATATGTTAAAATAAACTTTTAAGTAATTAAAAGTTTAGCATGTTTCTCAGCCCCGCTTTGAAATCAGTAAAGATTAGAAAAGGGGCATATGAACTCACCTTGTTGTTGTAGGGTTGACTTAGCTTAAAAGAATGAAGACACGCGCTCCTTGATTGAATTTGTTGTAGTTTTCACGTTCCTGTATTGATTTCACATGTATTCATCTTATGAGTATTTATTGTAATTTAGTTATGTGCGTGTGAATGTGTTATCTGGACTTGGTTATTACTCAATGGTGTTGATCCTCATTCGACCCATCTTGCTTGTTAATGGCTTTAGTAACACTTAACCCAATTAGGTTAAGATTAAAACACTTTGAAACCACGCGTAGTTCAATTAAAATCATAAGTTGTCATTGATTATATTGTTCTCATGCTCAAGGGTTAAGGTTCTAAGCTTGATGATTACCCAATACCCACCACCTTTGTAGTAACTAGATCATAACCCCATGTATTTTAACCTTGATCGTTTGATTCCTTAAATTCGTTACAACTTAACCCTTTGGGCCTCCTATTGAGTCAAGTGTTAGAGATATGAACCGAATTTATGGGTCGGTTTGTTTATTTGGTCTTGTTAGGGTGGTGGGCCGAATGTTCTTGGATCGGATATAGGTGTATGGCCAATTGGGCCATAACGGGCCTATTCCATATATGTGGGCCGATCGATGGAGCTACATAAAGGAGTTGGGCCGGTGTGTCTATGCTGGACCGAATTTCACATAGGCCTTGGGCAGATTATATGGAATGTGTATGTGGGCCTAACGATTTGGGCCATCGAAATTCCAGAAATTTGTTGGGCGCTGTTGGGCCTGAGGCAGTTGTGGGCCAGCCATCCTCATTAAACCGGTGGAGAGGTGGCTTCCGAAGGGAGGGATTCCAGCGAACCTTCTGTTTAAATTTTTCCCATGTTCGGCTGCATTGTTCAGTCACAGGGTTCGTTCAATTGGAAACCATAGGTTCGCCAAAGTAGTTGCTAAGAAGGTTCGCAGTAGTCCCCTAAGGTTCGTCCATGGCAGCTGGAAATAGGTTCGGTTCGTCTAGGGTTCGCCGCATTGCACCAAGGTTCGGGTGTCATGCACACGTGGGTTCGTTGGCCTGAAGCAAGGTTCGGTGATGGGGACTGATCACAGGTTCGGCTAACTCTGGGCTGTTAGGTTCGTGGAGGGGGAAGGGTCGACCGAATTCGTAGGGTTCGGCCATAGCTGGTCTGCAGAAGGTTCGCTGAACACGAGACAAGGTTCGGCCGTGGTGTTGATGATCACAAGCTCGGCCATCCCTCCCCTCCGACGAACCTGTTGTATTTCCATCGTCCTCCCCTAGCTACAGCCAACAGTGTCACCGCCCCCACCGAATAACCCAGAACAAGGTTTCGAGGTTTAGGTTTCATCTACACAGGTGCTAACACCTGTTACATGGTTGGGTCGGACATCATAAACGAAAACCCTAATTTTCATATTTCTTTGTGGCATTATACCTCGTTTTTGAGTGACTTTCTTCTCCGATCTGTTGTACTTTCACATAGAGAAGGTTAAGGGCTACGCATGGACACCAAGAATGCGCGATTTGGTCCACAAACGAGTGAGATATGAGGCTTTAAAGGTGGTTTATGGTGGTAAAGGGGTGGTGGCCGGAAATCTTGGCTAGAGAGAGAGGGAAAGTATGTGAAATGAGATAAATGAAACTCTTTTAGGGTATTTATACCCCAGATGAGTTCGGGTTCAGTTTGGTTGCTCAGTTCGTAACTCGGTCGCGTATCCGAAAAAAATTACGCGTAATTTAATTGTAACAAATAAAAGAATGTTGTTTAAATTATTTTGATGAGTTTCAAAATTGTAAAATATTATTTGTTTTATTTTATTAATTTAAAGTCGTTCGTGTCGTGTTTTCGTTTCCGTTTCGTCAGAAAACGTCACTTACGCGCGTTTTCGTACAGAGCGCTAACTGTACTAACACGATCGTACGTTTCACTTTCTGATTTGGTTTTCTACCTATTAGTTATCGTTCAGAACGTTAAACCCACAGATATGTTTAAGTGAATCGTCACCCACGCAAACACACTGTCGGTTTGTTATTCTGAAACAACACTGTAAATTATGTTTTAATTTTGTTCCCTCACTGTCGAACTCGACTAAACATCCTGGTTTCACTTTGTTTTCGTACTGATTCGTCGGCCATCTGATTCCTGTCATCTATGGATATCAGATCGCAACCGATTTGTTTTCGTTATTTGTTTGCACACTGCTGTTTCTCTTGAGTTGTATTTACTGTATTTAAGTTTTCACTTAAACACATACAAGTGTGGTTTGTTTTCTGAATTCTGTTGTCACACAACTGTTTACGCACTGTATTTACACACAGTGAATGGTGAAAGTACACACACCATACGGACTTGCAGTACGGTTTGGTACTAGTTGTCACATACAAGTACTGTTTACAAACATGTATGTACACATAGTTACTGTTGATAGTACACGTACCGTACGGACTTGCCGTCCGGTAAAGTACTAGTTGTCACAGCACCTTTGTGCAACACTTGCCAGTATCATCTTGCACCAAACACCCAGTGTAGGCAATGCACTAACTGTGGGAAATTTGGTCACTGGGCCAACAATTGCAGGAGCACGGGGGCTCCAAACAGAAACAACAATGCAGCTACTACTGCTGCTGCTGATCACAGGTCTTGCTACAACTGTGGCGAGCCTAGACACTTCTCTCGGGATTGTCCCAAGAAGAATCAACCAAGGGCTCAAGTTGCAAGAGGTAGAGCCTTTCAGATTGGAGCAGCTGCTTCTCGACAGGACCCGAATGTGATCACGTGTACATTTCTCTTATCTGACTATTATGCATCCATATTATTTGACACTGTTGTGGATCAAAGTTTTATCTCATCCGACTTTGCATGCCATTTTAATCATGTTGAGGAATCTTTAGACTCCCCTTATACTATTGAAATAGCAAACGGCAAACAGATCACAGTAGACACCGTACTTAGGAATTGCCCACTAACACTTGGCGATCAAACATTTTTCATCGATTTGATACCGATGGAGCTGGGCAGTTTCGATATCATTTTCGGAATGGATTGGCTATCTCTTAACAGAGTAGAGTTCATATGTTCTGAAAAGCTATTACGTCTTCCAGTGGAGAACGATCAGATCTTGGAAATTCATGGAGATCAAGCGAAACGCAGTATCAAGATAATATCGTGCATGAAGGCTCGCAAGTACTTAAGGAAACAATGCATCACATTCCTAGCTCACGTGGTAGAGAAAGACAAGAAAGCAATCAAGATTCACGACGTACCAGCGGTGAAAGACTATGCGGACGTGTTTCCGGATGACTTACCAAGACTGCCACCCGAGAGATCGGTGCAGTTTCGAATCAATTTGATTCCTGGAGCGACTCCTGTAGCTAAGTCTCTTTATAGACTTGCACCATCAGAAATGCAGGAACTGTCCAATCAATTACAAGAGCTGCTCGACAAAGGATTCATTCGACCGAGTTTCTCACCGTGAGGAGCTCCGGTTCTCTTTGTTAAGAAGAAGGATGGATCTTTCAGGATGTGCATCGATTACAGAGAGCTCAACAAACTCACCATCAAGAATCAGTACCCGTTACCGAGGATTGATGATTTGTTTGATCAATTACAGGGAGCTCAGTACTTTTCAAAAATAGACATGCGTTCAGGTTATCACCAGCTCCGGATTCAAGAGGAAGACATACCGAAGACGGCTTTTCATACCCGATACGGCCAGTACGAATTTCTGGTGATGCCATTCGGATTGACGAACGCACCGGCAGTGTTCATTGATTTAATGAACCGGGTGTGCAAGCCGTACTTAGATCAGTTCGTTATCGTCTTTATTGATGATATACTGATTTATTCAAAAAATGAGAAGGAACACGAACAACATCTCAGAACAGTCTTGGAACTCTTGAAAGACGAGCGACTCTATGCCAAATTATCCAAGTGTGAATTTTGGTTAAGAGAAGTTCAGTTTTTGGGTCATGTGATTAACAGTAATGTTATTCATGTGGATCCTGCCAAGATTGAAGCAATCAAGAACTGGGATGTGCCTACAACACCAACAGAAATCAGATCATTCTTGGGATTGGCAGGTTATTACAGGAGATTCATATCGAATTTCTCTAAGATAGCCTTACCACTCACCAAACTCACACAGAAGAGTGAACCTTTTGTGTGGACCCAGAAACAAGAAGAGGCATTCCAGACATTGAAACAAAGATTGTGCAATGCTCCTATCTTGACACTCCCAGAAGGCAATGACGACTTTGTGGTGTATTGTGACGCTTCCCATCAGGGACTCGGATGTATTTTGATGCAACGAGACAAAGTCATTGCTTATGCCTCACGACAGCTGAAAGTACACGAGAAGAATTACACAACACACGATCTAGAACTGGGAGCTGTTGTCTTTGCTTTAAAGATTTGGAGACATTACCTGTATGGTACTAAATGCACTATCTTCACAGATCACAAGAGTTTACATCACATATTTGATCAGTAGGAGCTTAACATGAGACAGAGACGTTGGGTTGAGCTCCTAAACGATTATGATTGTGTGATCAAATACCATCCGTGCAAAGCAAATGTTGTTGCATATGCTTTGAGTCGGAAGGAAAGAGTCAAACCCTTACGCGTTCGGACAATGGGAATGACCGTGCAAACAAGTCTGAAAGATCAAACTATACAAGCACAACGAGAAGCAGTGGCGAGAGACAATTTGAAAGGCGAGCTCGATTATGGAGCCGAGAAACATTTAAAGGCAAAACAAGATGGAGTTATCTATTATCAGGATCGTGTTTGGATCCCGGCAGTAGATGAACTTCGAACACTTATACTTGAAGAGGCACACAAGACACGTTACTCCGTTCATCTTGGTGCCGATAAGATGTACCAAGATCTTAGGTCGTTTTATTGGTGGCCGGGAATGAAGAAAGATGTTGCCACTTATGTTGGCAAATGCATCACATGTGCCAAGGTCAAAGCTGAACACCAGAAACCTTCGGGTTTGCTGGGACAACCAGAGATACCACAATGGAAGTGGGAACAAATAGCGATGGATTTTATTACCAAGCTACCCCGCATTTCCAGCGGACACGATTCGATTTGGGTCATCATTTACAGATTGACCAAGTCCGTACACTTCTTGCCGATCAGAGAAAACTACAAGATGGAAAAGCTAGCAAGACTCTATGTTGATGAAATAGTAGTATGGCACGGTGTGCCCTTATCAATTATTTCAGACCAGGACGGCAGATTTACTTCACGGTTCTGGCAATCATTGCAATAATCTCTAGGGACAAGTGTCAACTTGAGCATCGCTTATCATCCACAAACGGATGGACAAAGTGAGCGAACAATCCAAAGCCTAGAGGATGTGTCGAGGACATGCATCCTAGACTTCGGTGGAAGTTGGGATAAACATTTACCACTCATTGAGTTCTCCTACAACAACAGCTACCACAGCAGCATTGGATGTGCTCCGTTTGAAGCACTATATGATAGAAAATGTCGGTCTCCAATTTGTTGGACCGAAGTGGGAGACAACAGAATCACTGGGCCTGAACTTATTCAGGAAACTACTGATAAGATATCCCAGTTATAACAGAGACTACAAGCAACACGTAGTCGCCAAAAGAGTTACGCAGACTAACGGCGAAAGTCTTTGTAATTTGAAGTGGGTGACCGAGTTATGTTGAAAGTGTCCCCATGGAAAGGCGTAGTTCGTTTTGGGGCTAAAGACAAACTAGCACCAAGGTATGTTGGACCGTTTGAGATAACTCAACGCATAGGTCCTGTGGCATACAGACTCAAACTCCCTGATGAACTCAGTGGAGTACACAATGTATTTCAAGTATCAAATCTCAAGAGATGTCTCGCTGATGAATCACTGATCATACCATTGGAAGAGATACAAGTTGATGAACAATTACATTTCATTGAAGAACCTGTAGAGATTATGGAGCGTGAAGTCAAAAGACTGAAACGAAGCCGTATCCCTGTTGTAAAGGTTCGATGGAACTCCAAGCGTGGACCAGAATTTACCTGGGAACGCGAGGACAACATGAAGACAAAGTATCCCCACTTGTTAGAGAAGTAGAGCCCTACATTGATGCTTAAATTTCGGGACGAAATTTCTTTAACAAGGGGAGACTGTGACATCCAGTACCTGATCGTCCGGCAAGTCCGTACGGTACGTGTACTATCACCTTTACTATGTGTAAATACAATTTCATGAACAATGTTTGAGATAACATAACTCTGTATACAAGAAACTGGTGTACGTATTTATTTGAAAACTTAAATACTGTAAGTACAACACTCACGATAAACAATAGTTGTTTGCATTTAGGTGAAAACCTAAGTGCAGTTAAGACAACGAAGCAAGAAAGACAACAGTGTACAAGTAAATAACAAGAACACGTCGGTTGCGATCTGATATCTATAGATGACAGGAATCAGATGGCTGACAAATCAATACGAAAACAATGGGAAAACAGGAAGTTAGTTGAGTCCGTTAGTGAGGAAATACAATTCAAACACAATTGCAGTGTTATTTCAGAATAATGAGCTGACAGCGTGTTTGCGAGGGTGACGATTCACACAAACATATATGTGAGTTTAACGTTCTGAAATGATAACTGGAAAGTAGAAAACAAAAGTCAGAAAGCAAAACCATCATCGTGTTCGTTTGAGTGACGATTCGAACGAATACGCGCGACGGTGACGCGTTCTGACGAAACAAAAAAGAAACAAGACTCGAACCATAATAATTAAAGAAAATATAATATTTTACGTTTTACAATTTTGAAACTCATCAAAAAATTAATTAAATAAACTCTTGTAATTAAATGACGTAAAAATACGCGTAAAAATCCGGAAACTCAACGGAGACGAGAACCGAGCACCCGAAACGAACCCGAATACCCTCGGGGTATATATAGAATAAATGAGGGGATTTCCTCATTTCCATCATCTTTCTCTCTCTCTAAAAAGTATCCCACGAACCTATCTCTCTCTCACTAGAAAACCATCTTCCAAGCTCCATATCTTGCTCGTTTGTGGACGGAATCGAGCATTCTTGGTATCAACACGAAGCTCTCAATCTCCTCTACAAGGAAGTACAACTGATCTAAGATTTTATCCAGTCAAATTCGAGGTATGGAGCTTGAAAAATCACGAAACTTAGGGTTTTTACACCCCATGTTCGACAATCAACCTTCAACCGGTTTAGAACCTTCACATCCTAAGCCTATACTCTCGTTAATACTCTAGCACCTATCACGGCCATGGAAGTCGCCTGAAATGAACGAGGTTCGAAGGAGATGGGAGCTGGACAGAAGCTGGTTCGAGAAGGGCTTGGCTGGCCGAACCCTCGACCAGCCGAACCTTGTGTACCTGGGCAAAGAGGAGCTGCCGAACCTTCCATGTTCATGAACCCATCGACTGCGAACCAGGTCTCACGAACCTGTGACCATTTTGGCCGTACCATGTGTAGGTGCAAAGCCACGAACCTATGAATGCTGACCCCCGAACCTGCATGCCTTGCTCATGGACTCACGAACCTCCAACATGCCGAACCTCTCAGGAAACGAACCTAGCAGATGCAAACCATCATGGAGCTGAACCTTACCAGCTGGGACAGCCGTGAACCTATGAGCCCCCATGCACGAACCTTGACCGAACCTTTGGCCGAATCTCAACACCTACGAACCTATTGCTGGGTAGAAGTATCCACCGAACCATTTCTGAACCGAACCTGTAACCATCGAGTCTTAGAGCCACGAACCTCCATGTTCACCGAACCCTCACCACCGAAACATAACAGGGCCAAACCTCTAGCCTGAGTAGCCCAAGGTTCGCTGGAAATTAAGCCATCCTTTTGATCGATCGGTTAAGTCCAGCCATTAGGCCAACTTAATGTTTCGGCCCATAACAAAACTATTCGGCCCAATCGGTTCAAGCCCAATAGTCGACCCACACATCTACGGTCGACCCATGGGAGTTTATTGGCCTATGACACTCGGCTTAGCCCAATGAACCAAGTCAGATCACAATGGCCCAATCGGCCCACGTGTAATTCATAAGGCCCACGTTGACATCATTCGGCCCAAGTTGTACCTTGATTCATATGGGAATAAGAAATCAACTTAGAACATTTAATATCAAGGATAACATACATGCCATCACATATCAATTTTAAATGCAATACATAAGTGACAAGTTATGATCACGATGAAATTCAAAAGGCTAACCATGTTATTCGTAAGGGTTTTTAATTTTCAACCTAAAACCTAAGTTTATACTTATGATCTCTAATAACATGACATTAAATCAAGTGAACCTCGAGTCAATAAGCGAGTGATTTAGATATTAACCTAATTAGGATAAGTGTTTCTAAAATCAATAACAAGTATACAGGGCCGAATGAAGACCGAGACTCACAAGTGTTAGACAACTTTAGGGCTAACACATACACGCACACAAATCCTTACAACTTATACTTATAAGTTACAAACAACATGAAATCAATACAGGATCGTGAATACAACAACGAATTCAACAAAGAGCGCGTGCACTTCTTGTTTAAGCTAAGTAAACCACTTCAAACACAAGGTGAGTTCATATGCCCCTTTTCTAATCATTAACTGATTTTAAACTCTCGGGGCTGAGAAACATGCTTACTTTTATTTATTTAAAAGTTTCAGTTTAACATATTGCTTATACTTTGATTAGATAATATTGCTTGACTTACTATCATTTATCATTGTATGCATGCTTGTATGATCATTTTATGACAGGATCAAGTAAGTGTAATAAGACAAGTGCTTATAACTTAAGAAAGCAAAACCATCATCGTGTTCGTTTGAGTGACGATTCGAACGAATACGCGCGACAGTGACGCGTTCTGACGAAACGAAAAAGAAACAAGACTCGAACCATAATAATTTAAGAAAATATAATATTTTACGTTTTACAATTTTGAAACTCATCAAAAAATTAATTAAATAAACTCTTGTAATTAAATGACGTAAAAATACGCGTAAAAATCCGGAAACTCAACTGTAACACCCCGACCGGCGGCGGAATCGTCGGGATGCCACGAGGGATGTGTAAATTGTTCAAAAGCTCGTGGGCATCTAAATCAAATCATCATATATCATTTAAGCAAACAACATAATTACACAAAAATCATGTTCATCATGAATCAATTACATCAATTACACAAAAGAATTAGTTAAACTAACTAAACTCTAATCGCCAGAAATTTAGTTAATTAACTAAGTCCAAGAGCATATATGATGATGTCCAAAATAGAAGAGATCCTCTCTTCATCCTACTTGTCTCCATCACCTGAAACATGTAAGAAAATCAACTGTCAACTACAAAAGTAGTTGGTGAGTAATCATAAGTTTTTATATTTAAAAATGTTTTAGCAAAATGAGTTTGAAAGTTTATGCTTAAAATGGTTTTATAAAATGCTTTGTTTAAAACGAGTATAAAACTTATGATCTTCTTGAGAAAATCCATATGAATACCTGTATGAGATAATCCAACACACATCCATCAATTCAACAATCAAACACATACACAATCACATAACCACATAACCAAATCAGTCATAGCCAATCACAATTAATCATAATCAAATATAGATAATCAATCCACAAACTAATCAACCAATCTCATCAATCATATTCTCAAATAATGTTCGTGACTATACATGATCATTATGTAATTAACATAAGTTAAATACATGATTCATGGAGTGGTCGCTAACCACGTGACAATACATGAAGTCAAAGCAATTGACCGAAGTCAAAGGCAATGATTCACGGATGTGGAAACCATCCACGTGACAATACATGAAGTCAAAACAATTAACCGAAGTTAAAAGTAATGATTCACGGATGTGGAAATCATCCACGTGACAATACATGTAACCTTTGTTATCAACCGAAGTCAATAACAATGTTTACACGATGTATAATAATCAGTGATAATCCATAATAATGAATATCATAATGATAACAGGTATTATCCTTGTGTTATCAAAATAATATTTAAACCGGTATACATGTTTCACCTCCGAGTTTTAAAACTAAAACAGTTTAAAGAAAGGGAGGTTATGAGAACTCACCTGAAGTCCTTAGACTCTGTGTTCTCGTATTATGCGCGCTCGCGTAAGTAACTCAAACCACTCAACAACCTGTATTTATAAGTGTGTTTGTGTTCATAAGCATACGTGTCTTATTTTAATTATTCCCACATGTTCACTTTAAATTCCTTAGGTGTTTCACCCACTTGGTTTGATTAATCTAAGTTGAAATGATTACTAAGTCTCCCATCAATAATCATCATTAAAGTTAGCTTAGACTTGTTGGTTACTAACTATTTATAATGATACATTTGATGTAATATCATAAATATATATACTCACATGCATGATCTATTCAAACCACCATTATTTTATACCTCATCATATGCACTTAGTTTAATAAAAGTGTATTTAAATTATCCATGCAAGATGTTAACTCATTCTATCAATTTCAATACATATGTAATTCATGGTGTTTAAGAAAACTTGTGCCTAGAGAGAGAAAAGGTGATGGTTTGATATTCTCATGCATGCATTAACATGTATATATGTATATGTACCTAATCATGTCATTTACTTATCATTAACCTCCTAATTAAACGAAACTAAGCCGTATTCCTCCAAAGGGCAGCGAACCTTTTAGATTAAAGCCCATAGGTTCGGCCCTCAATAGAGCAAGGTTCGCGACTCCTAGTCATGGGGTTCGGTTATCATGCAAGACTAGGGTTCGGTCCACTAAAGGGTGAGGGTTCGGCATCAAGACCCAGCCCCACGGTTCGTAGATCAACAGGGTTCGTGGCTTAAGGGGGTTCGTTCCAGATTAGGTGAGGGCCAAGGGTTCGTGGCCATGGTTCGTGAAGGCTACTAGGGTTCGTGACCATGCAAGAGCAAGGGTTCGGTGATGGCAGCTGAATGGTTCGTCCCTAAAAGGGTTCGGCTATGGTGTTTCCCGCCCATCTTGAGGGTTCGCCACCTTAACCTCTCGTGAGTGAGGGTTCGACCAGATAGAGTGTGATGCAACAGGTTCGGCCCGCTGATCTGTGTCACGAACCATCAGCTCATCATCTTCAACCTCGAGCCTTTGCAGGTCCTGGGTCATCCATGGCTTTCCATGACTCAACAACAAATCGATTTAACACCAATTGACACCCTAAACTCGATCTAAGTTGATGATCACGAGTACATCAAGTTTTTTATTAAAACCGAAAAGGAAATCTCAGATTTACCTTAAACCGTCGGCCAAATGCAAGGTTTCTTCGTATCCACTTGTTCCCCTCGATCACACGAACGCGTAGGCGCCAAGATCTCGCGATTCCGTCGGGTAACGAACGAGAAAGGTTAGAGAGAAGGTATAGAGAAATGTGTGTGTGTGTTTTTACAGAGAGAGAGAGATTTGGTGAATGAGAAAGAAAGAGGAGAATCCTCTTTTCTTATATCACGTATTATACCCGCGTGCTCGATCTCGTTTTTATCGCGATAAATTAATTAAATAGTCGGTTATGCTCGGTTTTTTTTTTTTTTTTTTTAATCGTAAAATATTTAAAACAACCTAGCATTTTAAATAAATTGGTTTTGTTTTAAAAAAATGATTTTTAATTAAATTGTTTCGTAATTCGCTTTCGCTTCATTATTGCTAATTAATTATTTAGATAAATCAATTTATTCGAAATCATTTTAGGTTGTGATTCCTAATAAATATTCTTAGTTTTCATTTACAAATTTAATATTGTTGGATATTATTTAATTATCTCGTCAAAACACGTTACTCGCGTATGTATTCGTAAAGATCGTCACCTTTGCGAATCCAACGCTCGTGTCGTATTTCGATTCGAATTACTATTTATGAAATATCGTTTCAGTATATTATTCTTAATAATTATATTCGTGTGAATCGTCACCCACGCGAATACATTATTAAGTTAATATTTCTGAATTAATATTCTCGTTTAAATGATATCCGTAACCTCACTTCGCCTAAATAATTTCCATTATTTATTACTTTAAATATTAAAATTCCCAAACCAAAACCCACTAAACCCTAGTCACTGACACATCCATGATAGACCGGAATATGCATATATATAGGGCATACGTAAGGGTCAGTCGCAACTGCCCTAGCCACCGTCCCACCGTTATTTCGGTAAACCATGTCTATGGGTCCTTGACTATGTTTAGTAACCAGACTCTAACAACTCCCAGTTCCATCCCAATTCCATTCTCAGACCAGTAATCCATCATCATCAATAATAAGTAACTGCGATAAACACTACGGGTCTGTTTAGTTGAATTACAACTAAACTTCCCGTGGTTTACGCGTATAATATTTTAAAATCATGCATACCAGTAACAGTGATAATATCAGTAATGAAAATAAATAATTTCATAATCATGAGTAATTACAAAATCTCAGGTCGTAACAGTAAAATCGTACGGCTGTACGGATATACAGACGACCGGAAGTACAGTGATGTTACAGTCTCCCCTAGTTAAAGGAATTTCGTCCCGAAATTCAACTTGGAGCGACCGTAGTAAATGAATGTGGGTACTTAAGCTTCATCTGATCTTCCCGCTCCCATGTGAATTCTGGACCCCGCTTCGATTCCCAACGTACTTTGACAATTGGAATTCTACTGCGTTTGAGCTGTTTAACCTCACGATCCATTATCTCCACTGGTTTTTCAACAAAGTGCATGGTATCATCGATGCGAATGTCATCGAGTGGTACCTGAAGATCCTGATCAGCTAAGCACTTTCTCAGATTGGACACGTGAAACGTCGGGTGCACATTACTAAGTTCAGGAGGAAGTTCTAATTTGTAAGCAACCTTCCCGATCCGTTCAACGATCTTAAAAGGGCCAACATAACGTGGAGCAAGCTTTCCTTTCTTCCCGAATCGCATAACGCCTTTCCAAGGCGACACTTTAAGCAAAACCATATCTCCCACATCAAACTCTAAAGGTTTTCTTCGTTTCTCCGCGTAGCTCTTCTGTCGACTGCGAGCAGCTAACAGATTGTCGCGGATCTGGCGGATCTTGTCAGTCGTTTCCTGAATAATCTCGGGACCAGTGATCTGCGAATCGCCGACTTCGGTCCAACAAATAGGTGACCGACATTTCCTGCCATAAAGAGCTTCGAACGGCGCCATACCAATGCTCGCATGATAACTATTGTTATACGAGAACTCAACCAATGGTAGATGGCTATCCCAGTTGCCACCAAAGTCGATGACACAAGCTCTCAACATGTCTTCCAATGTCTGAATCGTTCGCTCCGTCTGACCATCCGTTTGAGGATGATAAGCAGTGCTAAGATCCAGTCTTGTTCCAAAGGCTTCATGAAGCGATTCCCAAAATCGTGCCGTGAAACGAGCATCACGGTCCGATATTATGCTTAAAGGAATACCATGTCGGCTAACGATCTCATCAATGTAAATACGAGCTAACTTCCGCACAGGGTAAGTTTCGCGTATCGGTAAGAAATGAGCCGACTTTGTCAATCTATCAATTGTCACCCAAATGCTATCCTTACCGTTTGCGGTTCGTGGGAGCTTGGTAATGAAATCCATGGAGATATTCTCCCATTTCCACGTTGGTATTTCAGGTTGTATTAACAATCCAGAAGGTCGCTGGTGTTCTGCCTTGACTTTCGCACAGTTAAGGCACTTAGACACATATTCAGCAATGTCCTTCTTCATTCCAGGCCACCAGTACAAGCCCCTAAGGTCTTGATACATCTTGTCAGAACCTGGATGGATTGAGTAACGAGACTTATGAGCTTCATTCATAATCACTATTCTGAGATCACCCCTGTTCGGTATCCACAACCGATTCAAGTAATGCATTAAACCATCATCCTTAGTTTCCAACAGTATTTCAGCCCCGCAAGACATCTCATTTTTCAAGTCATCTTGAGCCAATGAGTGTTGTTGGGCTGTGAGAATATCATTACGGAGGTTATTGTGCACTCGGACACTATGGATTTGAACTTGACTCTTGCGACTAAGCGCGTCTGCTACTACATTTGCCTTACCAGGATGGTAGCGAATTTCACAGTCATAATCATTCAGCAGTTCAACCCATCTCCGTTGTCTCATATTGAGCTCTTTCTGATTCAGAATATGTTGCAAACTTTTATGATCAGTAAAGACTACACACTTCGTGCCATAAAGATAATGTCTCCATATCTTCAAAGCAAACACGACTGCACCAAGTTCCAAGTCGTGTGTGGTGTAGTTCTTTTCGTGAATCTTCAGTTGCCTTGATGCATAAGCCACAACCTTTCCCCGTTGCATGAGAACACAACCGAGACCTAGGTTGGATGCATCACAGTAAACCACAAAATCATCATTTCCGTCAGGCACTGTCAAGACAGGAGCATCACAAAGTTTCTGCTTCAAAGTCTGAAATGCCTCTTCTTGCTTTGGTCCCCACTCGTATGACCTATTTTTCTGAGTCAAAGCAGTGAGAGGGACAGCAATCCTGGAGAAGTTCGATATGAACCGCCGATAGTAACCGGCAAGTCCAAGAAATGATCGAATCTCTGTCGGTGTCTTTAGTGTACTCCAATTCTTCACATCATCGATCTTTGCAGGATCCACGTGAACACCGTATTCGTTGACTATGTGTCCCAGAAATTGAACTTCCTTAAGCCAAAATTCACATTTGGAGAATTTGGCATACAGTCGCTCCTCTCTTAGGATCTCCAAAACCAACTTAAGGTGTTTCTCGTGTTCTTCCTTGGTCTTTGAGTAAATCAAAATATCATCAATGAATACTATTACAAATTTATCCAAGTATGGCCTGCAAACACGGTTCATGAGATCCATGAAAACCGCAGGTGCATTGGTAAGGCCGAAGGGCATTACCAGAAATTCATAATGGCCATATCTTGTTCTGAATGCAGTCTTGGGAATATCATCATCATGTACGCGAAGCTGATGATACCCAGACCTAAGATCGATCTTTGAAAACCATGCCGAGCCTTGAAGCTGATCGAAGAGATCATCGATGCGCGGCAGTGGGTATCGATTCTTGATAGTCAACTTGTTCAATTCGCGGTAGTCGATGCACATCCGGAATGACCCGTCCTTTTTCTTGACAAACAGGACCGGTGCACCCCATGGCGAATGGCTCGGGCGAATGAATCCTTTATCGGTAAGTTCTTGCAGTTGACTCGCCAATTCTTTCAACTCCGATGGCGCAAGTCTGTAAGGAGCTTTGGCGACTGGTTCCCACCAGGTACTAGGTCGATTCGGAATTCAACTTGACGTTCTGGTGGAAGACCCGGCAAATCATCTGGAAATACTTCTGGAAAATCTCGTATCACTGGAACATCTTCAATCTTCTTTCCTTTCTCTTTCTTCTCCACAATGTGAGCTAGAAATGCTATACATTTCTTTCTAAGGTACTTGTGTGCTTTAGTGCAAGACATTAACTTAAGACCTTTACTAGCAGTTTCTCCAAATATTCTCAAAGTTTCACCCGAAGGTAAGGGAATACGAATATACTTTTCATGACATACAATCTCCGCTTTGTGGGTGGCTAACCAGTCCATGCCTATGATAACGTCAAAGCTACCAAGATGCATAGGTATGAGATTAATTGGGAAAACGTGATCATTTAAGTTCACCGTACATCCAACGATAATAGTGTCAATATCAATAGTGTTTCCGTCAGCCACTTCCACGTTAAACGGTTTATCTAGATATGTACGTGTTCTACCAAGCAAGCATTCAAAATCATATGAAACGAAACTCCTATCAGCACCAGAATCAAATAAGACAGATGCATAAGAGTTGTTGATCAGAAATGTACCGTTGACGACGTCCTGGTTGGCCTGAGCAGCTGGAGCATTCAGTTGGAAAGCCCGGCCTCTTGCCACCCTCTGATTGTTCCCGGTCAACTTTGAGCATTGATTTCTGAAGTGACCCACTTCACCACACTCATAGCAGGCTCTTGCCTGCGCTTGAGGTATCTGGCGAACGGGTACAGCTGGAATAGGTTGTGCATGCGGAGCTGGCAGTGCAAGCGGTGCCTGTTGCATCCTTTGTGCTTGCGGTGCACTCCGACAAACATTAGCAAAATGACCAAACTTGCCGCAGTTGTTGCAGACGCGACATGGAAAATTTGGTGCGTGATGATATCGGCAGGTATTACACTGAGGAGTGTTCCCAGTAAAAGTCCTGGCAGTTGAATTGTTTGATGATTGCTGCGCAGACTTGGCAGCAGGAGTAGCGACCATAAAGTTTCTGGTCTTTCTCTTCTTGTTGCTGCTTTTGGCTGAGCTAGCAGCTTCAGACTTGACTTCAGTTTTGACTTCCTTTGCAGCAGTCTTGGTGTCAGTCTTCTTGTATCCTTTCCTAGTGAGTGTTCCATTCCTCACATGATTGTCAGTAAGAGTTGCAGATAATCGGATTGCAGCCTCAAGTGTTTTGGGATTGCTCCCGTAGACTGTATCCTAAATCTGTACCGGCAATCCGCCGATATATTTCTCAATCGCCCTTTCCAAGGGTGTCACCATGTGAGGTACCAGTAAGCTATACTCATGAAACTGAGTATTATAGATGACGTTCTCGCCACTATCTTGTTTGAGTTCCCAGAACTCAATCTCCAGCTTCCTCATCTCGCTTCGAGGACAGAATTCAGTAGTCATCAAGTTCTTGACCTCAGTCCACGTCAGTGCAAGTGCAGCATCCACTCCCCTAGTTCGCTTTTCCCCATTCCACCAAGTCAGTGCTCTCTTTTGGAAAACACTGGTGGCATAGCGGACTTTCAGATTCTCAGGACATTCGCTGTTGATGAAGGTGTTCTCCATACTCTCGAACCACTGCAGCAGACCAGTGGCCGATTCAGCACCCGTGAATTTCAGGGGGTTGCAGGAATTGAAGTGTTTGAATGTGCAAGCTGGTGGGTTTGCACCACCTCTGTTCTGGTTGATATTCTGGTTAGCCTGAGTCAATTGGCTCACCAGTCCAGAGATAAGATTAGCTAACTCTTGTATGCCGGAGTTGGCATTACTGTTGTTAGCATCCCCATTGTTTGAATCATCTCCGTTGTGACGGCGAGGCATGTTTCTGAAGAAATTAGAAACATGTTACTACCGTTTACAACATAAGGCATACAAACAATGGTCAAATGAGTTCATTTAAACAGTTAGGATTACATATAGGAACTATATTTCTCTCCTATCTGTCATTAAACTCATAACATTTATAAATTTCCCAACATTATACTAAGTGTCCTAGTTGGTCATAACTAATATTAGCTAGCTATTCCTAAGTCCCATACATTTCCCACCCTATACCAACACTGACAACCTCCCGATGCAACGCAACAAGCTTATATATAGGGCATATGCAGAGGTAGATCGCAATCTCCCCTACACCGTCCCACCACCGTTCCGTTGCACCACGATTATGCCCTTGTTAGTGTTTAGGGTGTATCATGTATTTCACCATATTCTCACTTCACAACCCTTATCCAAGATAGGATAATTTTGAGTGAAGTGATCTTTAGTTCCCTTGGAAAATTAGGTTCGCCTAATGTCTAAGTTCTCCTAACATGTAGGTTTACCTATTTCTAAGTTCACCTAATGTCCAAGTTCACTTGACATTAGAGTTCCCCTAATTGTCTAAGTTCACTAAATTCCATGCTGTTCTCAATGTCCATAATCATCAATAAGGGTCCATATCATCACTAAGTGCTCTAATTGTCACTAAGTGTTCATATCCCCCCTATGGTTCATCCTCATCAAGTGTTCATACTATCACTAAGTGTTAGTATCATCACTATGCGTTTATATTATCACCAAGTGTCTATATCATCACCCAAATCCATATTTCATCACTAATCGCTCATACCGTTCATTAATCCTATGCACCCTACGTGTCCAATCATTATGGTTCATAAGTGAATTTAATAGTGTCCATCAATGTGATCATCAAAATGTCAATCCAACACCTTCTCAACCAACATATCATCACCAACCATCAATCATAACCTCACAGGAATTCCTAATAATATCCTAAGTTCCTGACACTGACAGACCCCCAATATACTACAAATGGTATATGTATAGGGCATATGTAGGGGTCAGTCGCAACTGCCCCAGCCACCGTCCCACCACCTTTGTAGTATACCACGAGTGTGTCCTTGTCTGGAGTTTATAGATCAAACAAATAATTCCTAAAGCAGATAATTCCTAAGCATTTAATTTCCTAAGCAGGTAATTTCCCAAATGGGTAGTTCCCACATTCTTCAATACTGACATCCACCCAATGTACCGTAAATGGTATATATATAGGGCATATGTAAGGGTCAGTCGCAACTGCCCTAGCCAACGTCCCACCACCTTTACGATACACCACGTGCATGTCCTTATCGAATCATTAGGGCACACGTAAGCAAGAAAAACATGCGAATCAGATATATAGCAGGAGTTCAGTTAACATGTAATAAACACATAAGCATGAAATCCTGAATATACTAACTAGTGTATGAAGTAACTTCGTACTAGGGTATCCTACGGTTATAGACTAGGTCAACCATTTCTAGTAACCTAATTCACTATAACCCAGGCTCTGATACCAATCTGTAACACCCCGACCGGCGGCGGAATCGTCGGGATGCCACTAGGGATGTGTAAATTGTTCAAAAGCTCGTGGGCATCTAAATCAAATCATCATATATCATTTAAGCAAACAACATAATTACACAAAAATCATGTTCATCATGAATCAATTACATCAATTACACAAAAGAATTAGTTAAACTAACTAAACTCTAATCGCCTGAAATTTAGTTAATTAACTAAGTCCAAGAGCCTATATGATGATGTCCAAAATAGAAGAGATCCTCTCTTCATCCTACTTGTCTCCATCACCTGAAACATGTAAGAAAATCAAGTGTCAACTACAAAAGTAGTTGGTGAGTAATCATAAGTTTTTATACTTAAAAATGTTTTAGCAAAATGATTTTGAAAGTTTATGCTTAAAATGGTTTTATAAAATGCTTTGTTTAAAACGAGTATAAAACTTATGATCTTCTTGAGAAAATCCATATGAATACCTGTATGAGATAATCCAACACACATCCATCAATTCAACAATCAAACACATACACAATCACATAACCACATAACCAAATCAGTCATAGCCAATCACAATTAATCATAATCAAATATAGATAATCAATCCACAAACTAATCAACCAATCTCATCAATCATATTCTCAAATAATGTTCGTGACTATACATGATCATTATGTAATTAACATAAGTTAAATACATGATTCATGGAGTGGTCGCTAACCACGTGACAATACATGAAGTCAAAGCAATTGACCGAAGTCAAAGGCAATGATTCACGGATGTGGAAACCATCCACGTGACAATACATGAAGTCAAAACAATTAACCGAAGTTAAAAGTAATGATTCACGGATGTGGAAATCATCCACGTGACAATACATGTAACCTTTGTTATCAACCGAAGTCAATAACAATGTTTACACGGATGTATAATAATCAGTGATAATCCATAATAATGAATATCATAATGATAAACAGGTATTATCCTTGTGTTATCAAAATAATATTTAAACCGGTATACATGTTTCACCTCCGAGTTTTAAAACTAAAACAGTTTAAAGAAAGGGAGGTTATGAGAACTCACCTGAAGTCCTTAGACTCTGTTTTCTCGTACTATGCGCGCTCGCGTAAGTAACTCAAACCACTCAACAACCTGTATTTATAAGTGTGTTTGTGTTCATAAGCATACGTGTCTTATTTTAATTATTCCCACATGTTCATTTTAAATTCCTTAGGTGTTTCACCCACTTGGTTTGATTAATCTAAGTTGAAATGATTACTAAGTCTCCCATCAATAATCATCATTAAAGTGAGCTTAGACTTGTTGGTTACTAACTATTTATAATGATACATTTGATGTAATATCATAAATATATATACTCACATGCATGATCTATTCAAACCACCATTATTTTCTACCTCATCATATGCACTTAGTTTAATAAAAGTGTATTTAAATTATCCATGCAAGATGTTAACTCATTCTATCAATTTCAATACATATGTAATTCATGGTGTTTAAGAAAACTTGTGCCTAGAGAGAGAAAAGGTGATGGTTTGATATTCTCATGCATGCATTAACATGTATATATGTATATGTACCTAATCATGTCATTTACTTATCATTAACCTCCTAATTAAACGAAACTAAGCCGTATTCCTCCAAAGGGCAGCGAACCTTTTAGATTAAAGCCCATAGGTTCGGCCCTCAATAGAGCAAGGTTCGCGACTCCTAGTCATGGGGTTCGGTTATCATGCAAGACTAGGGTTCGGTCCACTAAAGGGTGAGGGTTCGGCATCAAGACCCAGCCCCACGGTTCGTAGATCAACAGGGTTCGTGGCTTAAGGGGGTTCGTTCCAGATTAGGTGAGGGCCAAGGGTTCGTGGCCATGGTTCGTGAAGGCTACTAGGGTTCGTGACCATGCAAGAGCAAGGGTTCGGTGATGGCAGCTGAATGGTTCGTCCCTAAAAGGGTTCGGCTATGGTGTTTCCCGCCCATCTTGAGGGTTCGCCACCTTAACCTCTCGTGAGTGAGGGTTCGACCAGATAGAGTGTGATGCAACAGGTTCGGCCCGCTGATCTGTGTCACGAACCATCAGCTCATCATCTTCAACCTCGAGCCTTTGCAGGTCCTGGGTCATCCATGGCTTTCCATGACTCAACAACAAATCGATTTAACACCAATTGACACCCTAAACTCGATCTAAGTTGATGATCACGAGTACATCAAGTTTTTTATTAAAACCGAAAAGGAAATCTCAGATTTACCTTAAACCGTCGGCCAAATGCAAGGTTTCTTCGTATCCACTTGTTCCCCTCGATCACACGAACGCGTAGGCGCCAAGATCTCGCGATTCCGTCGGGTAACGAACGAGAAAGGTTAGAGAGAAGGTAGAGAGAAATGTGTGTGTGTGTTTTTAGAGAGAGAGAGAGATTTGGTGAATGAGAAAGAAAGAGGAGAATCCTCTTTTCTTATATCACGTATTATACCCGCGTGCTCGATCTCGTTTTTATCGCGATAAATTAATTAAATAGTCGGTTATGCTCGGTTTTTTTTTTTTTTTAATCGTAAAATATTTAAAACAACCTAGCATTTTAAATAAATTGGTTTTGTTTTAAAAAAATGATTTTTAATTAAATTGTTTCGTAATTCGCTTTCGCTTCATTATTGCTAATTAATTATTTAGATAAATCAATTTATTCGAAATCATTTTAGGTTGTGATTCCTAATAAATATTCTTAGTTTTCATTTACAAATTTAATATTGTTGGATATTATTTAATTATCTCGTCAAAACACGTTACTCGCGTATGTATTCGTAAAGATCGTCACCTTTGCGAATCCAACGCTCGTGTCGTATTTCGATTCGAATTACTATTTATAAAATATCGTTTCAGTATATTATTCTTAATAATTATATTCGTGTGAATCGTCACCCACGCGAATACATTATTAAGTTAATATTTCTGAATTAATATTCTCGTTTAAATGATATCCGTAACCTCACTTCACGTAAATAATTTCCATTATTTATTACTTTAAATATTAAAATTCCCAAACCAAAACCCACTAAACCCTAGTCACTGACACATCCATGATAGACCGGAATATGCATATATATAGGGCATATGTAAGGGTCAGTCGCAACTGCCCTAGCCACCGTCCCACCGCTATTTCGGTAAACCATGTCTATGGGTCCTTGACTATGTTTAGTAACCAGACTCTAACAACTCCCAGTTCCATCCCAATTCCATTCTCAGACCAGTAATCCATCATCATCAATAATAAGTAACTGCGATAATCACTACGGGTCTGTTTAGTTGAATTACAACTAAACTTCCCGTGGTTTACGCGTATAATATTTTAAAATCATGCATACCAGTAACAGTGATAATATCAGTAATGAAAATAAATAATTTCATAATCATGAATAATTACAAAATCTCAGGTCGTAACAGTAAAATCGTACGGCTGTACGGATATACAGACGACCGGAAGTACAGTGATGTTACATCAACGGAGACGAGAACCGAGCACCCGAAACGAACCCGAATACCCTCGGGGTATATATAGAATAAATGAGGGGATTTCCTCATTTCCATCATCTTTCTCTCTCTCTAAAAAGTATCCCACGAACCTATCTCTCTCTCACTAGAAAACCATCTTCCAAGCTCCATATCTTGCTCGTTTGTGGACGGAATCGAGCATTCTTGGTATCAACACGAAGCTCTCAATCTCCTCTACAAGGAAGTACAACTAATCTGAGATTTTATCCAGTCAAATTCGAGGTATGGAGCTTGAAAAATCACGAAACTTAGGGTTTTTACACCCCATGTTCGACCATCAACCTTCAACCGGTTTAGAACCTTCACATCCTAAGCCTATACTCTCGTTAATACTCTAGCACCTATCACGGCCATGGAAGTCGCCTGAAATGAACGAGGTTCGAAGGAGATGGGAGCTGGACAAAAGCTTGTTCGAGAAGGGCTGGGCTGGCCGAACCCTCGACCAGCCGAACCTTGTGTACCTGGGCAAAGAGGAGCTGCCGAACCTTCCATGTTCATGAACCCATCGACTGCGAACCAGGTCTCACGAACCTGTCATGCAGGTGGCGAACCTGTGACAATTTTGGCCGTACCATGTGCAGGTGCAAAGCCACGAACCTGTGAATGCTGACCCCCGAACCTGCATGCCTTGCTCATGGACTCACGAACCTCCAACATGCCGAACCTCTCAGGAAACGAACCTAGCAGAACCGAACCATCATGGAGCTGAACCTTACCAGCTGGGACAGCCGTGAACCTATGAGCCCCCATGCACGAACCTTGACCGAACCTTTGGCCGAATCTCAACACCTACGAACCTATTGCTGGGTAGAAGTTTCCACCGAACCATTTCTGAACCGAACCTGTAACCATCGAGTCTTAGAGCCACGAACCTCCATGTTCACCGAACCCTCACCACCGAAACATAACAGGGCCAAACCTCTAGCCTGAGTAGCCCAAGGTTCGCTGGAAATTAAGCCATGCTTTTGATCGATCGGTTAAGTCCAGCCATTAGGCCAACTTAATGTTTCGGCCCATAACAAAACTATTCGGCCCAATCGGTTCAAGCCCAATAGTCGACCCACACATCTACGGTCGACCCATGGGAGTTTATTGGCCTATGACACTCGGCTTAGCCCAATGAACCAAGTCAGATCACATGGCCCAATCGGCCCACGTGTAATTCATAAGGCCCACGTTGACATCATTCGGCCCAAGTAGTACCTTGATTCATATGGGAATAAGAAATCAACTTAGAACATTTAATATCAAGGATAACATACATGGCATCACATATCAATTTTAAATGCAATACATAAGTGACAAGTTATGATCACGATGAAATTCAAAAGGCTAACCATGTTATTCGTAAGGGTTGTTAATTTTCAACCTAAAACCTAAGTTTATACTTATGATCTCTAATAACATGACATTAAATCAAGTGAACCTCGAGTCAATAAGCGAGTGATTTAGATATTAACCTAATTAGGATAAGTGTTTCTAAAATCAATAACAAGTATACAGCGCCGAATGAAGACCGAGACTCACAAGTGTTAGACAACTTTAGGGCTAACACATGCACGCACACAAATCCTTACAACTTATACTTATAAGTTACAAACAACATGAAATCAATACAGGATCGTGATTACAACAACGAATCCAACAAAGAGCGCGTGCACTTCTTGTTTAAGCTAAGTCAACCACTTCAAACACAAGGTGAGTTCATATGCCCCTTTTCTAATCATTAACTGATTTTAAACTCTCGGGGCTGAGAAACATGCTTACTTTTATTTATTTAAAAGTTTCAGTTTAACATATTGCTTATACTTTGATTAGATAATATTGCTTGACTTACTATCATTTATCATTGTATGCATGCTTGTATGATCATGTTATGACAGGATCAAGTAAGTGTAATAAGACAAGTGCTTATAATTTAAGAAAGCAAAACCATCATCGTGTTCGTTTGAGTGACGATTCGAACGAATACGCGCGACAGTGACGCGTTCTGACGAAACGAAAAAGAAACAAGACTCGAACCATAATAATTTAAGAAAATATAATATTTTACGTTTTACAATTTTGAAACTCATCAAAAAATTAATTAAATAAACTCTTGTAATTAAATGACGTAAAAATACGCGTAAAAATCCGGAAACTCAACGGAGACGAGAACCGAGCACCCGAAACGAACCCGAATACCCTCGGGGTATATATAGAATAAATGAGGGGATTTCCTCATTTCCATCATCTTTCTCTCTCTCTAAAAAGTATCCCACGAACCTATCTCTCTCTCACTAGAAAACCATCTTCCAAGCTCTATATCTTGCTCGTTTGTGGACGGAATCGAGCATTCTTGGTATCAACACGAAGCTCTCAATCTCCTCTACAAGGAAGTACAACTGATCTGAGATTTTATCCAGTCAAATTCGAGGTATGGAGCTTGAAAAATCACGAAACTTAGGGTTTTTACACCCCATGTTCGACCATCAACCTTCAACCGGTTTAGAACCTTCACATCCTAAGCCTATACTCACGTTAATACTCTAGCACCTATCACGGCCATGGAAGTCGCCTGAAATGAACGAGGTTCGAAGGAGATGGGAGCTGGACAGAAGCTGGTTCGAGAAGGGCTGGGCTGGCCGAACCCTCGACCAGCCGAACCTTGTGTACCTGGGCAAAGAGGAGCTGCCGAACCTTCCATGTTCATGAACCCATCGACTGCGAACCAGGTCTCACAAACCTGTCATGCAGGCGGCGAACCTGTGACCATTTTGGCCGTACCATGTGCGGGTGCAAAGCCACGAACCTGTGAATGCTGACCCCCGAACCTGCATGCCTTGCTCATGGACTCACGAACCTCCAACATGCCGAACCTCTCAGGAAACGAACCTAGCAGAACCGAACCATCATGGAGCTGAACCTTACCAGCTGGGACAGCCGTGAACCTATGAGCCCCCATGCACGAACCTTGACCGAACCTTTGGCCGAATCTCAACACCTACGAACTACGAACCTATTGCTGGGTAGAAGTTTCCACCGAACCATTTCTGAACCGAACCTGTAACCATCGAGTCTTAGAGCCACGAACCTCCATGTTCACCGAACCCTCACCACCGAAACATAACAGGGCCGAACCTCTAGCCTGAGTAGCCCAAGGTTCGCTGGAAATTAAGCCACCCTTTTGATCGATCGGTTATGTCCAGCCATTAGGCCAACTTAGTGTTTCGGCCCATAACAAAACTATTCGGCCCAATCGGTTCAAGCCCAATAGTCGACCCACACATCTACGGTCGACCCATGGGAGTTTATTGGCCTATGACACTCGGCTTAGCCCAATGAACCAAGTCAGATCACAATGGCCCAATCGGCCCACGTGTAATTCATAAGGCCCACGTTGACATCATTCGGCCCAAGTAGTAATTTGATTCATATGGGAATAAGAAATCAACTTAGAACATTTAATATCAAGGATAACATGCATGGCATCACATATCAATTTTAAATGCAATACATAAGTGACAAGTTATGATCACGATGAAATTCAAAAGGCTAACCATGTTATTCGTAAGGGTTGTTAATTTTCAACCTAAAACCTAAGTTTATACTTATGATCTCTAATAACATGACATTAAATCAAGTGAACCTCGAGTCAATAAGCGAGTGATTTAGATATTAACCTAATTAGGATAAGTGTTTCTAAAATCAATAACAAGTATACAGGGCCGAATGAAGACCGAGACTCACAAGTGTTAGACAACTTTAGGGCTAACACATACACGCACACAAATCCTTACAACTTATACTTATAAGTTACAAACAACATGAAATCAATACAGGATCGTGAATACAACAACGAATCCAACAAAGAGCGCGTGCACTTCTTGTTTAAGCTAAGTCAACCACTTCAAACACAAGGTGAGTTCATATGCCCCTTTTCTAATCATTAACTGATTTTAAACTCTCGGGGCTGAGAAACATGCTTACTTTTATTTATTTAAAAGTTTCAGTTTAACATATTGCTTATACTTTGATTAGATAATATTGCTTGACTTACTATCATTTATCATTGTATGCATGCTTGTATGATCATGTTATGACAGGATCAACTAAGTGTAATAAGACATAGTTTTAATATTATGTCTTACAACACTTAGTTATTCTTACAACAACAAAACACATGAATGACATGAAGATAACACATCTTTATAATATCATTCAATACTAGAGTTAACTAAGTTTAATAAGACAAGTGCTTATAACACTTAGCTTACAACTCAGTACATATTACAGGATAACATGGAACAAGAATCATCCACCACCTGAGTCGACTAAGTGTAGTAAGATTAGTTCTTACCACAGCTTAGTGCCAACATGGTGACTATATGGAACATCATGGAATGATAATCATGATAATGTAACTTCATGATAACAACATCATTCACACAACAATTAACATAATGAAATAAGACAAGTTCTTAGTTAACTTTGTTAACAACAACGAGAACATACAACATTGATGAACACAATACAATTGATTACTATTGAACTATCTGCATTATATCATTTCAATCATGTGCCATGTACTCAAGTTTGATCATTGTAAGTCCCTTCATAAATTGTTGACCAGTTAGTTTGATGTGACTAAACCGACGATAGCATAGTGGTACCATAGGTTTGACAAACCTCTAGCTATGTTGATCGTATTGATTCATTGGCCGGTAACGTATGACCGGTGACAGGGCTACTTAAGTCAGGGTCCGGAAAGCGACACATGGTGATATTAATCTGCAGTTATAATTGTAATTAATCCATCGTTACCTGTTGACTATTAGACTGAGGAATTTATTTCCTCGTGTCATAATACTAGTAACCGTTTCGATGAGGTCTATAGTTATACAAAGTGGTAGAGGTAAATCGGATGCATTATAATCTGATTATATGAGGATTGCAATGGATTCCTTTTAGGCTATATGCACTTCAAGTTGAGAACAAATATCATGTGGTTAACTAACACTCTTATATTAGTAAAAGTGATTAACAGTTAACCCCACAAGTAATAGAATAATACAAGGATCAGATTAAATTAATCTTATATCTTTAATACACAAAGGGTTTATCAATACTTCGGTTTGATAACTAAACCCCTAATTATTATATTATTCTACATATGATACAACAGGTGATTAACAAACGGGATGAGAAGGTGAAATGGAAATGGATATCTATAGTTGTATTGCAAGTAGTGTGGAGTTCTTTTAGTTATGTGGTGGGATGTTGGTTGGGGCTTGGTTCCCCTACATATGCCCTATATATAAGCATAACTACTAGGATGAGATACTACTTGTAAATACAACCATGGAGAGGCCATTGTGTAAACTGGTGAATCGAACAAACTACAAGTAACATGTGTACTATTATGATTGTGTATGTGAATGAATCAAAGTTTTCAATTATCAAACTTATGAACTCACCAACCTAGTGTTGACTTGTTTAAATGCATGTTTTCTCAGGTGACGAACAGATTTAGTCATCAGATATGAAGAACATAGCTATTGGGATTTTAGAAGACCTAGCTACATTTTGTGTCATCATACTTTTGGAATGACAAAACAGTGAATCATCTTTTGTATATCATGTACAGATACAACATATAAACTCATTGATTCTTTTGATTAGATTTACTTAGTTAAATTATGAGTAAACAATGTAATTTAACTTTGTAATTCTATTTCATTGTCATGTTAGCATTTCTCATTTATTTATCATGTACTATTTATCCCGGGACTTTCCATGGGTTACACGTGGTCTTGATTTACATACAACTGACATCCACCTTAATTAAAGCAATTAATGATTTCATTAGATCTTAATGATTTCATTATTTCAATGATTCACACACGGTTATGATTTCCTTGATTTTCTTGAGTTCTCATCTTTAGAATTCCATGATTCCACAATGATTATAGATTCTTGATTAGGATCCTTAGTTTTCTGATCACAAACTGGATTAGATTCCATTGCATTTGATCCTTAAATTTAGTCGTTTTGATTTCGCTTCGAATTTAGATTCTTGAATTTGAACTCGATGGACTAAGGGTTTGTTTAGAGTTTAGTATTAAGGTATTACTCATAAGAGTAATTAATTTAAGTGTTAGTTAATTCTGCATAGTAATTTCCAAGACAGAAATCTAGGAATGTATAAAAACATACATAAAGCATATAATAAGTAAAAGCATTTACGTAAAACAATTTAAATAAAAAAAATTTACGCATGCTTCTCAGCCCCGCGTTTGAAAACAAAAAAGTTTAGAAAAGGGGCAATGAACTCACCTGTGTTGCACTGTACTGAATTACCACAAAATGCGCGCTCGTTGTTGTAGGCTATGTTTTTTCGGTTCCTGAGTTGTTTTTAAAAGAGTTAGAATACGATAAGTACTTATAATTGTCATCGTATCTAGGGTTTGGTCTCGGTGTGCAACTAAGTGTCCTATGTTACTAATGTGCTTCTAAGATTTCATCTAACTAGTCTAACTTATTACCCATTAGTAACCCTTATTCCACGATTAATCGCTACATGTCTTTAATATACACATTAAGTTAATTCTTGTTAGTTAAACTTTAGCTTAAAAAAATCATTTAGTTTAATCTAAGAAAACTTACCATTTAATTTCTTTTATTAAAACGTAATTAATTTGCGAAGATGTAATTTACACATGATGGGCTTGGGTTAATCATATTGGATCAACCTTGGCCCAATTACTAACTTTTGATTTCCAATGACTCTTTGATCAATTCTTTGAATAATCCATCTTAGATAGTTCATATAACTATCTAATGTAATTATGTGTTCTTAGGAGTCGTCTAAGGGTTAATGTTAGTTGTGAGACCAACAACGTATCCTTAAACTATGATCCTTGATTCTCGATGCCTTATCAATATGTTGATTGCAAAAGACATTGACTTCCATGCATAAATTGAAATGTGTTTTATGAAAAACTTCCTTTAATGAAAACCCTAATTAATTTCATTAGACGGTTCCATTTACTTAGACCACCCTCTTGAAATGACCCCCCCTAATGATCATTTAAAAAGGACCTTAGTTTCTTTATACCATAGCAAATTCATGTGATTTTTGTGCTTGATAACTCTATGTTGAATCCAAGGCCCGTCCAAGGTTGATTTACATGGATGGAACCCTAATATCCCTCCCATGCACACACATACAAACCCCATGCATGTTTCCACGTAGTCCCCATGCATCCCATGTATCACACCACCTCTTGATGACGATTAGATACTCCACCCTAGCATTCGGACGAAAGAACATGTGCCGAACCACACTTGGCCGAAAGATGGTATGGCCGAATCACTCTGACCGACGAGGGAGTGGTCGGCCGAATGAGGTTCTAACCGAAGAGGTGTCGATCGAATGTAAGTTGGGCCGAATGAATGGAATTAGGCCGACAGAATAGCCATGGGCCGATCGAATGGCTAGATGGTTCGGTCTGGAGCCATTCAGGCGAAACAAGAGTGCTTCGGCTAATGTCATTCGACCGAAGGGTGGTAGGTGGATCCCATTCGGTGAGCTGGGCTTGGCCATTCGGCCTGTCGATCTCAGACAAAGGAGCAGCCCTCATTTCACCCTAAATGACGAAGATCCAAATGGCACTTGTTCATACAACTCCCTAGGTGGTTGTGGTGGTGTTTGCCTAAGGTTTCAAGGTGTGTTAACCGGTTTCTAAGAGGGTTCAAACTAGGGCTTTCAAAACCCCAAAACCAAACATAAATCATGGATTTACCTCGAAAATACCGGTTAGAAGCTTAGATCTGTTATACTTTCGAGTTCCACATTGACACCAAGAACACCTGATTTCGTGAAGGATTGAAGGAGACATGGCTATGGCTTCTAGAGATAGAAAGTAGAGAGATAAGAACAAAAACGGTGATGGAGGCTGGTAGGTGGTGGTAGTTGTGGCCTTAAATGCCACATTAAATGGCTTGGAAATACCCGGTTATGTTCGGGTTCGTTCGGTTTCGCGTAGATGGTCGGTTTTTCGTTGTTTTCGTAACGAAAATAATCGGTTTTAAAATAAGACTTATAAAATTATTTCAGGTTGTCATTCCTAATAGATTAACTAAATATCTTTCATTTATTTAAATTTTCAGAAAATATTTACTTACTGTTCAAAATCGAATCGTACAGTCGTCACGCGTATTCATTCGAATCGTCACCCGTACGAACACGAAGATAACTATACTTTTCAATATTGTTTTCTAATTATCGGATATCATTCAGGACGTTAAACTTTCAGATGTATTCGTACAGATCGTCACCTATACGAATAATCTGTCGATTTCGCATTCACGTAACGACATCCGTTGTTGTTTTGGTTCTGTAAAGCCTCACATACGTTTATACCTGATAAAATCCTAACAAGTAATCACATGATGGTTCTGTATCGCCAGATAATTATCTGACTGACGAACCATAATTCTGAGTTCTGTTTTTCTGAAATGATTCCGAATTTGCTGTTTGATAAAACGAATTGATAATAACACATGATATGAATATGACATACACTGAAATTGTAACATCACTATACTTTCGGTTGTCCGTACATCCGTACATCCGTACGATTGTACTGTTACGACCGGAGATTCGTTATTTATTAATGATTATGAATTATTGATTGTCATTATTGATATCATCACTATTTCTGGTATGCATGTTATAACATATGATACGCGTAAACCATGGGAAGTTTAGTTGTAACCCAATTAAACAGAACCAGAGAGTTTATCGCAGTGCTAGTACTGATGATTATGGATTATTGGTTTGAAAATGGCATTGGGTTGAACTGGGATGAAACTGGGAGTTTGTTATGGTATGGTTGCTAAACGTAGTCAAGGACACATGGTCATGGTTTATCGAAATAGCGGTGGGACGGTTTATCTACCTCTGCATATGCCCTATACATATGCATATTTCGGTCTATCATGGATGTGTCAGTGACTCAGTTTAGTGGGTCTTGGTTTGGGAATGATAATATTAAAGTTATTAAATAATGGGAATTAATTACGCGATGGTGAGGTTACAGACATTATCTAAGCGCGAATATTAATTCAGAAATATTAACTTAATAAATGTATTCGCGTGGGTGACGATTCACACGAATATAATTATTAAGAATAATATTCTGAAACGATATTCCATAAATAGCAAATCGAATCGACATACGATACGAGCGTTGGATTCGCAAAGGTGACGATCTTTACGAATACGTACGCGAGTAACGCGTTTCGACGAGATAATTTAATAATATCAAACGATATTAAATTAATAAATAGAACTTAAAACGTTTATTAGGAATCACAACTTAAATCGTTTCAAACAAATTTAATTATTAATTAATTGACTAGCGAAAATGAAACGGAATCAGTTTATGAAACATTTTATTTAAAACCATTCTATTTAATACGAAACCTATTTATTTTAATGTCCTACGTGTTAAATATGTTTTCGTTAAAAACCGAGCATAAACGATCATTTATTTTATTTTATCGCGTTAAAAACGAGACCAGACACAGGGTAATAACACACGTTATAAGAAAGAGTTTTCTTTCTTTCTTCTTCATTTCACCAAATCACTCTCTCTCTCTACTCCTCTATTTTCGTCACCTTCACAAGACCCAACTTCTCTCTACGATGGCACCTGTTAAACGAACCCTTACCCAACTCTACGAACCCTCTAAGGCCGAACTTGGTAAATTGTGGGCCGAACCTAGGGCAGCTAGGTGAAAGGTTCGCTGCCCTTAGGGGCAAACTAAGCCAAATCCTGTTCAACAAAGAGAATTAAGGGTTAACAGGAGTTATAATTAAATAGGTACACTTATACATACATATATGTATAACCATGCCTGTATGGGGACTTTGATTAACACTTTTATTTAAGAACATCAACCTTAAGTTGTGAAATGTTATATAATGGGAAGGGTTTTGAAAATAACCTAATTATAATCTGTTAAACTATAACGTTGATGGTGATGAATTGATATGGGTGGTTAAGGGAATTAAGCATGCATGCATGCATATAAAAGTGTATGTAGGGTATAAGGATGATACCTTTATAAATGGTAAACTTTTGAATCATCAATTTAAGGTACTCATGTATTGAACAATTTAAGATAATGAGTTAAGTGCTATCATAGGTTGAATATTGACAAACCCTGGGTGACATCACTTAACTTAGAAACGAATAAAACTAAGCCCACAAAGTACCTATTTAAATTGAATCATGATAAACATCTAATACTATTAAAACGCTTGCACTTATAAACGCAAACACATATTAACTACAGATCCTTGTGTTGCCTTGAGTTTACATACGCGAGCGCGCAATATACGAGAACCCAGATCTTAAGGACTTCAGGTGAGTTCTCATAACCTCCCTTTCTTTAAACTATTTTGTTTTAAAAAAAACTCGGAGGTGAAGCATGTATACCAAAATTCAAATATTATTTTGATAACTCAAGGTTAATACATGTTTATCAATATGATATTCACAATATAAAATTATCACTTATTATGGATTGTCTCTTACTATTTTATATCCATGTAAACATTGTTATTGACTCCGGTCAATAACAAAGATTACAAGTATTGTCACAAATCCCGAGAATCATCGCTCTTAACTTCGGTTAATTGTTTTGACATCGTGTATTGTCACGCGGATGATTTCCACATCTATGAATTATTGCCTTTGATTTCGGTCAAATGCTTTGAATTCATGTATTGTCACGTGGTTAGCGACCACTCCATGAATCATGTATTTAACTTATGTTAATTACATACTGATCATGTATTGTCACGAACATTATGGAGAATATCATTGATGAGATTGGTTGATTAGTTTGTGGATTGATTATCTATGTTGGATTATGATTATTTGTGATTGACTATGACTGATTGGTTATGTGATTATGTGACTGTGTATGTGTTTGATTGTTGAATTGATGGATGTGTGTTGGACTATCTCATACATGTATTCATATGGATTTTCTCAAGAAGATCATAAGTCCTATACTTGTTTTAAACAAAGCATTTTATAAAACTATTTTTAAAACACAAACTTTTAAACTCATTTTACTAAAACATTTTTAAGTATATAAACTTATGATTACTCACCAACTACTTAGTAGTAGTTGACACTTGATTTTCTTACATGTTTCAGGTGATGGGGACAAGTAGGATGAAGAGGATGGTCTCTTGTATTTTGGACATCATCACTTAGGTTCTTGGACTTAGCTAAATAACTGGAAATTCTGGCGATTATAATTTAGTTAGATAGCTAAGTCTCTTTTGTAATTGATGTAACTGATTCATGATAGACATGATTTTTGTGTAATTAATGTGGTTGATTTAAATGATATGTGATGATTTAATTTAGATGCCCACGAGCTTTTGAACAATCTACACATCCCTCGTGGCATCCCGACGTTTCCGCCGCCGGTCGGGGTGTTACAGATTGGTATCAGAGCCTGGGTTATAGGGAATTAGGTTACTAGAAATGGTTGACCTAGTCTATAACCGTAGGATACCCTAGTATGAATAAATTCATACACTAGTTAGTATATTCAGGATCTCATGCTTATGTGTTTGTTACATGTTAATTGAACTCCTGTTATACATCTGATATATATATGCTGATTATAAGTTTCTTGCTTACTTGTGCCCTAATGACTCAATAAGGGCATACTCGTGGTGTATTGTAAAGGTGGTGGGACGGTGGTTTGGGCGGTTGCGACCTACCCTTATCATATGCCCTATACATATACCATTTACAGTACATCGGGTGGATGTCAGTATTGAGGAATAAGGGAACTACCCGTTTGGGACACTTGACTGCTTAAGAACAAAACTGCTTAGGAATTTATCTGCTTTAGGAATTATCTGTTAGATCTCTTGATCTCCAGAAAAGGACACACTCGTGGTATACTACAAAGGTGGTGGGACGGTGGCTAGGGCAGTTGCGACTGACCCTTACATATGCCCTATACATATACCATTTGTAGCATATTGGGGGTCTGTCGGTGTCAGGAACTTAGGATATTATTAGGGATTGCTTTAAGGTTATGGTTGATGGATGTTGATGGTATGTTTGTTAAGGTTGGTTTGGATTGACTCATGGATGATCATACTTGATAAACACTTATAAATTCATTTATAAAATACACAGATTGGACACGTAGGGTGCATAGGATTAACGAACGATATGAGCGATTAGTGATGGAATATGGATTTGGGTGATGATATAGACACTTAGTGATAATATAAACGCATAGTGATGATACTAACACTTAGTGATGGTATGGACACTTGATGAGAATAAATTAGAGGGAGGATATGAACACTTAGTGACAATAAGAGCACTCAGTGACGATATGGACCCTTATTGATGATTATGGACATTGGGATTAGTATGGATTTTAGTAAACTTGGGCATTAGGGGAAACTTAATGTCAGGTGAACTTAGACATTAGGTGAACTTAGAAATAGGCAAACCTACATGTCAAGGTGAACTTAGACATTAGGCAAACCTAAATGTCCAAGGGAACTAAAGACCACTTCACTCAAACTTATCCTACTTAGGATAAGGTTTGTGAAGTGAGGCTATGGTAAGGTACATGATACACCCTAAATGCTAACAAGGGCATAATCGTGGTGCAATGGAACGGTGGTGGGACGGTGTAGGGGAGATTGCGATCTACCTCTGCATATGCCCTATATATAAGCTTGTTGCATTGTATCGGGAGGTTGTCAGTGTTGGTATAGGGTGGGGAATGTATCAAACTTAGGAATAGTTAGTTAATATTAGTTATGACCAACTAGGACACTTAGTATAATATTAGGAAAGTTATAAATGTTATGAGTTAAATGACAGATAGGAGAGAAATATAGTTCCTATATGTAGTCCTAACTGTTTAAAATAACCTCAACTGACCATTGTTTGTATGACTTACGTTGTAAACGGTAGTAACATGTTTCTAATTTCTCAGAAACATGCCGCCTCGCCGTCACAACGAAGATGACTCAAACAGTGGGGATGCTAACAACGGTAATGCCAACTCCGGCATACAAGAGTTAGCAACACTGATCCCTGGATTGGTGAATCAACTAACACAGGCCAATCAGTCTCTCATTCAGAACAGAGGTGGTGCAAACCCACCAACTTGCACATTCAAACACTTCAATTCCTGCAACCCCCTGAAATTCACGGGCGCTGAATCGGCCACTGGGCTGCTGCAATGGTTCGAGAGTATGGAGAACACCTTCATCAACAGCGAATGTCCCGAGAATCTGAAAGTTCGCTATGCCACCAGTGTTTTCCAAAAGAGAGCACTGACTTGGTGGAATGGGGAAAAACGAACTAGGGGAGTGGATGCCGCTCTTGCACTGACATGGACTGAGGTCTAGAATCTGATGACCACTGAATTCTGTCCTCGTAGTGAGATGAGGAAGCTTGAGACCGAATTCTGGGAGCTCAAGCAGGATAGCAAAGAGAATGTCATCTATAATACTCAATTCCATGAGTATAGCTTACTGGTACCCCACATGGTGACACCTTTGGAAAGGGCGATTGAGAAATATATCGGCGGACTGCCGGTACAGATTCAGGATACAGTCTACGGAAGCAATCCCAAAACACTTGAGGCTGCAATCCGATTATCTGCAACTCTTACTGACAATCATGTGAGGAATGGACCGCTCACTTGGAAAGGATACAAGAAGACTGACACCAAGACTGCTGCAAAGGAAGTCAAAACTGAAGTCAAGTCTGAAGCTGCTAGTTCATCCAAAGGCAGCAACAAGAAGAGAAAGACCAGAAACTTCATGGTCACTGCTCCTGCTGCTAAGTCTGCGCAGCAATCATCAAACAATTCAACTGCCACGAATTACACTGGGAACACTCCCCAATGTAATACCTGCCGATATCATCACGCACCGAACTTGCCTTGTCGCGTCTGCAACAACTGCGGCAAGTTTGGTCATTTTGCAAATGTCTGTCGGAGTGCACCGCAAGCACCAAGGATGCAACAAGTACCGCTTGCACTGCCAGCTCCACATGCACAACGTATACCAGCTGTACCTGTTCGCCAGGTGCCTCAGGCACAGACAAGAGCCTGCTATGAGTGTGGTGAAGTGGGTCACTTCAGGAATCAATGCCCAAAGTTGACCGGGAACAATCAGAGGGTGGCAAGAGGCCGGGCTTTCCAACTGAATGCTCCAGCTGCTCAAGCCAACCAGGATGTGGTCAACGGTACATTTCTGATCAACAACTCTTATGCATCTGTCTTATTTGATTCTGGTGCGGATAGGAGTTTTGTCTCATATGATTTTGAATGCTTACTTGGTAGAACACGTACATATTTAGATAAACCGTTTAACGTGGAAGTGGCTGACGGAAACACCATTGATATTGACACTATTATTATTGGATGTACGTTGAACTTAAGTGATCACGTTTTCCCAATTGATCTCATACCTATGCATCTTGGTAGCTTTGATGTTATCATAGGCATGGATTGGTTAGCCACCCACAAAGCGGAGATAGTTTGCCATGAGAAATACATACGTATTCCATTGCCTTCTGGTGAAACTTTAAGAGTATTTGGACAAACTTCTAGCAAATGTCTTAAGCTTATGTCATGCACTAAAGCACACAAGTACCTTAGGAAGAAATGTATTGCATTCTTAGCTCACATTGTGGAGAAGAAAGAGAAAGGAAAGAAAATTGAAGATGTTCCAGTGATACGGAATTTTCCAGAAGTATTCCCAGATGAATTGCCGGGTCTTCCACCAGAACGTCAAGTTGAGTTCCGAATCGACTTAATACCTGGTGCGAACCCAGTCGCCAAGGCTCCCTACAGACTTGCGCCTTCAGAGTTACAAGAATTGGCGAGCCAGCTACAAGAACTAACTGATAAAGGATTCATTCGCCCGAGCCATTCGCCATGGGGTGCACCGGTCCTATTTGTCAAGAAGAAGGACGGGTCATTCCGAATGTGCATCGACTACCGCGAATTGAACAAGCTTACAATTAAGAATCGATATCCACTGCCGCGTATCGATGATCTCTTCGATCAGCTTCAGGGCTCGGCATGGTTTTCAAAGATCGATCTTAGCTCTGGGTATCATCAGCTTCGTGTACATGATGATGATATTCCCAAGACTGCCTTTAGAACAAGGTATGGCCATTATGAATTTTTGGTAATGCCTTTCGGCCTTACCAATGCACCAGCGGTTTTCATGGATCTCATGAACCGTGTCTGTAGGCCATACTTGGATAAATTTGTGATTGTATTTATTGATGATATTCTGATCTATTCAAAGACCAAGGAAGAACACGAGAAACCCCTTAAGTTGGTTTTGGAGATTCTAAGGGAGGAGCGACTGTACGCCAAATTCTCAAAATGTGAATTTTGGCTTAAGGAAGTTCAATTCTTGGGGCACATAGTCAACGAATACAGTGTTCACGTGGATCCTGCAAAGATTGATGCAGTAAAGAATTGGTGTACACCGAAGACACCGACGGAGATTCGATCGTTCCTTGGACTCGCCGGTTACTATCGGCGGTTCATCTCGAATTTCTCCAGGATTGCTGTCCCTCTCACTGCTTTGACTCAAAAGAACAAACCATATGAGTGGGGACCGAAGCAAGAAGAGGCATTTCAGACCTTGAAGCAGAAACTTTGTGATGCTCCTGTCTTGACATTGCCTGATGGAAATGATGATTTTGTGGTCTATTGTGATGCATCTAACCTTGGCCTCGGTTGTGTTCTCATGCAACGGGGAAAGGTTGTGGCCTATGCCTCAAGACAACTGAAAATTCATGAGAAGAACTACACCACACACGACTTGGAACTTGGTGCAGTCGTGTTTGCCTTGAAGATATGGAGACATTATCTTTATGGCACAAAGTGTGTACTCTTTACTGATCATAAAAGTTTGCAACATATTCTAAATCAGAAGGAGCTCAATATGAGACAACGGAGATGGGTAGAACTGTTGAATGATTATGACTGTGAAATCCGCTACCATCCTGGTAAAGCGAATGTAGTAGCAGATGCGCTTAGTCGCAAAAGTCAAGTTCAGATCCATAGTATCCGAGTGCACACTAATCTCCGTAATGATGTTCTCACAGCCCAACAACACTCATTAGCTCAAGATAACTTGAAGAATGAGATGTCTTGTGGGGCTAAAATCTTACTGGAAACTAAGGATGACGATTTAATGTATTACTTGAATTGGTTGTGGATACCGAACCGTGGTGATCTTAGGATGCTGATCATGAATGAAGCTCATAAGTCTCGTTACTCAATCCATCCAGGTTCTGACAAGATGTATCAAGACCTTAGGGGCTTGTACTGGTGGCCTGGAATGAAGAAGGACATTGCTGAATATGTGTCTAAATGCCTCAACTGTGCTAAAGTCAAGGCAGAACATCAGCGACCTTCGGGACTGTTATTACAACCAGAGATACCGATGTGGAAGTGGGAGAATATCTCCATGGATTTCATTACTAAACTTCCACGAACCGCAAACGGTAAAGATAGTATATGGGTGATAGTTGATAGATTGACCAAGTCGGCTCATTTCTTACCGATACGCGAAACTTACCCCGTGCGGAAGTTAGCTAGTATCTACATTGATGAGATTATCAGCCGACATGGTATTCCCTTAAGCATAATATCGGACCGTGATGCTCGATTCACGGCACGATTTTGGGAATCGCTTCATGAATCTTTTGGAACAAGACTGAATCTTAGCACTGCCTATCATCCTCAAACGGATGGACAGACGGAGCGAACGATTCAGACATTAGAAGACATGTTGAGAGCTTGCGTCATCGATTTGGGTGGCAATTGGGATAGCCATTTACCGTTGGTTGAGTTCTCGTATAACAACAGTTATCACGCGAGCATTGGTATGGCGCCATTTGAAGCTCTTTATGGCAGGAAATGTCGGTCACCTATTTGTTGGACCGAAGTCGGCGATTCGCAGATTACTGGTCCTGAGATTATTCAGGAAACGACTGACAAGATCCGCCAGATCCGTGACAATCTGTTAGCTGCTCGCAGTCGACAGAAGAGCTACGCGGATAAAAGAAGAAAACCTTTAGAGTTTGATGTGGGAGATATGGTATTACTCAAAGTGTTGCCTTGGAAAGGCGTTGTGCGATTTGGGAAGAAAGGAAAGCTTGCTCCACGATACGTTGGCCCTTTTAAGATCCTTGAACGGATCGGGAAGGTTGCTTACAAATTAGAACTTCCTAAAGAACTTAGTAACGTGCACCCGACATTCCACGTGTCCAATCTGAGAAAGTGCTTAGCTGATCAGGATCTTCAGGTACCACTCGATGACATTCGCATCGATGATACCATGCATTTTGTTGAAAAACCAGTGGAGATAATGGATCGTGAGGTTAAAAAGCTCAAACGCAGTAGAATTCCAATTGTCAAAGTACGTTGGGAATCGAAGCGGGGTCCAGAATTCACATGGGAGCGAGAAGATCAGATGAAGCTTAAGTACCCACATTTATTTACTACGGTCACTCCAAGTTGAATTTCGGGACGAAATTCCTTTAACTAGGGGAGACTGTAACATCACTGTACTTTCGGTTGTCCGTACATCCGTACGATTGTACTGTTACGACCGAAGATTTGTTATTTATTAATGATTATGAATTATTGATTATCATTATTGATATCATCATTATTTCTGGTATGCATGTTATAACATATGATACGCGTAAACCATGGGAAGTTTAGTTGTAACCCAATTAAACAGAACCAGAGAGTTTATCGCAGTGCTAGTACTGATGATTATGGATTATTGGTTTGAAAATGGCATTGGGTTGAATTGGGATGAAACTGGGAGTTTGTTATGGTATGGTTGCTAAACGTAGTCAAGGACACATGGTCATGGTTTATCGAAATAGCGATGGGACGGTGTAGGGGAGGTTGCGATCTACCTCTGCATATGCCCTATACATATGCATATTTCGGTCTATCATGGATGTTTCAGTGACTTAGTTTAGTGGGTCTTGGTTTGGGAATGATAATATTAAAGTTATTAAATAATGGGAATTAATTACGCGATGGTGAGGTTACGGACATTATCTAAGCGCGAATATTAATTCAGAAATATTAACTTAATAAATGTATTCGCGTGGGTGACGATTCACACGAATATAATTATTAAGAATAATATTCTGAAACGATATTCCATAAATAGCAAATCGAATCGAAATACGATACGAGCGTTGGATTCGCAAAGGTGACGATCTTTACGAATACGTACGCGAGTAACGCGTTTCGACGAGATAATTTAATAATATCAAACGATATTAAATTAATAAATAGAACTTAAAACGTTTATTAGGAATCACAACTTAAATCGTTTCAAACAAATTTAATTATTAATTAATTGACTAACGAAAATGAAACGGAATCAGTTTATGAAACAATTTATTTAAAACCATTCTATTTAATACGAAACCTATTTATTTTAATGTCCTACGTGTTAAATATGTTTTCGTTAGAAACTGAGCATAAAAGATCATTTATTTCATTTTATCACGTTAAAAACGAGACCGGACACGGGGTAATAACACGCGTTATAAGAAAGAGTTTTCTTTCTTTCTTCTTCATTTCACCAAATCACTCTCTCTCTCTCTCTACTCCTCTATTTTCGTCACCTTCACAAGACCCAACTTCTCTCTACGATTGCGAGCTCGTTTCTTGACGGAATCACGTGATTCTTGGCCCTAAACGACCACAAGAACAAGGAGAACAAGGAAGTACAGGAAGATCTCGAGTTGGAATCACGAATCGAGGTAAATCTGAGTATTACTTTTCGGTTTTGGGTAGAAACTTCATTTCGAACGTAGTGATCAACTTTTACATTATATATGGGTGTTGTGTGTGTTAATCGAGTAGTAAATACCTCTGATGGACCTCAAACGAATCTGGGATGGTTAGGGCTTGATATTGATGATGAACAGATCAAGAAGATTGCAGGTTCGTGGGATGTTGCTGGCGACCGAACCCTTGCGAACCTAGGTCTCTCTGGGCGAACCTTCTTTGGGCGGGAAACTATAAGGGCCGAACCTTGGGCCTTGGGCGAACCGTCAACCTAGCCGAGCCTTTGGCTCACGAACCTTGGCCAAGCCACGAACCATTTGACAGCACAGGCCGCGAACCCTTGTCCTTTATATTGGCCAAACCATGGCCATGCATGAAGCCGAACCCTAGAACTAAGGAGTCACGAACTTTATGTGCTTGCATGGCCGAACCATAGTTCAATCCGAACCCCAGGGTGGCACCGAACCTGTTACTTTGGTTGAGCCATGGAGTCACGAAGCTAGGGTGACCGAAACTATCATGTAAGCTAGCCGAACCATGGCACCTGTTAAACGAACCCTTACCCAACTCTACAAACCCTCTAAGGCCGAACTTGGTAAATTGTGGGCCGAACCTAGGGCAGCTAGGTGAAAGGTTCGCTGCCCTTAGGGGCAAACTTAGCCAAATCCTGTTCAACAAAGAGAATTAAGGGTTAACGGGAGTTATAATTAAATAGGTACACTCATACATACATATATGTATAACCATGCCTGTATGGGGACTTTGATTAACACTTTTATTTAAGAACATCAACCTTAAGTTATGAAATGTTATATAATGGGAAGGGTTATGAAAATAACCTAATTATAATCTGTTAAACTATAACGTTGATGGTGATGAATTGATATGGGTGGTTAAGGGAATTAAGCATGCATGCATGCATATAAAAGTGTATGTAGGGTATAAGGATGATACCTTTATAAATGGTAAACTTTTGAATCATCAATTAAAGGTACTCATGTATTGAACAATTTAAGATAATGAGTTAAGTGCTATCATAGGTTGAATATTGACAAACCCTGGGTGACATCACTTAACTTAGAAACGAATAAAACTAAGCCCACAAAGTACCTATGGGTTTAAATTGAATCATGATAACATCTAATACTATTAAAACGCTTGCACTTATAAACGCAAACACATATTAACTATAGATCCTTGTGTTGCCTTGAGTTTACATACGCGAGCGCGCAGTATACGAGAACCCAGATCTTAAGGACTTCAGGTGAGTTCTCATAACCTCTCTTTCTTTAAACTATTTTGTTTTAAAAAAAACTCGGAGGTGAAGCATGTATACCAAAATTCAAATATTATTTTGATAACTCAAGGTTAATACCTGTTTATCAATATGATATTCACAATATAAAATTATCACTTATTATGGATTGTCTCTTACTATTTTATATCCATGTAAACATTGTTATTGACTCCGGTCAATAACAAAGATTACAAGTATTGTCACAAATCCCGAGAATCATCGCTCTTAACTTCGGTTAATTTCTTTGACATCGTGTATTGTCACGTGGATGATTTCCACATCTATGAATTATTGCCTTTGATTTCGGTCAAATGCTTTGAATTCATGTATTGTCACGTGGTTAGCGACCACTCCATGAATCATGTATTTAACTTATGTTAATTACATAATGATCATGTATTGTCACGAACATTATTGAGAATATCATTGATGAGGTTGGTTGATTAGTTTGTGGATTGATTATTTATGTTGGATTATGATTATTTGTGATTGACTAAGACTGATTGGTTATGTGATTATGTGACTGTGTATGTGTTTGATTGTTGAATTGATGGATGTGTGTTGGACTATCTCATACAGGTATTCATATGGATTTTCTCAAGAAGATCATAAGTCTTATACTCGTTTTAAACAAAGCATTTTATAAAACTATTTTTAAAACACAAACTTTTAAACTCATTTTACTAAAACATTTTTAAGTATATAAACTTATGATTACTCACCAACTACTTAGTAGTAGTTGACACTTGATTTTCTTACATGTTTCAGGTGATGGGGACAAATAGGATGAAGAGGATGGTCTCTTGTATTTTGGACATCATCACTTAGGTTCTTGGACTTAGCTAAATAACTGGAAATTCTGGCGATTAGAATTTAGTTACATAGCTAAGTCTCTTTTGTAATTGATGTAACTGATTCATGATAGACATGATTTTTGTGTAATTAATGTGGTTGATTTAAATGATATGTGATGATTTAATTTAGATGCCCACGAGCTTTTGAACAATCTACACATCCCTCGTGGCATCCCGACGTTTCCGCCGCCGGTCGGGGTGTTACAGAAATACATATAGGTTGTACCTGATTACTGTTCGTGTTACTGTTGAGATCACTGTTCCGGTGATGTTTCCGGCACTGATGTTACAGTCTCCCCTTGTTAGAGAAATTTCGTCCCAAAATTTAAGAATCGTTACCAGGTATGGCTTCCTCTGTAAACAGTTGGGGGTACTTGGACTTCATGTTTTCTTCACGTTCCCAAGTAAACTCAGGTCTGCGCTTTGAGTTCCAAGGAACCTTTACAATCAGAATACGGCATCGCCTTAGTTGTTTAGCTTTGCTATCCATAATCTCCAAAGGTTCCTCAATAAAGTGTAACTGTTCATCCACTTGAATTTCTTCGATTGGAATGATGAGTGACTCCTCAGCAAGTCATTTCTTTAAGTTTGAGACATGAAACACGTCATGCACACCACTGAGTTCATCTGATAGTCTCAGTCTATACGCCACAGGACCAATACGCTCGATGATTTCGAAAGGTCCTACGTATCGTGGTGCTAACTTGCCTTTCTTCCCAAAACGTACTACACCTTTCCATGGGGATACCTTTAACATGACACTGTCTCCCACTTGAAATTCCAACGACTTGCGCCGTTTATCGGCAAAGCTCTTGTGTCTGCTCCTTGTCGCTTGTAACCTTTGTTGAATTTAGGCAATCTTGTCAGTAGTCTCCTGAATAAGCTATGGCCCAGTTATACGGTTATCTCCCACTTCGGTCCCACAAATCGGTGACCGACATTTCCGGCCGTACAAAGCTTCGAATGGTGCGCATCCGATGCTACTATGGTAACTGTTTTTGTAGGAGAATTCAATCAGTGGAAAATGAGAGTCCCAATTCCCACCGAAATCTAACACACAAGTTCTCAGCATGTCATCCAGGGTCTGAATGGTACGTTCGCTTTGACCGTCCGTTTGTGGATGGTAAGCTGTACTCAGGTTTAAGTGCGTCCCTAGAGATTTCTGTAATGATTGCCAGAACCTTGATGTGAATCTGTTTTCTGTATCAAAAATAATGGACAATGGCACACCGTGGCGTACCACTATCTCATTGATGTACAGTCTCGCCAGTTTATCCATCGTGATAGTCTCACGCATCGGTAAAAAGTGAGCAGATTTTGTCAAACTGTCGATGATAACCCAAATCGTATCATGACCACTGGAAGTGCGGGGCAGCTTGGTAATGAAATCCATAGCTATTTGTTCCCACTTCCAGAGAGGAATCTCAGTCTGTTTCAGTAAACCTGACGGTTTCTGGTGCTCCGCCTTTACCTTTGCACACGTAAGACATCGACCGACGTACTCGGCTATGTCTTTTTTCATTCCCGGCCACCAATAAAATCCCCGTAAATCATGGTACATCTTATCAGCGCCTGGATGTATGGAATACTTAGTATTGTGTGCTTCATCGAAGATAAGTCTTCTCAATTCGTCTACCGCCGGAATCCATATACGATCCTGGTGGTAGATAACTCCATCAGGCGTAGTCTCAAATTGTTTCTCTGCTCCGCAGTCGAGTTCTTTCTTCAGATTTCCTCTATCAACTGATTCTTGATGTGCCTGAATAATCTTGTCTCATAGGCTTGTCTGCATAGTCATTCTCATTTCTCTTACGCACAAGGGTTTGACCCGTTCCTTCCGGCTCAAGGCATCAGCTACAACGTTCGCCTTACCCGGATGGTACTTGATCACACAATCGTAATCATTTAGAAGTTCAACCCAACGTCGTTGTCGCATGTTGAGCTCCTTCTGATCAAAAATATGCTGCAGACTCTTGTGATCAGTAAATATGGTACATTTAGTGCCATATAGATAATGTTTCCAAATTCAATGCGAAGATTACAGCTCCTAGTTCAAGATCATGAGTAGTGTAGTTCTTCTCATGAATCTTTAACTGTCTTGAGGCATAAGCGATAACTTTGTCCCGTTGCATTAGTACGCAACCAAGTCCCTGATGGGAGGCATCTGTGACACCCAATACTTGATCGTCCGGCAAGTCCGTACGGTAAGTGTACTTTCACTTTTACTGTGTGTAAATATAATTGTACGAACAGTGTTTGTGATAACAGAATTCAAAATACAAGAAACAGTCGTACGAATTTATGTGGAAACTTAAATAATGTAAGTACAACACTCACGATAAACAATAGTTGTTTGTATTTAGGTGAAAACCTAAGTGCAGTTAAGACAACGAATCAAGAGAAATAACGGTGTGCCAGTAAACAACAATAATATGTCAGTGGCGATCTGATATCCATTATTGACAGGAATCAGATGGCCGATAATTCAGTATGAAAACAATGTGAAAACAGGACGTTTAGTTGAGTCCGTCAATGAGGAAACACAATTCAGAACATAAATGTAGTGTTGTTTCAGAATAATGAACTGACAGTGTGTTTGCGTGGGTGACGATTCACACAAACATATATGTAAGTTTAATGTTCTGAAATAATGACTGGAAAGTAGAAAACAAGAATCAGAAAGCAAAACCATCGTCGTGTTCGTTCGGTTGACGATTCGAACGAATACGCGCGAAGGTGACGCGTTCTGACGAAACGAAAATGAAAAACGAAACGAACGATAATAATTTAAGAAAATATAATATTTTACGTTTTACAATTTTTAAACTCATCGAAAAATTAATCAAAATAATTATTTAAAATATGTAAAATTTCGCGTAACAATCCAGAAACGCAACGGAGACGAGAACCGAGCAACAAAAACGAACCCGAATACCCTCTGTGACAACTAGTGCTAAACCGTACGGCAAGACCGTACAGTGCGTGTACTTTCACCACGTACTGTGTGCAAATACAGTACGTAAACAGTCGCGTGACAACAGAACTCAGAAAACAAACCACAGTTGTACGTGTTTAAGTGAAAACTTGAATACGGTAAATACAACAACTCAAGAGAAACAACAGTATTCAAACGAATAACAATAACGAATCGGTTGCGATCTGATATCCATAGATGACAGGAATCAGATGACCGACAATCCAATACAAAAATCAAGTGATAACAGGATGTTCAGATGAGTCCGACAGTGAGGAAAACACAATCCAAAACAGAATTTCAGTGTCGTTTTAGAATAATTAAACTAACAGCGTGTTTGCGTGGGTGACGATTCACACAAACATATCTGTGAGTTTAACGTTCTGAACGATAACTGATAATTAGGAAACCAAATCAGAAAGTGAAACTTACGATCGTGTTCGTACAGTTAGCGCCCTGTACGAAGACGCGCGTAGATGACGCGATCTGACGAAACGGAAACGAAAACGCGACTCGAACGAAGTAAAAATTAATAAAATAAAATGTTTAACATTTTACAATTTTGAAACTCATCAAAATAACCAAATTAAAGTCTTTTTATTTAAAAGATATTAGTTATGCGTAAATTTCCGGTTACGCGACGAAAATGCGAACCGAGCAACCGAAACGAACCCGAATACCACACGGGGTATAAAAACCCATAAATGAGTGTTTTCCTCATTTCCATCATCTTCCTCCTCTCTCCTACAACCAAAATCCGGCCACCCACTTTTTAGGGTTTTTCACACCTTCAAACCTCTCTAACTCACTCGTTTCTTGGCCAAATCGCTCCATCCTTGAACCTACACGAAGCTCTCATCACCCTCTACACGAAAGTACAACCGATCTAGAGCCAAACACACGGAAATTCGAGGTAATGGGCTGTAAAGGTCACGAAAAATTAGGGTTTTCACCCACTAAGTTCGGCCGCCACCTCTAGACCGGTCCTAGACCTTCACTTTCGACTCCTCCACCCTTGAGACCAGTTCTAACACACCCCATTACATGGAACCATCGCATATCGGGGGTTTGAAATCCGGTGGTAGCAACCATGGTTGAGTCACCTTCAGTTGGCCGAATGGCCTAAGACCATGGTCGAATGAGCCATTCATTCGCCAACTGTACAGTCGCCAGCCACTCTCCTTCTCCGGTTTCCTTCGCTCGGCCACCCACCCTTAACACATTCCCATTCGCCGGTCATATCATCATTCGCCGATCATACTTTCATTCGCCGGTCAAGTCCAGAATGGGTCTCATTCGCCAGCCATTCGATGGGTTAAGCCAACTCCCATTCGCCCCCATGCTGCCTCCTCATTCGAACAACACCACACTCAATCGGTGGTCACCAGTCGGCCGAAACCCTCTTCGCACGATGACAAGTGATCGGGTCATGTGGTTGGCCATAACTTTGTTCAGCCATGTTCATGCATTTAAACAGAGGCCCAATCTTGCCATACAACAGGCCACACTTCGGCCCACATACCCCAGCCCACTAGCCTCGGCCCAAAGTCTGTTTAATTGGCCCAAGATGATTGAATGGGTGTAAAGCCCATTAAATAATTCAATAACAATCACTTGGCCCAATTGCTCGGCCCATAAATACTTTGTGTAGCCATAATACAACCGGCCCAATTATGCATTGGTTCGGCCCAACTTGTTCAAAATAGAACTAAAATGTGAAGTGAATCGGTTAAGGATAATGTGCATGGATGGGTAATACAATATTGTAAAAGTGGTATGTTGAGTTAAAGAACTCCACAATTTAGACCACTAACCTATATTGAAGGATATTAAGCTGTTAATACTTTTAATAAAACCAAAAATCACATGATTTCCAAGAGTTGTTGCAAGATTGCTTAATTGCTATGTAATGATAGTGTCAAGCTCAACAAGAATAAATATTCAAGCTTTAAACTATAAACCTAATTTAACCTTAGTTTGATTCCATAAAGAACTCTATTAACACAAGTAACTAATACATTTTTGAAAGTAATCATGTGATTCAAGAATGGGTTAAGGCAAAACAGAGTTATAAAGGTTAATTCTTTAGTCATCAATTTAGAACCATCTCTTGAAATTCAACCTAACTTGATTAAGAGTTAGGATATGTGTGAATAAGAGAAATAAGGGCCGAACGATGACTAAGACCCACGCGTGATAACCAATTCTAGGGATAACGCCTACACGCACTCACATACACATGGTTTAAACTACAACTTACACACAATGTGAAATCAATACAGGATCGTGAAAACAAACTCAATTACAACTCGGAGCGTGTGCATTCTTTCATTTAAGCTAAGTCGACCCAATTACTGCAAGGTGAGTTCATATGCCCCTTTTCTTTTAATCTTTACTGATTTCAAAGCTCGGGGCTGAGAAACATGCTAAACTTTTATTTATTTAAAATTTTTCATTAACATATTGCTTATTTTATGATTTAGATAATAATTGTTTATCTTTATTATCGTTAATCACTACATGCTTGCTTGTTTGACTTTATCATACCTGAATTAACTAGGGTGCTACATGCTAACCTAGGAACAAGGCACATTAACACATTAATACATAGGATAAGATGAGTTGTTAAGAACATATCTTACAACCGTGCATATTATCCTTACACGATAGAACAACGGGGGAAAACCATGGGATAACATGCCATTGACAACTATGAATGATAATGGGTGATTATCATGATAAGATAATTTCATGATATCAAGATCATTCACACCTCACTAACATTGTGTATGAGACATGTTCTTATGACACTTTGTTAAGACCGCTAGAACACGCACACTTGGGAATAATAGTTGAAACATTTATTTGTGATATCGAGGAGGATATTACATACACACGCCTTTGGGGATGGCATATAACACATATCATCATAAATCACTAAGACTCTATTTAGAGCACATTCCCTAACCGTCAGAGTGTGTCGGTTACACAACGGTAGATCAGTTGAGCAAATCTTTAAAACTAATAACTGGGACTTGGGGAAATCAAATGAAATCATGCCGAGCACGAGAGGTGCTATCAATCACATAGATAACACACATAAAGACTAGGAAACATGTTCATTCCAATAGATATCGTGGGAGGATATCTTACACACCGGGTTGATCAGAAATGACGGCTACTGAGGCTATTACGTCTCTAACTAGAAACCATGAGATTGACACTTTACACGCCGGGTTGAACAGGGGAATACAGCTACTGGAACTATTATGTTCCTCTCTAGATATTGAGTATGATATCTTACACACCGAACTGGTTAGTACTGACAGTTACAGAAACTACTAAGTTTCGCTCTAGATATCGAGTATGATATCTTACATGCCGGGCTAATCCGTAAGGAATGGCTAACAGAGACGATTATGTTTCTTTATTCAATAGTTGGGTATTCTACATGCCGGACTAATCAGTAATGATTAGTTACAGAAACCATTAGGTTTCGTTCTAGATATCGAGTATGATATCTTACATGCCGGGCTAATCCGTAAGGAATAGCTAACAGAAACGATTTCGTTTCTTGATTGTTCATTGGATTATTTTACATGCCGGACTAATCAGGAATGATTAGTTACAGAAACCGTTAGGTTTCGTTCTAGGTATCGAGTATGATATCTTACATGCCGGGCTAATCCGTAAGGAATAGCTAACAGAAACAACATTGTTTCTTATTCGATCATTGGGTGATATTACATGCCGGGCTAATCCGTAAGGATTAGCTAACAGAGATTATGTCTCTTTATTCAACTATTGGTTATTTTGACATACCGGCTAATTCATAAGAATTAGTTAACAGAGATAATTTCATCTCTTACCTTGTTCACTGAGTTATTTGCATGTTGGCTATTACGTTAGGAATGGTCAATCGAGACGATTTTGTCTCTTTTCTCTTTACTTAGTGGATAAACATACCGGGAAATCATGGGTGAAAGGAAATGGGTATCCATCGTTGTATTACAGGTAGTGTTGAGTGCAGTTAAGCATGTGGTGGGGTGGCGTCTGGGCTTGACCCTTTCGTATGCCCCTATATATAAGCATGCTTGACTGGATGAGACATTATCTGTACATCCAACCATGGAGAGGACATTGTGTGAAACATGAGGGTTAATCATCAATTCAATTTGTGTGATACACTATGAACATGACTGACATAAATTCAATGGTTTTCAAATACTAAACTTATGAACTCACCAACCTAGTGTTGACTTGTTTAAATGCATGTTTTCTCAGGTGACGGACAGGTCTAGATAACAAGCATCAGTGATTAAGCTAGAGGACTCTTAAAAGACCTAGCTTACTTTTGGATGCATACATTTTGATGACATTGTGAATCTATTTTGCATATCTTGTACAGTTACAAGATAGAAACTACACGATTCTTTTGGAATAGATTTACTTAGTTAAATTATGAACACGTACTGTGTAATTTAACTTTGTAATTCTATATTATATGTCATGATTAGCATTTCTCATTATACATCATGTGCCATGTAAACAATCTGATCATTTCGATTATCATTCAAGATATCGCGCCCCGGGAACCTTCCGCCCGACGGGAAAACCCGATCCGTTCTCGCCGGCCCGGGGTGTGACAGATTGGTATCAGAGCCATGGTTATAGAGAAATATAGGTCATATTACTTAAACGGTTTGGCCTAGACTATAACCTAGGGACCTCATGTAGAAATCATGTTACATAGGATTCTATTTGCATATGTCTTCTGCTTCTGATCACTGCCCTAACCGATTTCCTTTCGGTTATGATCAGAATGCCGCCGAGAAGACAGCCACCACTACTACCGTTGACGCAAGGATCAGCTCCGCACTCATCGACACCGACACCGCCTGACTCTCCTACACAACCACCTCCACCTCCTCCTCCGCCACCACCTGTTCATCAGTTGGATCCTGCTACCGTGGCACTGGCCACTCTTCTTACTAGCCAACTGAGGGATGTGATTCCCGAGATGATGAATAGGATCAACAGCAACAACAGCAACAACAATGCCAACTCAACTGGAGAGGGCAGTGGCAACACACGAAACCCTCACGATTACTCCTACAAGAATTTTGTAGGATGCAAGCCACCAGCATTCAGTGGCACTGAGGGAGCCGTCGGCTTGATCCAATGGATCGAGAAGATGGAAACGACTCTCGACATTAGCGGCTGTCCTGATCAACACCGCGTGAGGTATGCTGCTGGATCGTTTGAGAAACGAGCATTAACCTGGTGGAATGCCCAGGTTCAAACCCGAGGAAGAGACGAGGCATTGGCGATGTCTTGGGAGGATTTCAAGACTTTGCTGAGAGGCGAGTTTTGCCCCAGGAACGAACTCAAGAAGGTTGAGACTGAACTACTCAACCATGTAATGATTGGTGCTGAACATCTGGCTTTCACCACCAGATTTCATGAACTGGCAACCCTGGCACCGGACATTGTGCCAACACTCGAGAAGAGGATTGAACGGTACGTCGGTGGACTACCGCCATGCATCCGGGGGCATGTGATTGCCGCCCACCCAACCACACTAGAGATGGCTGTTACACTGTCAGCTTCATTGACTGATGTAATGGTTGCCTCTGGTGCACTCAAGAAGGGATCTGGAACTACTGAAGATCCGGAACAACCCTCCAGCAAGAAACGAAAGGTCGTTAAAAGTTTCGTAGCGACCACCACTGCCAAGCAAGCTGTGCCCAATCAACCACCGCAGAATCGAGGATCTTATTCTGGCACGGCTCCATTCTGCAGTAAGTGCAATTATCATCATCGACCTGGCACAGGGTGCAGACAATGCACTTATTGTGGGAAAATGGGGCACTGGGTCAAGTTCTGCAAAGAACAAAAGACCCAACACAGGGCAAACCAAGCAGTGGCACAGACCGCTGCACATCTTGATCGCATTTCCTGTTACACCTGCGGGGAACCAGGACATTATGCGAAAGACTGTCCAAAGAGGGTGCTACCGAGAGGGCAAGCACCGAGGGGACGTGCATATCAAATTGGAACTGCAGCAGTACGCCAAGACACTGACACCAACACCAACACTGGTACATTTCTTATTTAAAATCTTTGCAGATGTATATTTTATACTAGCATAGATTATCATTGACCTCATAAGAGTTTGTTCATAACTTACTCACCATTGGGGTAACATTAGAACATTTCATGCACTGCATGACATGAACTTAGTGTTCACTTACTTTAGTGAACAAACACATGTCATGAGATTCAAAGTGATGGACACGAGTGGTGTCTATATCATCATTGGAATTGATGTTTTGTCCTTGGTAGTGACGGAGCCATCTAATCCAATAAAACCTTTCATGTAATTACAATGGACGATAGAGACACATTCTCAAGTCTCAGCATCGGGACCGTCAAAGTTGTCTCATCTGACAGTATATGAATCCATTTTAACAAGGGGAGAAACGAGAGGCTTCTCCTGACAGAAATAACACACGAGCACGAGAATCATAGTGAACATTATAGATCATGGAACCATTGTAACACCGAGAGGTACCACTATGGGAGTGTATACAAACAGCTATGGAACATGATGCCAAGCTACCTTACACTTCCAGTAGACTTGATGTTCTTGGATTGATAAGGACAATGAAATCAAGTCTGCTCACGTTATGACCACACACAAAATCCTAGACTCCTAGGGAGAACTAGGTCACCTACGAACAATGTTCTTGTAAGAACATAAACAATTCGGATCGTACGGTCGAGAGACTGAAAATGAATCCGTAGCTTATCGAGCAGACGCAGGAGATTCTAAATTACAACTTGCATAAGCATGAGAACATGAGAAACACATGATATCAAAGCATCTCCACCTGAATAAAGAAAAAGTAGGGCCCAATTAAGATGCTTAAATTTCGGGACGAAATTTCTTTAACAAGGGGAGACTGTGACAACTAGTGCTAAACCGTACGGCAAGACCGTACAGTGCGTGTACTTTCACCACGTACTGTGTGCAAATACAGTTCGTAAACAGTCGCGTGACAACAGAACTCAGAAAACAAACCACAGTTGTACGTGTTTAAGTGAAAACTTGAATACGGTAAATACAACAACTCAAGAGAAACAACAGTATTCAAACGAATAACAATAACGAATCGGTTGCGATCTGATATCCATAGATGACAGGAATCAGATGACCGACAATCCAATACAAAAATCAAGTGATAACAGGATGTTCAGATGAGTCCGACAGTGAGGAAAACACAATCCAAAACAGAATTTCAGTGTCGTTTTAGAATAATTAAACTGACAGCGTGTTTGCGTGGGTGACGATTCACACAAACATATCTGTGAGTTTAACGTTCTGAACGATAACTGATAATTAGGAAACCAAATCAGAAAGTGAAACTTACGATCGTGTTCGTACAGTTAGCGCCCTGTACGAAGACGCGCGTAGATGACGCGATCTGACGAAACGGAAACGAAAACGCGACTCGAACGAAGTAAAAATTAATAAAATAAAATGTTTAACATTTTACAATTTTGAAACTCATCAAAATAACCAAATTAAAGTCTTTTTATTTAAAAGATATTAGTTACGCGTAAATTTCCGGTTACGCGACGAAAATGCGAACCGAGCAACCGAAACGAACCCGAATACCACACGGGGTATAAAAACCCATAAATGAGTGTTTTCCTCATTTCCATCATCTCCTCCTCCTCTCTCCTACAACCAAAATCCGGCCACCCACTTTTTAGGGTTTTTCACACCTTCAAACCTCTCTAAGTCACTCGTTTCTTGGCCAAATCGCTCCATCCTTGAACCTACACGAAGCTCTCATCACCCTCTACACGAAAGTACAACCGATCTAGAGCCAAACACACGGAAATTCGAGGTAATGGGCTGTAAAGGTCACGAAAAATTAGGGTTTTCACCCACTAAGTTCGGCCGCCACCTCTAGACCGGTCCTAGACCTTCACTTTCGAATCCTCCACCCTTGAGACCAGTTCTAACACACCCCATTACATGGAACCATCGCAGATCGGGGGTTTGAAATCCGGTGGTAGCAACCATGGTCGAGTCACCTTCAGTTGGCCGAATGGCCTAAGACCATGGTCGAATGAGCCATTCATTCGCCAACTGTACAGTCGCCAGCCACTCTCCTTCTCCGGTTTCCTTCGCTCGGCCACCCACCCTTAACACATTCCCATTCGCCGGTCATATCATCATTCGCCGATCATACTTTCATTCGCCGGTCAAGTCCAGAATGGGTCTCATTCGCCAGCCATTCGATGGGTTAAGCCAACTCCCATTCGCCCCCATGCTGCCTCCTCATTCGAACAACACCACACTCAATCGGTGGTCACCAGTCGGCCGAAACCCTCTTCGCACGATGACAAGTGATCGGGTCATGTGGTTGGCCATAACTTTGTTCAGCCATGTTCATGCATTTAAACAGAGGCCCAATCTTGCCATACAACAGGCCACACTTCGGCCCACATACCCCAGCCCACTAGCCTCGGCCCAAAGTCTGTTTAATTGGCCCAAGATGATTGAATGGGTGTAAAGCCCATTAAATAATTCAATAACAATCACTTGGCCCAATTGCTCGGCCCATAAATACTTTGTGTAGCCATAATACAACCGGCCCAATTATGCATTGGTTCGGCCCAACTTGTTCAAAATAGAACTAAAATGTGAAGTGAATCGGTTAAGGATAATGTGCATGGATGGGTAATACAATATTGTAAAAGTGGTATGTTGAGTTAAAGAACTCCACAATTTAGACCACTAACCTATATTGAAGGATATTAAGCTGTTAATACTTTTAATAAAACCAAAAATCACATGATTTCCAAGAGTTGTTGCAAGATTGCTTAATTGCTATGTAATGATAGTGTCAAGCTCAACAAGAATAAATATTCAAGCTTTAAACTATAAACCTAATTTAACCTTAGTTTGATTCCATAAAGAACTCTATTAACACAAGTAACTAATACATTTTTGAAAGTAATCATGTGATTCAAGAATGGGTTAAGGCAAAACAGAGTTATAAAGGTTAATTCTTTAGTCATCAATTTAGAACCATCTCTTGAAATTCAACCTAACTTGATTAAGAGTTAGGATATGTGTGAATAAGAGAAATAAGGGCCGAACGATGACTAAGACCCACGTGTGATAACCAATTCTAGGGATAACGCCTACACGCACTCACATACACATGGTTTAAACTACAACTTACACACAATGTGGAATCAATACAGGATCGTGAAAACAAACTCAATTACAACTCGGAGCGTGTGCATTCTTTCATTTAAGCTAAGTCGACCCAATTACTGCAAGGTGAGTTCATATGCCCCTTTTCTTTTAATCTTTACTGATTTCAAAGCTCGGGGCTGAGAAACATGCTAAACTTTTATTTATTTAAAAGTTTTCATTAACATATTGCTTATTTTATGATTTAGATAATAATTGTTTATCTTTATTATCGTTAATCACTACATGCTTGCTTGTTTGACTTTATCATACCTGAATTAACTAGGGTGCTACATGCTAACCTAGGAACAAGGCACATTAACACATTAATACATAGGATAAGATGAGTTGTTAAGAACATATCTTACAACCGTGCATATTATCCTTACACGATAGAACAACGGGGGAAAACCATGGGATAACATGCCATTGACAACTATGAATGATAATGGGTGATTATCATGATAAGATAATTTCATGATATCAAGATCATTCACACCTCACTAACATTGTGTATGAGACATGTTCTTATGACACTTTGTTAAGACCGCTAGAACACGCACACTTGGGAATAATAGTTGAAACATTTATTTGTGATATCGAGGAGGATATTACATACACACGCCTTTGGGGATGGCATATAACACATATCATCATAAATCACTAAGACTCTATTTAGAGCACATTCCCTAACCGTCAGAGTGTGTCGATTACACAACGGTAGATCAGTTGAGCAAATCTTTAAAACTAATAACTGGGACTTGGGGAAATCAAATGAAATCATGCCGAGCACGAGAGGTGCTATCAATCACATAGATAACACACATAAAGACTAGGAAACATGTTCATTCCAATAGATATCGTGGGAGGATATCTTACACACCGGGTTGATCAGAAATGACGGCTACTGAGGCTATTACGTCTCTAACTAGAAACCATGAGATTGACACTTTACACGCCGGGCTGAACAGGGGAATACAGCTACTGGAACTATTATGTTCCTCTCTAGATATTGAGTATGATATCTTACACACCGAACTGGTTAGTACTGACAGTTACAGAAACTACTAAGTTTCGCTCTAGATATCGAGTATGATATCTTACATGCCGGGCTAATCCGTAAGGAATGGCTAACAGAGACGATTATGTTTCTTTATTCAATAGTTGGGTATTCTACATGCCGGACTAATCAGTAATGATTAGTTACAGAAACCATTAGGTTTCGTTCTAGATATCGAGTATGATATCTTACATGCCGGGCTAATCCGTAAGGAATAGCTAACAGAAACGATTTCGTTTCTTGATTGTTCATTGGATTATTTTACATGCCGGACTAATCAGGAATGATTAGTTACAGAAACCGTTAGGTTTCGTTCTAGGTATCGAGTATGATATCTTACATGCCGGGCTAATCCGTAAGGAATAGCTAACAGAAACAACATTGTTTCTTATTCGATCATTGGGTGATATTACATGCCGGGCTAATCCGTAAGGATTAGCTAACAGAGATTATGTCTCTTTATTCAACTATTGGTTATTTTGACATACCGGCTAATTCATAAGAATTAGTTAACAGAGATAATTTCATCTCTTACCTTGTTCACTGAGTTATTTGCATGTTGGCTATTACGTTAGGAATGGTCAATCGAGACGATTTTGTCTCTTTTCTCTTTACTTAGTGGATAAACATACCGGGAAATCATGGGTGAAAGGAAATGGGTATCCATCGTTGTATTACAGGTAGTGTTGAGTGCAGTTAAGCATGTGGTGGGGTGGCGTCTGGGCTTGACCCTTTCGTATGCCCCTATATATAAGCATGCTTGACTGGATGAGACATTATCTGTACATCCAACCATGGAGAGGACATTGTGTGAAACATGAGGGTTAATCATCAATTCAATTTGTGTGATACACTATGAACATGACTGACATAAATTCAATGGTTTTCAAATACTAAACTTATGAACTCACCAACCTAGTGTTGACTTGTTTAAATGCATGTTTTCTCAGGTGACGGACAGGTCTAGATAACAAGCATCAGTGATTAAGCTAGAGGACTCTTAAAAGACCTAGCTTACTTTTGGATGCATACATTTTGATGACATTGTGAATCTATTTTGCATATCTTGTACAGTTACAAGATAGAAACTACACGATTCTTTTGGAATAGATTTACTTAGTTAAATTATGAACACGTACTGTGTAATTTAACTTTGTAATTCTATATTATATGTCATGATTAGCATTTCTCATTATACATCATGTGCCATGTAAACAATCTGATCATTTCGATTATCATTCAAGATATCGCGCCCCGGGAACCTTCCGCCCGACGGGAAAACCCGATCCGTTCTCGCCGGCCCGGGGTGTGACACCCTCGGGGTATTTAAAGCCTAAATGAGGCCTTTCACCTCATTTCTTTCATCTTTCTCTCTCTATAAACACTCCATTACCGAACCTCCTCCCTCTCACTAGAATTCCAACTTCAAAACCCCATAACTCACTCGTTTCTTGGTGAAATCGGGCGTTCTTGGTGTCCAAACGAAGCTCTCGACGTCCTCTACAAGGAAGTACAAGTGATCTGAAGATTTGTCCGCTAAAAATGGAGGTAATAATCAAAAGAAACCCATGAAAACTACGGTTTTCTAGATCTTGGTCGACACACACCCTTGACCGGTTAACCCTCTCCCCACCTTGAACCACACGACCACGAGGGAACCCAATTTCGCCCAACTATTGTCGTGGGAGCAGCATGCAACAACTAGGGTTCGAGATGATGGTGGCTGGTTACAAGTTCGCGAGAAAGCTAGACTAAAAGGGGGGACGGCCGAACCTGTGGATTGAGCAAAAGATGGTCGAACCATGTGGGCATCGAACCTGCATCACCGAACGTGCATGTCACGAACCATTATCAACGAACCCTAGAGGTTCGCCGAATCTAGACTCCACCGAACCTGCGAACCTGTTAACAACTGTCCGAACCTTCAACCTCAGACGAACCTTCGAACCTAGGAGTCACGAACCTTGCTGCCATGAATCCATTATCACGAACCTCAAAGGGGCAGCGAACCTTCGGCCACACGAACCCACCCTTGGACGAACCTGTTGTGGCGAACCATCCTCAGCCGAGCCTACTTACCAACCGAACCCTGATGGACGAACCCTCGCATATTAGGGCCGAACCTTCAGTCCTAGCCTGAGGTTCGCTGGTTCTAGGGTGTCGTTTTCAATCGAGAGGATCACCACATGCATTTGGCCAACCAGCGGATTATGGCTACAGCCCATTCGGCCCAGGGGAATTCGGCCCAATTATTGGCCCAAATCCTTTTGCTTAGCCCACACCTCATTCGGCCAAGCCTAAATGATTAGTCGGCCCACAAGGGTTAAGACTACCAAACAACACTTTAAACAATTAATGATATGTGAGATGCATGTAATTATGGAAATTACTACAAGGGTGGTGGGTTAGAGCTAATGAATCTCGCAGACTCAAAACGATTAAAACTTTTACAAAGGTTGTTAATTAGTTAATTATTAACTAGGTAATAATTAGATCAAGCTTGACAAGAATAACATGTCGAGTAAAAGTTTTGGAATTTCAAGGAGAAGTAAAGGGAAGTGAAACATGAAATCCATAACACTAAGTGAGAAAATGAAGTCAAAAGAATAAGTGCTAGTAATGTCTATAACAAGCAAACCGGGCCGAATGAAGGCCGAGACTCGCGAGTGTTAGCCAACTCTAGGGCTAACACAAACACACACAGAAACACATACTCAAGGACTCATACTTACGAAATACAACGTGAAATCAATACAGGATCGTGAACACAACCGCAAGTACAATCAAGAGCGCGTGCATTTCTTGTTTAAGCTAAGTCAACCGCATCAGTTACAAGGTGATTTCATATGCCCCTTTTCTAATCTTAACTGATTTTAAACTCTCGGGGATGAGAAACATGCTTAACTTTTATTTATTTAAAAGTTTTAGTTTAACATATTGATTATACTTTGATTAGATAATATTGCTTGACTTATTATCATTTATCATTATATGCATGCTTGTATAATCATGATATGACAGGGATAACTAGGATGAATATGATAGTATAACTTCATAACTCATCAACACAATAGAATAACATAGTTGTAAAATTTTATTTTAGAACACTTAGTTATTCTTACAAGAACAAACATTGAGATAATCACAGGTGAACATGATGACAACAACAACAAAACACATGAATGATATGAAGATAATATATCTTCATAATATCATTCAACACCAGAGTTAACTAAGTGTAATAAGACAAGTGCTTATAACACTTAGCTTACAACTCGGCACATATTACAAGATAACATGAAACAAGTATCATCCACCACCTGAGTCGACTAAGTGTAGTAAGACTAGTTCTTACCACATCTTGGTGACAACAGGGTGACTATATGGAACAACAAGTAATGATAATCATGATAATGTAACTTCATGATAACAATATCATTCACACAACAATTAACATAATGTAATAAGACAAGTTCTTATTTAACTTTGTTAACAATAACGAGAACATACAACAATGGGAACAAACAACATTGATGAACACAATACAATTGATTACTATTGAACTGTCAGCATTATATCATTTCAATCATGTGCCATGTATTCAAGTATGATCATTGTAAGTCCCTTCAAAATTCGCTGACCAGTTAGTTTGACGTGACTAAACCGACGATAGCATAGTGGTACTATAGGTCTGACAAACCTCTAGCTTGTAGGGCTAGTATGTTGATCGTATTGATTCATTGGCCGGTAACGTATGACCGGTGATAGGGCGACGAACAGTCAGGGTCTGGAAAGCGACACATGGTGATATTAAACTGCAATGAGATTGTAATTAATCCATCGTTATCTGTTGACTAGTAGACTGAGGAATTTATTTTCTCTCATGTCATATTACTAGTAACCGTTTCGATGAGGCCTACGATAATACAAAGTGGTCGAGGTAAATCGGATGCATTGTAATCTGATTACGTGACGACTGCAATGGATTTCTTTTAGGCTTTATGCACTTTAAGTTGAGAACAAATATCAATTGGTTAACTAACACTCTTATGTTTAACAGAAATTAACAGTTAACCCCGCAAATAATAGAATAATCACAAGGATCAGATTAAATTAATCTAATTTCCTTAACACATCGAGGGTTTATCAATACTTCGGTTTGATAACTAAACCCCTCTTATTATATTATTCTACACATGATACAATGGGTGATGAACACAAACGGACGGGTGAAATGATAATGGGTATCTATAGTTGTATTGCAAGTGGTGTTAAGTTCTATTAGGTATGTAGTGGGATGTTGGTTGGGGCTTGTTCCCTTACATATGCCCTATATATAAGCATAGCTAATAGTATGAGATATCACTTGTAAATATACCTATGGAAAGGCCATTGTGTGAACGGGTGAATCAAACAACTTACAAACAACAAGTATGACATTGTGATTGTGTATGTGAACATTTCAAGGCTTTCAAATATCAAACTTATTAACTCACCAACCTAGTGTTGACTTTGTTTAAATGCATTTTTCTAAGGTGACGAACATGTTTAGTTACCAGTATTCAAGAACATAGCTAGTGGACTTTTAGAAGACCTAGCTACATTTTGTGTCGTGCATATTTTTGAATGACAAAACAATGAATCATTTTTTGGGGATCTTGTACAGTTACAAGATATAAACTTATTTATTCTTTTGATGGGATTTACTTAGTTAAATTATGAGGAAACAATGTAATTTAACTTTGTAATTCCATTTCATTGTCATGTTAGCATTTCTCATTATTATATCATGTGCTATGCAACAATCTGATCATTTATATTATCAAAATGATATCGCGCCCCGGGAACCTTCCGCCCGACGGGAAAGTCGATCCAGCCCTCCGGCTCGGGGTGTGACGGCATCACAGTATACTACAAAGTCATCACAGCCTTCTGGGAGAGATAAGATTGGAGCATCACATAACTTCTGTTTCAACGTCTGAAAAGCATCTTCTTGTTTCTGCTCCCAAACAAACGGTTCACTTTTCTGCGTTAGCTTTGTGAGACGCAAGGCTATCTTAGAAAAGTTTGAGATAAACCTTCTGTAATAACCTGCCAATCCCAGAAATGGCTGTATCTTCGTCGGTGTCTTCGGAGTATCCCAGTTCTTTATCACTTCAATCTTGGCGGGATCCACGTGTATTCCCTCGTTGTTGACTACATGTCCCAGAAATTGGACTTCTCTTAGCCAAAATTCACATTTACAGAATTTGGCATAAAGTTTCTCTTCTTTCAACAGCTCCAAGATCTTCCTGAGATGTTGCTCATGTTTAGCTTTGCTCTTAGAATAAATCAGTATGTCATCAATGAAGACAATGACAAACTGATCTAGATACGGCTTGCACACTCGGTTCATGAGATCCATGAAAACCGCTGTTGCATTTGTCAATCTGAAAGGCATGACCATGAATTCGTAATGCCCGTATCTGGTTCCGAACGTCGTCTTCGGTATGTCTTCGTCTGGCACTCTTAGTTGATGATATCCGGACCGTAGATCGATCTTCGAAAAATACTGAGCTCCTTGCAACTGGTCAAACAAATCATCAATCCTCGGCAATGGATACCGATTCTTGATGGTCAACTTGTTCAACTCTCGATAGTCTATGCACATTCGGAATGATCTATCTTTCTTCTTCACGAACAAAACCGGAGCTCCCTAAGGTGAGTAGCTCGGTCTGATGAAACACTTGTCAAGTAACTCATGTAACTGGTTTGACAATTCCTGCATCTCTGAAGGTGCTAACCTATAAGGAGATTTAGCAACAGGAGTTGCTCCAGGAACTAACTCAATATGGAACTCTACCGGTCGCGCAGGTGGCAAACCTAGTAGGTCTTCAGGAAATACTTCCGGATACTCTTTCACTACTGGCACGTCTTGAATCCTTTTTTTTGTCTTTCTCTTTCTCCACCACATGAGCCAAGAAAGCTACGCACTGCTTCTGTAAACACTTACCACCTTTATGCAAGAAATGATTTTGACACTTCTATTTGCTTGATCCCCTCTAACTTCCAATACACGTTCATCCTGCAATGGAACTCGAAGCAGATTTTCAGAACAGATGACTTCCACTCGATTAGAAGAGAGCCAATCCATTCCAACAATGATGTCGAAACTACCCAACTCCATCGGTATCAAATCGATGGTGAATGTATGACCATTAAGTGTCAACAAGCAATTCTTGTATACTGTACTAACTGTGATATGTTTCCTGTTAGCTACTTCTATGATGTAAGGGGAATCTAACTGTTCCTCTATAGAATCTAGTTGGCATGCAAAATCGGTAGAGAAAAAGCTCTGATCCGCACCGGTGTCAAATAGAACAGATGCATAAAAGTCATGTAAGAGAAATGTACCAGTTCACATTCGGGTCTTGGCATGCAGCTTGAGCTCCTATGGCAAAAGCTCTTCCACGGGGTGCGGAACTGCTTGTGGTGCCTTCTTTGGGCAGTTCTTTGCAAAGTGGCCCTGTTCGCCACAGTTATAGCATCCACCGTTGTTCTGGTTGTTGGGTGGAGGGAGAGCTAAAGCAGCATTGTTGACTGCTTGATTGGGTGTCATCCTGCATTGCTAGACACAGTGTCTCTTTCTTCCACATCCCGTGCAGTGACGGCAGGGATTACTTGCAGCATGATGATATTGGCACTTAGCACACAGAGGGTGTGGGCCAGTATATGGCTTCTTGTGCACGTTTTGCGGTGCCATGGCTACTTGGTTGAGTGGAGTCGCCATAGTGTAGTTCTTTATGGTCTTCTGTTTCTTCTTCGGGTGTTGATGGTGATGAGGTTTCTTGGAAGACTCTTCCCTTGACTTGGCAGTGTCAGCCTCTTTCTTCAGAGATCCAGAGGCTACCATCAGATCAGTGAGTTTCCCAGACAAACTCACAGCAGACTCCAAGGTAACAGGGTTTGCTGCAACTACTAAACCCTAAATGCAGGCGGGAAGTCCACCTACATATATGTCTATTCTCTTCTCCAGGGTTTGTACCATGTCTGGCACTAAGGCTACCAACTCATGATAGCGGGTAGTGTACCCCAGATGATCAGCTCCTTTCATCACATAATTGAATAGTTCTACTTCCAATCTTTGCAGCTCATTCTTGGGGCAGAATTATGGCATTGCCATCGCCTCTTGGATTAGTCCAGCAGAGTAGCAAACTTTATGGTGCTCTGGACAACTGCTAATGTCCAGAGTAGTCTCCATCTTTTCAATCCATTGGATTAGTCCAATTGCTCCTTCAGTACCGCTAAAGCTTGGCGGCTTACATCCCACAAATGACTTGTAGGAATAGTGTGATGTATTGCCAGTGTTCCCACTGGCTTCCCCTGACGAGTGCCCGGTGTTGTTGCTGTCGTTTCGGATACGGTTGAGCATATCCGGTATCACTTCCTTCAGCTAGTTAGTCAGATGATTGCTCAGTAGAGTTGCCAGGGCAACGGTAGCAGGATCCAGTATCTGAGTCGCGTTCGGGTTTGGAGGAGGAATAAGTGGAGGGGGAGGAGGTGGAGGAGGAGGTGAGTCAGCTGGTGATGGCATTGATGAGTGTGGAGCTGAACTCTGTGGAGGTGGTACAATAGAAGGAGGTCTTCTCGGCAGAAATCTGGTCATAACCAAAAGTATATTGGTTAGTTCAATGATCGAATGCAAAAGACACAATGCAATAAAGTCTTACGTCCTGTGTTCTCTACATGCAGGGTCCCTAGGTTATAGTCTAGGCCAAACCGTTTAAATAACATGACCTATATTTCTCTATAACCATGGCTCTGATACCAATCTGTCACACCCCGAGCCGGCGGGTTGGATCGACTTCCCCGTGTGGCGGAAGGTTCCCGAGGCGCGATATCGTGATTGATAATCGGAATGATCAGATTGTTTACATTGCACATGATATATAAATGACAAACTGATAAATGAAAATAGAATTATAAAGTTAAATTACATCAGTTTAGTTTATAATTTAACAATGTAAATCTACTATCAACATCATAATTCTTCTATCTTGTATCTGCACAAGATATACAAAATAAATCTGTAAAATGATGCTTCAAAAATATGCAGGTCCAAAAGCTAGGTCCTCTAAATAGTATCCTAGTCCAAAAGTAATAACTCCTTAATTGACCTGTTCGTCACCTAAGAAATCATGCAAAAAGATCAAGTCAACCCTTGGTTGGTGAGTTCATGTAGTTTTATAAAAATGATTGTTAAATAACCTTTGAATGACAACCTTAACCTCATCATTAACCACCTATACCATCCGATTTAGTATGCTTATATATAGGGCATATGTAGGGTCGAACTTACCGCCCGCCCAGTCACCGTCCCACCACATACCAAATCACATGGTATATTGTTCCTGGTGATAATTAAGCATTTCATCCCACAACCTTGATCCAAAGCATTTGATTACCCTGAAAATGTTTACCTTGATCCCCCTAAATGCCAACCTTAACCTCATCAACGACCACCTATGCTATCCAATCAAGTATGCTTATATATAGGGCATATGTAGGGGACAAGCCCTAGCCACCGTCCCACCACATACCGGACTGCTTAGCATATTGTTGTTAGTGATAATTAAGCGTTTCACTCCATTCACCTTCAATTTAGATTTTGATTTCCACAAATATTTTACCTATGATCTCTTGAGTTCACCATGTATTCATGATTACCCCCAAAGCACTTGTAGAAATATAATATTAAATGTTTAATTAAATTAATAACTAAGCATTTAAATACAACTAAGACATGATGATTGGGCCTTATTTGACTCAATCAATTAGACTTAGTTTTTGGTGGTTGTCCAAGTTGTACCCTCTCACACGTGGCCCATATCAGGCATGACCCACAAGGAGTCTACCTGTATGCGTCAGGACTTTCATGATGCCCATATCAGCTTGACCCATTGGCCTACTGTACATGTCGGGGACTTTAAGGATATCCTTTGATTCATGATCGTCTTTGATTCTCTTGATTTCGTTTGATAGTTTAAGTTATGCCCATATAGCTTGACTACAAGAGTCTACTATTTATGCCGGGACTTTCCATGTGTTACATGTGGTCTTGATTTACATACAACTGACATCCACCTTAATTAAAGCAATTAATGATTTCATTAGATCTTAATGATTTCATTATTTCAATGATTCACACACGGTTATGATTTCCTTGATTCTCTTCAGTTCTGATCTTTAGAATTCCGTGATTCCACAATGAGTATAGATTCTTGATTAGGATCCTTAGTTTTCTGATCACACACTGGATTAGATTCCATTGCATTTGATCTTTAGCTTTAGTTCTTTTGATTTCGCTTCGAATTTAGATTCTTGAATTTGAACAAGATGGACTAAGGGTTTGTTTACAGTTTAGTATTAAGGTATTACTCATAAGAGTAATTAATTAACTTGTTAGTTAATTCTGCATAACAATTTCCTAGACAGAAATCTTGGAATGTATACAAACATACATAAGCATTTACGTAAAACAATTTAGATAAAAAAATTACGCATGCTTCTCAGCCCCGCGTTTGAAAACAAAAATGTTTAGAAAAGGGGCAATGAACTCACCTGTGTTGCTCTGTACTGAATTACCACAAAATGCGCGCTTGTTGTTGTAGGCTATGTTTCTTCGATTCCTGAGTTGTTTTTAAAAGAATTCGAACACGATAAGTACTTATAATAGTCTTCGTATCTAGGGTTTGGTCTCGGTGTGCAACTAAGTGTCCTATCTTACTAATGTGCTTCTAAGATTTCATCTAACTAGTCTAACTTATTACCCATTAGTAACCCTTATTCCACGATTAATCGCTACAAGTCTTTAATTTACACATTAAGTTAATTCTTGTTAGTTAAACTTTAGCTTAAAATAATCATTTAGTTTAATCTAACAAAACTTACCAACTAATTTCTTTTATTAAAACGTAATTAATTTGGGAAGATGTAATTTACACATGATGGGCTTGGGTTAATCCTATTGGATCAACCTTGGCCCAATTACTAACTTTTGATTTCCAATGACTCTTTGATCAATTCTTTGAATAATCCATCTTTGATAGTTCATATAACTATCTAATGTAATTATGTGTTCTTAGGAGTCGTCTAAGGGTTACTGTTAGTTGTGAGACCAACAGTGTGTCCTTAAACTATGATCCTTGATTCTCGATGCCTTATCAATATGTTGATTGCAAAAGACATTGATTTCCATGCATAAATTGAAATGTGATTTATGAAAAACTTCCTTTAATGAAAACCCTAATTAATTTCATTAGATGGTTCCATTCACTTGGACCACCCTCTGGAAATGAACCCCCCCCCCCCCATGATCATTTAAAAAGGACCTTAGTTTCTTTATACCATAGTAAATTCATGTGATTTTTGTGCTTGATAACTCTATGTTGAATCCAAGGCCCATCCAAGGTTGATTTGCATGGATGGAACCCTAATATCCCTCCCATGCACACACATACAAACCCCATGCATGTTTCCACGTAGTCCCCATGCATCCCATGTATCATACCACCTCTTGATCACGATTCGATACTCCACCCTAGCATTCGGCCGAAAGAACATGGGCCGAACCACACTTGGCCGAAAGATGGTATGGCCAAATCACTCTTACCGAAGAGGGAGTGGTCGGCCAAATGAGGTTCTAACCGAAGAGGTGTCGGCCGAATGTAAGCTGGGCCAAACGAATGGGATTAGGCCGACAGAATAGGTGGGCCGACCGAAGGGTGGTAGGTGGATCCCATTCGGTGAGCTGGGCTTGGCCATTCGGCCTGTCGAGCTCAGACAAAGGAGAAGCCCTCATTTCACCCTAAATGACCAAGATCCAAATGGCACTTGTTCATACAACTCCCTAGGTGGTTGTGGTGGTGTTTGCCTAAGGTTTCAAGGTGTGTTAACCGGTTTCTAAGAGGGTTCAAACTAGGGTTTTCAAAACCCCAAAACCGAACATAAATCATGGATTTACCTCGAATCTACCTCTTAGAAGCTTCGATCTGTTGTACTTTCGAGTTCCACGAGTTGTAAGGGTTGTTTTGACACCAAGAACACCCGATTTCGAGAAGGATTGAAGGAGATATGGCTACGGCTTCTAGAGAGAGAAAGTAGAGAGAGAAGAACGAAAATGGTGATGGAGGCTAGTAGGTGGTGGTAGTTGTGGCCTTGAATGCCACATTAAATGGCTTGGAAATACCCGGTTATGTTCGGGTTCGCTCGGTTTCGCGTAAATGGTCGGTTTTTCCTTGTTTTCGTAACGAAACTAATCGGTTTTAAAATAAGACTTATAAAATTATTTCAGGTTGTGATTCCTAATAGATTAACTAAATATATTTCATTTATTTAAATATCTTTCATTTATTTAAATTTTCGAAAAATATTTACTTACTGTTCAAAATCGAATCGTACAGTCGTCACGCGTATTCATTCGAATTGTCACCTGTACGAACATGACGATAACTATACTTTTCAATATTGTTTTCTAATTATCGGATATCATTCAAGACGTTAAACTGTTAGATGTATTCGTGTAGATCGTCACCTATACGAATAATCCGTCGATTTAGCATTCACATAACGACATCCGTTGTTGTTTTGGTTCTGTAAAGCCTCACATGCGTTTATACCTAATCAAATCCTAACAAGTAATCACATGATGGTTCTGTATCGCCAGATAATTATCTGACTGATGAACCATATTTCTGAGTTTTGTTTCTCTGAAATGATTCTGAATTTGTTGTTTGATAACACGAATTGATAATAACACATGATATGAATATGACATACACTGAAATACATATAGTTTATACCTGATTACTGTTCGTGTTACTGTTGAGATCATTGTTTCGGTGATGTTTCCGGCACTGATGTTACACTTTCTTCCTTTCCACAACTCCAGTTTGATCAGGAGTTCTAGGAACACGGTATTGTCTAAGGATTCCTTTAGAGATGCAGAACTTATCAAGAACCTGGTTCTTGAATTCAGTCCCATTATCACTCCTTATTGTTTTAACTGGAAGACCAAACTGTCTTTCAAGTTGAGTGATAAGTGCAATTATTTTATCAGAAGTCTCATCTTTGCTGAAGAGAAAGAAGGTCCAGCAAAATCTTTAGTAGTCATCCACAACAACTAGACGGTGTCTCTTTCTTGCCAAACTGGCTACCTTTACTGGACCAAAAAGATCCATGTGAAGAAGATTGAGACTGTTAGTTGTTTTGGACTCCTCAACAGACTTATGTGATGTTTTATGTTGCTTTCCCTTTAAGCAAGATTCACATTGACCTTCAAAGTGATATTCTTTGGAAGGTAATCCTCTTACTAATGAAAGGGTAGAAAGCTTATGATGAGATCGGTGATTGAGGTGACTGAATCTTCTGTGCCAAAGAGCGGTTTCAGAAGATGATGATTTGGCTATCAAACAATTAGGAGAGGATGTTTGAGAGTCAGTGGTCATGTCTACAGCGTAGACATTTCAACTTCTTTTAGCCGTAAGCAAGGTGTGTTGATCAATTAAGATCTTTATTTTTGAATTTATTTTAGGAGAAAGAATTTTACAACTGTCCTTGGTGAAAAATGAACTAAAATATTTGTCAACTAGTTGAGAAACACTCAAGAGATTAAACTTGAGATTTTCAACCAGGCTAACATCCTTAAAGTGCAGTTTTCCATTCTGGACAGAAGCAGACCCTACTATCCAACCTTTTGCATTATTTCAAAAGAAACAGATCCTTCATTCTTTCGAATGAAGTTATTTAAAATGGATCTGCATCCTGTCATTTGCCTAGACCCTCCACTATCCACATACCATAGATGACTTTGGTTTGAAGAAGGTCTCTGCACATGACAATTTAATTGCAATACGTTAGATATGGGACTTATTTTATTTTTAGAAGAGAAAGAAGATGTTTATTTGTTTTGCTGAGATTTATTCATCAATTTCTGCATCATCAATATCAACTGTTGCTGATTTTGATGCAAGATATTGATTTGTGAATCCACAGAAGGAGGGTTCACATCGGCTGAAGAATGGGCAACAGGAGTCACCATAGGGTAAGAAGGTGGTGTTCCAAGGATAGAAGGCCCGGGTGAAGCAAGTGAAGGAGAAGAAGAGTGAGGTGATGAATGAGAAGGTGCTGAAAATCTATTAGCCTTCTTTGATTTCTTCATTTTATTAGGAAATTTTCCTTTAGTTGCAGAACCTTGTTTCGTCTTTCAATCTTTCAGCATTTAGTTTTTCTCTTGCTTTCTCCAGGGGAGTTTTTGTCCAACAGTTTTCAGTAGTGTGATTATACTTAAAACATTTTAGACAAGCACGAGACGGAGAGGAGTATTTGGGGATGAAAGGCTTATTTGCCTTCATTATTGGATAAGAGGGACGAGGATGAGAAGGAGGAAATCTTATGTCAATCATGGGCCTCTTTCCTTTGTCAAGGCAGGCAGCATGATTATCAGAGGTCTTATGAAGACTTGTACCTTCTGAACTTTGAGTAGAGCTCATGGTTGGAGCAATCTCAGTTTGTTCAGAAGCATTTTTATTTTGATCAGTTTCCAATGGTGTTTCCTCCTGTCTCTCATCGTTAGTTTCAGTGGGATAAACAAACGTGGGAAACTACAGAGGTTGGTACACTCTTGGAGGTGTGATTGTAATGGATGGAATTTCACCCGGAATAAAGGTGGGGGAAATTGGCCTAGAATCAGTCTCATTTATTTTATTGTCAATCGGGGTGTAGTCCTCTAGAGGACTAAAAGCATTAAACCCATTTCCAAATTTGGCCTTGCTGTGAACTTGCTTACTTAAAAGCATTTACTTCCAAGATTCATGTATTCCTTTTCCTAAGTCTCCTGGTAGTTTTATAAAATATTTATCGCATAAATTATCATCCACTGCTTGTTTTGTTTGTTCTAATAATCTTGTAAAATCTAAAGTAAATTCATTTATATATATCATGTCTGCTATACTTAATTGTTCTAAGTTTCTTATTGTTGTGTATTGTATTAGACTATTGTTTTTTGCTGGGTCAACTCCTAAAATAACAGTTCTTATTTGTGATGTAAAGTTATAAGGATTATCTCCTAATGCTTTTAATCTATTAATTTCATTAGGATCTTGATTCTTTTTGCTTTGCCATATACCAAGTGCTATTGGCCCTAATGTAGTTTCTAGATATGCAAACATATCCATACTTTCTTTTTTATTTGTTTCCCACATTCTTACTACTGTTTGTTCCCATGTTAAAGTTTCATGTATCCAAAGTTGTGGTTTTTCTTGTTCTAATAACAACATATTATTAGTGTATATTTGTCCTATTGGTAATCTTCCTCCTTTCCCAATAATATTCACTTCTTGTTGATAATTAACCAATGGCTTTGTCCATGGTTCTCTTCCTATTGTTTCTTCTGTTGTATCACCTACTGTGTTCCATTCTGGTTTTGGTCTTTTATTTTGTATATATTGATCCATAAAGTTATGTTCTTGTTTATAAAAATCAGAAATCATTATTTTTCCTTATGATATACTTTCTACTAAGGGTAGATTAAAATATTCTTGTAGTTTACTATAACTTTCTTCATATGTCATTCCTAAATCCATCATGCATTCTATTATCATATCATCTACTTCTTCTTGTATATTTATTTCTGTAAATTTTCTATTAATTATTTGGTCTAATGTTTTATTAGTTTCTTCTATTTTAAACATTGTTGAACTACAAGAACCTCGAGTAGTAGCTGTTTTACCAAGGACAAGGCTTTAGAGACTTAGTCAAAGCTTTGGTTTCAGCTCCCTCTAGAGTTTTGCACAAAGTTATTTTTTATTTTTTAGTTTTGTTGCTTAGAAAGAGAGAAGAGAAGAGATAGAAAGCACAAGGAAATTTGGGAAGTAATCCTTAATTATTCAGAGAATGTTGGGACTTAAATACCCAAACATTCTGTGATACAAGACAAGAAATAATAAGACAAATAGCTGACATTATTACAGACACTGATACAACATACTAGTACGAATACAAAGTCAAAAACAACGAAAACAAGAGTCTTCAGTAGTCTTCAGGTCTTCCGATGTTGAAGTAGAGTTCAGTGTTTATACTTTCGGAAGTTGTTCATCGGAAGCTGATTAAGTAATCAGTTATTTGGGAAGAGGAGATTGTCTTCCAAGTCATTTGATTTCTTCCGGTGCAGAGGTTGTCTTCCGATGATGTCAAGATCAGCTAATGTCTTCAGAGGGAAATAAGTTCAGCGGCATTTCTTTTTGGCGAAGCTTCCGCTGATTGCCTTCCAATACTGAAGCAGTTCTTCAATCGGAAGAGAAGCATCCGCGGCTTGTCTATCCGCGGTTTTATTCAGATGTCTGGCTTCAGTGGTTTTGCTCATCAATTCTTATTTTCCAACAATCTCCCTTTGGACTGATGAAGCCAAAACCTACTTATTTTGTTTTAAAGCCAGAACAATTTTATTCTTGAGAGTTCGTACATAGTTCAGAACTTCATACTATGTATCAGCATTGTCCAGAGTCTTGTGCTGCAGTTCCTTCAGATCATCAGTTGGTAGGGTGAGAATCTCATCCCAATTTAAGAAGAAGGTTCTTGCGCCATTGAATCTTTCTATGGCCATACTCTTGGAGACAGATTCATAGAACCATCTCTTTATTCTTATTCTTGAGTCTTTGATCTGAAGAGGCTGAGCCTTAGCAGATAGAGGTTTGGTAGACCCAGCACCTAGAATTACCAAAGGTGCATTTAGCAAGTGATCAATCACTGTGCTTGGGTTAGCATCCTTGAGCTGAGTCACTGTAGAAGGATAGGGAGTGACATTTTTCCAAAGCTCAGGGTGGTCTTTGTTTTCTCTTTTGAACATAGACCATTCATCGAACATAACTTCATATCTCCATCTTGTTATTTTGTTCTTTGGTCCCCATTGATTTTGGATGAGGATGTGCTTTATTCTTTTTCTTTGCCCAAGGATCTTTTTCTTCCTTACTTCAGCTTTTGTTCTTTCGGATAAAAGTTTAGCTTCATTTCTGAGGCTAGTGATATCCCAGTTGATGAAGTTTTCAACCTTGTATTTTCCTTCATCCAGCAGGTACTTGCTCAACTGCTCCCTCTCAGCCTGATAGGCTTTATCTTGCTGCTGATCCAATCTGGCTATTTGTTCCTAATAGGTCCTTACCAGTTCAACTCATGTGAGACCAGTGGCTTCAAGACTAGCCAGAATCAAGTTTTCCTTCTCCGTTTCTTTATTCTTTATCTTCCGAATGTCTTCATCGGAAGGGAAGGTCCTAACAGGTGAGTAGGATTCCTTTATTAGAGAGGTTTGTGGTTTCTCAGCATCTGCTAATCTTATTGGTGAGGGAACTTTAGTGGTGTTTGGAGGATCAGACTCATCAATATCAGCCATAGAAGCCTTCTCTTTCTTGAAACATGAGAGGCAATGGGATGATCATCATTTGAGTCTGAGGTGGGTTTTTGAGCAGAGGTTGAAGGTTTATGAGGTAGGTTATTGAGGGTTTTGGTTTTTCTGACCACACTCTTTTGTCTTCTTGAGAAAGACTGAGTGATTACTGGGGTTGGTTTTTGGCCAATGTTGGAGGCACTGAGAGTGACAAGAAGGGAAGAAAGTTCAAGGAGGGTTTGAGAAGCAGAGTTTGGAGAGAGAGTGGGTGAACTTTCATTATTTGGTTGTGTGGAGGAAGGTGGGGCAGTGGTTGTTGTCTTGGTTTGCTTAGTGGGAGCGGATTTGGAAGGTCTGGGTTTTCTGGATACTCCAGATGTCCCAGTGTTTATTTGAGCTTCGGCTTCCTTTTGCTTCTGCTCTAAGCTAGCCTTAGCACCTTGAGTTTGGAACTGTTGATCCAATGTTGCTTTGAGAAGTGCCTCTTGGTTCTGCAGCCTTATTTGTTTCATCCTCCTTTGCTCAGTCTTGTCTTCTGCCCTTTTAGCAGCTTGGGCAGCAGACAAGAGCCTTTCATTCTCCCTCTTTTTGGCTTCATCAACCTGTTCTTTGAACCAAGGAGAAGGAGGAGCAATCCCAGTAAGGGACTCAAGAAATTGGGTGTGGTTAGTGATTTCATGTTGTAAGGAGGAGACTTTGGTATCTACTGAAATTTTCAGCAGATCCAATTGAATCTTTTGGGTGGTCAGAAATTGGTGGGTAAAGGAGTGAAGCAGGGTAGTGAGTTGGGTAGTAAGAAGTGGGTTTAACACTTCTTGAAGAACCTGAGGTGAGAAGGTGAAGGCAGTGGAAGTAGGTGAAGTGGCGGAAGTACCTTCAAGTGAAGGTGCCTGCATGGTGATGGATTTGGGTTGCAGGGCTTGGTTACTCAAGACTGTTGAGACAAGCTCAGTATGCTTAGTCACATCAGCCTGAATGTGAGCAACATAATCCGTCAATTCCTTTATTTTAGATTCTGATTCTTCCATCCTTTTAAGGATATCATCCGAATCCCTGACTAATGAGTCAGTTTTATCATGACCTGAGTCCATCTTAGGAATGTCATGGACCCCTTTTTCTTGTTTTCGGGGATTTCCAGCCTCAGTTTCAAGAACTTCATGGGCTATTGCCATATCAGGAGTCTTATTGCCTAATCCATTCAAATGAAAATCCAGTGGATTCTCATGTGAGATGGATGCTCTAAATATATGATCAAGATTTCTAGATGGACTAGTCATCCTGATCTCATCATCTTCTCCATGGGTAGGAGATTGATTAGCTTGACCAAAGGTTTGATGAGGCACCTCCTCTGTTGGAAAGAGGGAGAACCAAGCTGCTCAAACACAGCATCAATCTCATGGAGAATTTGGGTAGGAGAGTTAAGTGCTGCTTGTGGGAAAGAAACAGAAATGTCCTTGGGAGAATGGACTGCCATCTGAATGTCAAGTGACACTTCAGTGGCTAGAGAGGGTTCCCTTTGAAGTACAACATCATCCTGTTGAGAGGATTGATGAGGAGCCAGTTGGGGTGGAGATCCTTGATGCATATGTGTGGATGGAACAGATGTATCCAACTGCCTAGTGGGAACAGAGACATGTTCAGGGATCTCATCTTCCTGAACAGTCTTTTTGGGCTTCTTAGGTTTAGGAGCTTTGGTAGAAGCTTTCCTTTTGTTCGGTACCTTAACAGGTGTGGAAGAGGAGGTGGATGTGGATTCACCAAGGATGGGTGTTTCCTCAGTGTCATCCATTTGTTTTGGATCAGTGTTCAATCTAGTGAACACTTGTTTGTCAATGCTCTTGATAGTGGTAAGAGGAGCAATGTGACAAACCTTATTAAGGTCAGTAAAGAGGCAGGCCATTACAAACCTAGGATACAACAGAAACTTTGGACCTTTCTGGTGATGCACCAGATGATCAAAAATTATTCGAGACAAGTTGACATTTTCGTCGGAAAGAACTTCATACATGACATATTGCATGTCATATTCCCAACTTGTCGACTTCTGAGACAAACACTATAGAATGGTGTGATACAAGAACTTGTACTTAGGGTAGAAGAAAGCTTTGTACAAAGTTCTATTTTTCAGATCACCCTGATAATCACACTGAATGAATGTATTATGAAGAAGTTTTAGAGAAACAGTGGGGGAAGTCTCAGTGTCATTCAAATTTAGGGCAACACTTATTTTTGTGGGAGTGATGGTGACTTGTTGACCAACGACCACCGAAGCGATGCTTTCAACAGAGTCATCATTCATCACCAAGGATGAGTTTGCCCAAAACTGGTTTAGAGCAACTTCAGAAATAGGAGGGTTTAGAATGAGAGCAGTATGAACGAATGAGTTTACCAGAGTGTCGATAGCCTCGTTGTAGTGAGGATATTCAGAAGATTTGACAAGGTAAGCTTCGAGGTTATGGATCGGCCTGATTTTCAAGGCCGTTTTCTTTTGCTATGATGATCACAGAGTAGTTATGAACGCAAAGTGTGAGTACAAACTTTGCTTTAAAGAAAAAAAGAGATGAGAAAGACTAACCGTTCACACACAAGAGCGGTTTCAAAAGTGAAAACTACCACTACTTATAACATATCAAAAGTTTTACCTTAGGGTTTTTACCCATCGGACAAACCTGTGATCATGAAAGAGAAGAGACAAACGACAACGAAGTACGTTCATGCATACCCTGAAGTACAGACAAAGCTTTGTCAGGAATGAAGCCTGGTCTGATGCCGTTACACCACCATCATGAGCATAAAGTTCAGACGAAAGAAGCGGAAATGCATCGTGCCAGGCGACATGCCTGACAAGTAGTAGTCCTTTGCCATGAGTAGCAACCGGAAGAATCAAAGTTGAAGGAAGAGTGTTCTTGATCAAGAGATGATCAAGAATTGTTATGAAAGAACTATTGGATTAAAGAAGACAACTACTGATATAAATAAGGAAAGAAGATCAGTGGTCATTTAGAGTAAGAGGGATAAAATGGAAAGAAATATAACATCGAGCCGTGAGAACAATTAATGAGAGTCAATTCTATTAACTGTGAGACGTCTAATCTTGCAGAGTGATTAGTGACGGCCGAATCGGGCGTAATTATCAAGAGATTTGATAACCACTTGGGCAAGGAAGAGTTAAATATAAAAGATTATTTAACTTCGGAAGAAGCTTATCTTCAGAAGAGGTTTAACCATGGATAAATGATATGGTTAGAAGTCTCGGAAGAAGAGACATCAGAAGAAGAAGAGACGTCGGAAGAAGAAGAGACGTCGGAAGAAGAGTAGACGTCGGAAGAAGAGGAGACGTCGGAAGAGAAGTAAACCATAGAAGGTTTAAATTGTAACAACGGAAGCTGTAACCGAGGATAGATATGAAGCAGTGGTTATAACGACACTGATCCTATCCGAGTTATGGGATAACCACTGAGAGAGACCAAGGTGTCATCATCAGTGGTTTATCAAATATCCGTTGTTAGGATAATCAATAAAGATTATCCTTTTATGTATTTATTTACGGGTTTAAGAAACAAATTCTTAACCACATTTATTAGCTCAAATTTATCATACCCAATTTAGCTACAAGCTTAGAAAAAGTTGAAGAGTCCAATGCTTTGGTAAATATATCTGCTATTTGGTCACTTGTAGAGACATGTTCTGGAACAATTAGTCCCTTTTCAAAAACAGTCTCTAATGAAGTGATGCCTTATTTCTATATGTTTGGTTTTTGAATGATAGACATGATTCTTTATTATATTTTTGGCAGCATCGCTATCTATTAGGAGAGGTGTTTTTAGTTCAGTTATTCCGAAATCCAGTAGTTGATACTGCAACCAAAGAATTTGGGCAGTGCAATGGGCTGCTGCATTGTACTCAGCTTCAGTAGTTGAATTTGACACCGATGTTTGCTTCTTGCTTTGCCATGACACTAAGCAATTTGCAAAGAACTGACATCCTCCCGAAGTAGACTTTCTTGTGAGCGAGCATCCTGCATAATCACTGTCTGAAAACCAACAAGCTTACAAGTTTGGTTAGCAGGATACCAAATACCTAGCACAGGAGTGCCTTTCAGATATCTTAGTAACCTCTTCACAAATGATAAATGGGATTGTTTGGGGGCTGATTGGTATCTTGCACAAACACATGTTGCATACATGGTGTCTGGCCTTGATGCAGTAAGATACATCAAAGATCCAATCATGCACCTGTAGAGGGTTTGATTTACAGATTCACCATTTTCATCTGGACTTATTCCAGGACTTGTAGCCATGGAGGTAGAAATTATTTTGCAATCATTCACATCAAATTTATTTAAAAGATCTTTTACATATTTTGATTGATGAATGAAAGTCCCACTGGGGTTTTGTTTTACTTGGAGTCCTAAAAATGTTTTTAGTTCACTTAAAGTACTCATTTCAAACTTTGAAGACATTAATTTAGAAAATTGTTCACAGAAGGAAGGTTTTGTTGATCCAAAAATGATATCATCGACATAAATTTGGACCAGCAAAAGCTCTGTGTCTACCCTCTTGATGAACAAAGTCTTATCAATGGTTCCCCGAGAAAATTTATTAGAAAGAAGAAATTGAGAGAGAGTATCATACCATGCTCTAGGTGCTTGTTTCAGACCATAAAGTGCTTTGTCTAGTCTGTACACCCAATCAGGATGATGAACATCATCGAATCCTGGAGGCTGACACACATAGACTTCCTCCTTTATTGTCCCATACAAGAATTCACTTTTTATATCCATTTGATATACCTTTATGTTATGGGAGATAGCAAATGCTAGGAAGAGTCTAATGGCTTCCAGTCTGGCCACAGGAGCAAAGGTTTCATCATAATCAATGCCTTCCTCTTGGCAATAACCTTGTACTACCAATCGGGCTTTATTTTTTATCACAATGCCTCTGTCATCTATATTATTTTTGAATACCCATCTGGTTCCAATAGGGTATTTTCCTGCTGGCAAGGGGCAGAGAGTCCAAACGTTTTGCAATTTGAACTGTAACAGTTCATCTTGCATAGCCTCTACCCAATTATTGTCTTTAACAGCTTCCTGATATTTGGAAGGCTCAACTTGGGACAGGAAGGCTACATGAAGGCAAAAGTTCGAAATCTGACTCCTAGTTTGAACACCTTTATGTAGATCACCTAAGATTTGTTCTAGAGGATGATTTCTACTGAAGGGAATGATGTCCAAACAGTTATTGGAGGAGGCAGCATCGGAAGAAGGTGAGTTTTCAGTGTGGCCAGGAGAATTTTCTGAAGAGAAAGCATGACCATTTTCAGGAACATCTACAGGTATGTTATCCAAGACTGGGGATAAAGGAGTAGATATCTGTTCATTTTGTTCTTGAGAATTTATTTGATGAGAAGGAAGAGAGGAATAGAATTTAGAGACAGAACACTCTTCAAGAGAGGATAGATCTTCAGAAGTTTGACAAGATTCTGAAGAAGAAGAGGAAGAAGGATAGAAGAGATGTAGGTGAAGCTTTCAAGAAGAGGTCATCAGGAGCAGAGGGGAAAGATGAGGTTGATGCAGATTTATTGAATTTGACATCAATAGTTTCCTCAACAAACTTGGCCCTGAGATTGAAAGCTCGGTAAGCGTTAGAGGTCTGAGAATATCCAATAAAATATCCAGAGTCGACTTTAGCAGCAAACTTGGATAAAGAGTCTTTTGTGTTCAAGATGAAACACGGACACCCAAAGACTTTAAAGAAAGAGCTGAGAGGTTTTATGTTATGAAGGACTTCATAGGCAATCTTGTTTTGTCTTTTCACAATGTGAACTCTGTTCAAGACATAGCAAGCAATGTTTACTACCTCAGCCCAGAAGGATAAAGGTAATCCTGAATCTGCAAGCATAGTTCTTGCAGCTTCAATAAGTGTCATATTCTTCCTTTCCACAACTACAGTTTGAGCGGGAGTTCTAGGAACACTGTATTGTCTAGGGATTCCTCTAGAGATGCAGAACTTATCAAGAACCTGGTTCTTGAATTCAGTCCCATTATCACTCCTTATTGTTTTAACTGGAAGACCAAACTGTCTTTCAAGTTGAGTGATAAGTGCAATTATTTTATCAGAAGTCTCATCTTTGCTGAAGAGAAAGAAGGTCTAGCAAAATCTTGAGTAGTCATCCGCAACAACTAGACGGTATCTCTTTCTTGCCAAACTGGCTACCTTCACTGGACCAAAAAGATCCATGTGAAGAAGATTGAGACAGTTAGTTGTTTTGGACTCCTCAATAGACTTATGTGATGTTTTATGTTGCTTTCCCTTTAAGCATGATTCACATTGACCTTCAAAGTGAAATTCTTTGGAAGGTAATCCTCTTACTAACGAAAGGGTAGAAAGCTTATGAAAAGATTGGTGATTGAGGTGACTGAATCTTCTGTGCCAAAGAGTGGTTTCAGAAGATGATGCATTGGCTATCAAACAATTAGGAGAGGATGTTTGAGAGTCAGTGGTCATGTCTACAACGTAGACATTTCCACTTCTTTTAGCCGTAAGCAAGGTGTGTTGATTAATTAAGATCTTTATTTTTGAATTTATTTTAGGAGAAAGAATTTTACAACTGTCCTTGGTGAAAAATGAACTAAAATATTTGTCAACTAGTTGAGAAACACTCAAGAGATTAAACTTGAGATTTTCAACCAGGCTAACATCCTTAAAGTGCAGTTATCCACTCTGGACAGAACCAGACCCTACTATCCAACCTTTTGTATTATTTCCAAAGGAAACAAATCCTCCATTCTTTCGAATGAAGTTACTTAAAATGGATCTGCATCCTGTCATTTGCCTAGAGCCTCCACTGTCCACATACCATATATGACTTTGGTTTGAAGAAGGTCTCTGCACATGACAATTTAATTGCAATAGGTTAGATATGGGACTTATTTTATTTTTAGAAGAGAAAGAAGATGTTTATTTGTTTTGCTGAGATTTATTCATCAATTTCTGCATCATCAATATCAGCTGTTGCTAATTTTGATGCAAGATATTGATTTGTGAATCCACAGAAGGAGGGTTCACATCAGCTGAAGAATGGGCAACAGGAGTCACCATAGGGTAAGAAGGTGGTGTTCCAAGGATAGAAGGCCCGGGTGAAGCAAGTGAAGGAGAAGAAGAGTGAGGTGATGAATGAGAAGGTGCTGAAACTCTATTAGCCTTCTTTGATTTCTTCATTTTATTAGGAAATTTTCCTTTAGTTGAAGAACCTTGTTTCGTCTTTCAATCCTTCAGCATTTAGTTTTTCTCTTGCTATCTCCAAGGGAGTTTATGTCCAACAGTTTTCAGTAGTGTGATTATACTTAAAACATTTTAGACAAGCAGGAGACAGAGAGGAGTATTTGGGGATAAAAGGCTTATTTGCCTTCATTATTGGATAAGGGGGATGAGGATGAGAAGGAGGAAATCTGATGTCAATCATGGGCCTCTTTCCTTTGTCAAGGCGGGCAGCATGATTATCAGAGGTCTTATGAAGAGTTATACCTTCTGAACTTTGAGTAAAGCTCATGGTTGGAGCAATCTCAGTTTGTTCAGAAGCATTTTTATTTTGATCACTTTCCAAGGGTGTTTCCTCCTGTCTCTCAATGTTAGTTTCAGTGGGATAAACAAACGTGGGAAACTGCAGAGGTTGGTACACTCTTGGTGGTGTGATTGTAATGGATGAAATTTCATCTGGAAGAAAGGTGGGCGAAATGGGCCCAGAATCAGTCTCATTTATTTTATTGTCAATCGGGGTGTAGTCCTCTGGAGGACTAGTATGATTAAACCCGATTCCAAATTTGGCCTTGCTGTGAACTTGCTTACTTAAAAGCATTTTGAACCCTTTGCAGGATTCAACCCACTTGTCACAGCTTACCTTGGTCTGAGACAATTCATCTCTACAAGCTGCATATTTTTCATTTTGCAAATCAAATAGAGCTTGTAGGTTGGACTTTTCACTCATTAGGACAGAGATTTGACTGTCTTTATTCTTTATTAGTTTTTCTATTTCAGAATTTTTATTGTCAAGCAGTTGCTCCAACTCCTGATTTTGTTGTTAAAGCAACGCATTGGCTTTATTTATTTTTGCAAAAGCCTATATGCACGCATCAGTACATAGTTTTTTCTAGAGTGGAGGAAGATACATGTGCATCAGGAGTGTCTGCAGCAGGTTGTTCAGAAGGGGAAGAGTCATCACCAACAGCCATAAGAGCGAAATATATTGGTTTGGAGGCGATGAGGGCATAGCCTACATCTTCAGGCAAGCTGCTCTAGTCGACATACTCTTGGGTAAAGAGAGCCGGTTGACTGGAAGAATAAGATTGAACAGCAGAGCCTGGTGTATTTATTTGAGAAGAAGATGGTGCAACAATTTGAAGAGGTGCAGGAGTCAGTTGATACATGCTACCATTGGCAGCTTGTACAAATTGTACATTGGTAGGAGGAGGGGTATGTACAATATGTGCTGACTCTTGGGGATTGTTGTGCCTTCTAAAAGATGATGATGAAGAAGAAGAAGAAGAAGAAGAAGAAGAAGAAGAAGAAAAAGGTGCAGAAGAAGTATGTGATGTGAGTTAGGGAAAGTCACATACGATGAAGAATTTGAGGTGGGAGCATTTTCGCACTCCCTGGCGAAGTGCCCAGTGTCATGCCATCCGTAGCATTGGACCTTAGCCTTATTTAGGCTGAACCTGGTTTTCCCTTGAATACCAGGAAATTTCCTTCCAGTCCTCTTGTAGAACTTATTCGTTCTTATGCTCAAGAGGGCCAGTTGGTGAAGAATGTCCATCTCTTCCAAGTCATCACTTGGAACTTGATAGAGATCATCCATGATAAAACACAGATGATCAGAAATGGGAGAGTGGTCATCACAGGAAGAAGAAGTGATGTCAGTGGTTATGTCAATATATTCATCATAACCCTGATCATTTGATTCAGAGTTATGACTCAAAAGAGCTGTGTTCCCTTGCACATACTCTTCAGTTGATTTACCAGACTTTATGAGTTTTCTCTTCCGGTCAATCTCTCGCTCAAATGTGAGCAATTTACCATGAAGTTGAGTGAGCGAGAGCTTGCCAAATCTGGAGAGGATCTCATGACAATGGAATAGGTTTCCCATTTTTCAGGTAGAGATCTCAAGAAGCGATTCAAGACAGAGACAGGGGGTACACTTGACCAGCAAGTTTTAATTCACTTAAGAGAGAAGTGAATCGTTCAAACTGCTGAGTCAGTGACTCATTATTTAGTTGGGAGAATGTCTCTTATTATTGAGCTAATATCTCCCTGGTATTAGCCACAACATCTTCAGTACCACCGAATTGCTCTTTTAGAGCATCCCACAAGTCTTTAGCAGACTCATGGTGAAGAAGACCAGAGTATATTTCATTAGGAAGGACCATAGCCAAATGAGCATGTGCCTTTGCATCAAGCTCCAACTTCTAGTAATCCTCTTCGGTGTAGTTCCGAGGATCTTTCGGGACATCGTCTCCAGTCTCCGTGTCCAGGACCGTTGGTTTATGCTGTCCGAACATGACAGACTTCCAACATCCTGTATGGTTATTAGACAGGAAGTGTAACATCCGCCTCTGCCAAATGTTATATTGATGCCTAACCAAGATTGGTGGCTTCATGGCAGAACCGGTGTTATGGGGATCGAGAGTGAATTTCTCTGCCATTGGTTCACAAATAGTTATGAGCAAATCAACGAGTGATGAGTTCTCCAAGTGATTCGTTAGAATGATTTTTGAACACAGTTTAGTTCAAAAATCAAACTCCTACAGATTTAAAGAAACAAGAAAGACAGAAAAGATAGAATGCAGAAAACTAAAACAACAAGATATCAGTGAGAGCTTTGAGTTTTAGTCTTGATGGTTAAACCAAGACTAAGGACAAGGCTCTGATACCAATTGTTGAACTACAAGAACCTCGAGTAGTAGCTGTTTTACCAGGAATAAGGTTTTAGACACTTAGTCAAAGCTTTAGTTTCAGCTCCCTCTAGAGTTTTGCACAAAGTTATTTTTGCTGTTTTAGTTTTCTTTCTTAGAAAGAGTAAAGAGAAGAGATAGAAAGCACAAGGAAATTTGGGAAGTAATCCTTAATTATTTAGAGAATGTTGGAACTTAAATACCCAAATATTCTGTGATAAAAGACAAGAAATAATAAGACAAATAGCTGACATTATTACAGACACTGATACAACAGACTAGTACAAATACAAAGTCCACAACAACGGAAACAAGTTTCTTCAGTAGTCTTCAGGTCTTCCGATGTTGAAGTAGAGTTCAGTGTTTATACTTTCGGAAGTTGTTCATCGGAAGCTGATTCAGTAATCAGTTATTTGGGAAGAGGAGATTGTCTTCCAAGTCATTTGACTTCTTCCGATGCAGAGATTGTCTTCCGATGATGTCAAGATCAGCTAATGTCTTCAGAGTGAAATAAGTTCAGCGGCACTTCTTTTTGGCAAAGCTTCCGCTGATATCCTTTCGATACTGAAGCAGTTCTTCAATCGGAAGAGAAGCATCTGCAGCTTGTCTATCCGCGGTTTTATTAAGATGTCTGGCTTCCATGGTTTTGCTCATCAGTCCTTATTTTCCAATAAACATTGTAGTTGTTTCTTCTTCTAAGTATTCCAACAGATTATAATCCATATTTTCTTGTTCAAATTTTATAAATTCTGGATTTATTATATCATCTTCTTCTGTGTCATATATTGGTTCTTCTTGTTTATCAGATTCTATAATTTGTATATTCATGAAATTATATTCTATTTCATTACTACTTTCTTCTTGTTTATTTTCTTCCTTTTTAAAATCTGTAAATCTTAGACTTTGTATACCATCTATTCCTTCATATATATATAACTTTTCTTTGGTATTAATGTTATTTCATCATTTTCTTTTAGATCATATATTTGCCATTCTAATCCTGCCAAATTTTCAGGATCAATTTTAATTGGTTCTATCATTTTTATTGATTTTGAGGCTATTGTACTAACTATACCTTCTATGTTTACTTTATATTTCATTCCTGACCTATTACTTGCTCTTCCTAATACTCCAACACTTATTAATATATTATTTCCTACATAATTTTCATATCCTTTAGTTTGTAAGGCTATTTTTAAATTTTGTAAATCTCTAATATCTTTTAAAATTCCAGGTGTACAATAGAATAAAGCTGTGTTTTGACTTAGATCAATTTCCATTCCAGAAATTATTGCTTTTTTCAATTCTGTTTTCCAACTTTTATCTAATAATAAAGCTAATAATTTTGTTCCTAAGTTTTTTCTTCCTAGTGCTTTTATTCCTATAATTATTAAACCTGTATGTACAAAATGCTTTCCTGACTGTCTAATTTTTTGAATTGTTTCTGGAGAGAATAAATCTATAGTTATAGTTTTATCGATTACTCTTAGACTTTCTTCTCTACTACTTCTTATTAAAGTTGTATTAACATTTAAAAATCATGTTTGATATAATATTTTTGGATTTAAGATGTCAAGTTGATGTTGATCATATAGATTTATATTTCTGTTTACATCTATTTATTCTTCAAACTGTATTATTTGTGGTGTACTATTAGAACATGATCCTTTTTGAATTATTTTATTTATAAATGAATCTGAAGTTATTATATCTTGTATTTTACTTGTTGAATTTCTAGCTTCATGTAAAGATCTACTTTTTCTTAAAGAATTAGTATTCATTTTCTTGGTATCCAAGGTTTATGTTTCTTTTCAATTTTTATATCTTCTAGGTTTAATTTATTTATAGCTTCTGTAATCTTATCTATATCGTTATTAATTTCTTGTTTATTTGTTTCTCTTTTTATTTCTTTTAATTCTTTTATAATTTGATTATTTTGGTCTTTGACGTATGATAAGTTTTCTATTAATTTTTTAACTTCTTCTGTTTGTTTATTTAATTTTTCTAGTATATATTTAATATTAATTGATTCTTTTTGTAAACTGTATACTAGATTTATTATTAAATCTGTTAAACCGTTTAAATGTATATTTTCTGTATGCAAACTGTAATTATGCTTTTCTTTAAATCTACAAATAAGATTATAAGAACTTCCAACTATTTTACTTTCACCTTTTTCGTTGAATTCTAGATTTAAAAATTCTAATCTTTTAGAATGATTTTGAATTATTTGCGAATCTATTTTTAATAAATTTTTGTCTCCTTTCTTAAACTCCAATTAACTCTAGTTTCTTAAAAGATTTTCATATATCTCGTTATAATATTTTTATTAGTAATTTACATATATAGTTTTATCTAAAATTTTATCAAAGCAACAAACTATCCCAAATCTTCATCTAAGCGGCTTCTCTAATAATATACAGGACTTAAGCATTTAAAGATGCCTTTAATTAGAGCATGTCTTAGCCTTTTAGATTTTGAATCGTCTTTGCTCTGATACCAAATCAGAGTGAGTTAAACCATAAAACTTAAATCGAAAAAATGCAACAAATTTAATTTTTATAAAAATGACAAAATAAACGTAAATTTTGACGTAAACATAAATTTAACATATAATTAAACATGTAAACATAAAACTTACAATGGTGAAGGAACAAAGAGGACCAATAGATTGTTGATGATATCTTTAGAATCAACAACTGCTACAGAGAACACAGCGGAAGACGATTTTTTTTTTTATTTGAGATATAGCATGAAAAACAGAAATCTAAGGTTATTTGGAGTTAAGAGGTAGAGAGACGAAAGGATGATTTTAGTGTGCCATGATTTTTTGAAAGAAACTTGATATATATTTCTTTGTTGGATGATTTCAAACCTACATACATATGCCTTATATAGGCCTCTCAAGTGTACATAATTGTCAACTTTTGCATGAAAAGAAAAACTAAAAAATACTTAGTCAATACTAGTATGAATACAAGAGTTAAAATACTACTTAGTCAACAAAAGGATAAAATCTATAAACTTAGTCAACAAAAGGATAAAAATCTATAAAAATCTATGATTATTTTTCTAGTGGGTATACTGTAGACGCCGTTATTTCTTCTGTATATTCCCTCTGTCTTCTGATTATTGCTTCTTTTTGTCTGGTTTTTATTCCCACTATCTTTACTATTATATAATGAGTTTTGGTGAGATACAAATCTAATGTCTTAAATTTAAGAAAAATACAACTTCCCAAGCTTGTGGTACAACCAATCTAAGCCTTATTCCACTCCAGTATTTGCTCAAAAGTTGATTCCAGTTGAAACCTTAATTTATTCTTTCCTTCTCCCCCAAAAATGTATACTATTTTTGGCTTCCATTCTCCCAACTAGGTTATCAGTCGATCTATCATTGTTCCCCTTTGATTCTTCTTTCCTTAATCGGTTGATATCTCAACCAGGTGAATGGGATTTGAGAACCAGATCGTGAAGCAGCATATCTTGAAACATTCGCCACTGAAGCATCAACATGAAAGTGGTAAGCATCTTCTCCTATTTTCTGTGATTCTGAATCAATAGAACCAGTTAGAGAATATTATGAAAATAATTGGCTTGAAATTCAAATGTTTGAAATCTTTGATTTCTTCTTTAAATAGGATGATGCTGATCAATCGGACCCCTATCCCTCATGTGTTTGCTTCTCTTCACTCTTGGTATGCCTCAGAATAATTTTTAACCTAATTTTTGTTCATGATTTTAACCTTAATTTTCTAATTATTTGTATGCATGCTCAGACCACGATCAGTATTCATCGCGTTTTTCTTTGAATCTGAAACAGAAATTGGTAAGCCTCTAAAATCAGTATGTATGTTCTTTGTATTTATAGTTATGTATGTATATTATAGTAATGTATGATTTATATATCGTCTGAATGTTTATGCAAAGTAAGCTAAATATTTTTGTATGTTCTGAATGTTTATGTACGTTTTAAACTGTTCTATCAAAGAGTTAATGTATGTATGCAGGTGTGTATTTTTATACCTAAGTATGTATGAAGGTCTGTATATCAGTTTGTATGATGGTCTTTATATGCCCTGTTTTTATGAGCATTATAATTCCAGTTAGTGTGTTGATCATATGTTGATGTTAATTCAACTTACTGAGTATTTATTGTAATAATAACTTAATAAGTATATGTTCTTTTGTTCTGTATACATACATAGCTTCATATATACAATTATACATACAACATGTATCTATATGTATGTAAGTATGTACGTATTGAGTGTTTGTATGTTCTTTTGTTCTGTATACATACATAACTGCATATATACATACATATACAACTCTTTACTTACATACATATAAATACATACTTATACATACGTACTTACATATCTACATACCAGTTTGAAATTTTTATACATACATACTTGACTGCATAGATAACATAAATACATACATATACATACATACTTATATCTATACAAACCCATTTATATTATTTTTACATACATACATGACTGCATACATACTTTGGCTTCATCTCAATTAATTTTGGCTTCATCTCAATTGTAAGTTTGGTAAGGAAACATAAATAAATACTTACTTATACATACATACTTATATATATAAATACATACGTGTTTATAATTTTTCTACATACATACATGACTGCATAAATAACATAAATACATACATATTTATACGTACTTATACATACATACTTATATATATATATATATATACACATACATGTTTAAAATTCTTTGTAAAAATGCCCCTCATTTTAACTTATAATTTGATAAATTTTCTATAATATTGCTGAATTTGTTTTCTGTAACAGCAAGCTAAGTATAGTTACTGTGATTTGACTTTGCATAAACTGTGTTGGTTGCATTAATGTAACAGCAAGTACCAACAATTCATATCAGCATGGTAACAACAACAATTGGGTCTTGAATGTTGTAGTCAAAATTGAAAAATGTTTTATAATCGATTATAATCAGTGTATTCTATGGTTTATAATGTCTACGTGTTGGCAATTTCTAATGACTAAGATTGTGTGTGTATTGTCTAAACTTATTGTCTATGTTAAATGTCATTTACATGTGTTAATGAAGTACATTTCTTTTCTTTTATAAAATTTCTCTAAACAATTCATCTATAGCGTATATCATTTTAAATCTTTTTTTAGTGTTGGTAATTTTAAATTGAAGGTTAGAATACTCTCGATTTACGAGACGATGGGTCCTAAAACGAGATTATCTGCTTAGCGTCATGAGATATGCAAATGAGAGACTTTTTCCCACCAGTAATGCTCAAACTAATGTGGAGTATGTTAACGCACAGAAAATAACTCTTTTTCTGTTTTCGTTATAAATAATCTGTCACATTGTACATGTTGGTCATTGATCCTTCATTACTCTTTTTGTTTTTTTTTCAGAATTGCATAAATGGTTATGATTTCAAATCTGATTAGAAAAACGAATATTAACACAATGATATTTCCAACTTTCACATCCAATGATTTGTGCTGGTTCTCATTGTTTCAATCCACCAAGTAGTTGCTATACTTATTAAATTGGTATGTGAGTAGCCTAGCGTTAGGGAGGAAGTAATGATACTTTCACTACACTTGTAAAAGTTGATTAAAATGTTATTAGGCTTTAACTACTGTTTTTTTTTATTTTGTTACAAGGTTTGAGCAACTGTTAAGGCTAATTCTTTATGATTAATCAAAATCAAATTGATGAGATCTTATGATCTTAAATCTTGGTTAAGTAGTTAAATACATGGTTTATATCCAGTTTTGCTTTTTGGATTGTTCTCATTTGCTATGAAATAATTTATTTTTGTTCTCATTTACGATGAAAAAATTATAGTGTAAAGGGCTTGGATCAGATGGCGTAAATGTTGCCAAAATATATAAAATACATAAATCCTTGTCCCTTTGTTCCTTGAAATTCTTTGAATGCAACTTATTATAATGTTCAATTGCTACATTTCTTCTAAAATGGTTAACTGCATTGCTTCTTTAGTTTTGCAAATAAAAATCTCTTAATATTGCTGCCTACATAGGGGAAATGGCTTCAAACACTTTGAAACCTTGTTGCTCAAATAAATGAGACTTTCAGCAGGATTTTTCAAGAAATGGCTGATGCAGGATAGGGTTAGTAATGGTCAAACCATGTCAAATTTAAGTAAAGAAACACATGTGGAGGTGATAAAAGAGGCAAATTAAATAAGGTTAGTAATGGTCAAAACATGTCAAATTTTACATGTACGATCGTTTTACACATTCATCATTTGACAAAACAATACGACATCACCCACTGGACCCATTTGCTATGGTTGTTCTGTTCATCAACACACGCACACACTTTCGACCTCAGCTTGTTGGCTCGAGACATTGGCTCTGGTTGGTCTCCACCACCTTTGTTTGTTCAGCTTTAACCATAATATTCTCCCAAAAACAGATTTAAAGAAGATGACAACCATTATCGGAAGAAACTCTTGAAGAATCAACCACCCGTAAGCAAAATCAACCCTTAAGACTCAATCTTATCAAATCGTTAAGCAATATAAGTATGATTGTTGTTGTGTACTACTATTTCTTTTTTAATTTTTTTTGCAGCTACTCTTATTATTCAATTCTCTCAAAAAATTGAATAAGGTAGGTTTTGTTAATCAATTTGTATGCTCTTTTATTCAATTAACTTTTTTATTTTAATTGAATAATTTTTTGTTCTTTCTAAATTCATTCCTTGTTTATAATACTTAATTTTGTGTTCTTGAAGTTATTGATTGATATTGGACTATATGAAAGTTGATTAAACATGTGTGACGTGGTTCTTGAACTTAGGATTTTAGCTATCTGCTTAATCTTTCACTTGTTCGAATCTTAATTTACTAACAGATCAATTTATGTATTATTGGTTTATTGATTTTTATTAAATGTTAATATGTGTAGCAAGAAGAGCCCAACCAGCTTGCTGCACCTGCCTCCACCAAATCAATGAGGTTTAAGGTAGTACATGAGAAAGATTCATTTTCAAGGCTAAACACTTCTTTGCTTAACTGCCTGATAAGGATTTACACCAATAAATGATGCGTGTTTTGTTTTTTGATGGTTTGTTATTGTAGATTTGTTTGGTTGTTACATTATTTAAAATTCTTACGTTATTTTAAAATTGTTAGTGCATGCCTCTAATATACATAGATGCTAAATTAGAGAATTTACTTCCGTTTTTATTATATTTTGAAAGAGAAGATAACATTACTTGAAACAAGCAAGGCTTATTAACATTTTTTTTGATTCTCGAGACTTCTACTTGGAAAACTTGCATTAGTCAAATTAGCAGGCCTCATTAATAATTTTTGCTGAATTGTTTCAAAGGTAAATGCAAAAACATTGTTAAAATTTGAAATAAGCATTGATTTTGAAGTTCATTATTATCTTGATTATTTTCTTGTGTCCAAAACTACTCTAGATTGCAATAATGAGAATTGGATTGAGAGAGATGAAAGCCTTCTCAAAGCTTTTATTCTCTTCAATTAAAGATAACACATTTTTTGAAAGTTATGGTGTTGTCGATCTTATAACAACTTGTTGTAAGGATGAATTTTCTTTTTATTTGTTTAGTTTTCTTTTCTTTTTTATATTTTCTGTAATTTTTATAGCATCAAAGAGGTTTGAATCTGTTTGGCAGTGAAGGACAAAACATGAAATGTGCATAGGCGTTTGCTAAGAATGGTGACAAAAGGTTTGGTTTTTGGGCATACCCATGAACAGTTACACACACATATATACTATATATAATACATATAAAAGAATGCAACATATTTTCTGATGAATAGGGGTCCAAATAATGAGGTGTTTGATCAAAAAGTAGTATTACATGTGAAAAAAACTTTGAAGATCAACAAAGTGTTTCTATTTAATTATTTAAAACAAATCCACATACTATCTTACGTGCCTCATTTAGTTGCAGTTGTTTACCAGATTCTAATTATTCAAATTTTACACGATCGTTTTCTAATCACACGTTCAAGTACTATAACTCGACTTGAATTTTCAAGTTCGAGTATATATGAGTAACGGATGGCATCAGATTTTTACACAAAGGTTAGATATATATCTGAACAACCATCTATAACAACTTTCCATCTGACTTTCTAGGTCAAACTTATCCTTTTGTCACACCCCGAGCCGGCGGGGTAGGATCGGGTTTCCCCGTCGGGCGGAAGGTTCCCGGGGCGCGATATCGTGAGTGATAATCGAAATGATCAGATTGTTTACATTGCACATGATATATAAATGAGAAACTTGCTAAAATAAAATAGAATTACAAAGTTAAATTACATCAGTTAAGTTTATAATTAACAATGTAAATCTACTATAACATCATAAATCTTCAATCTTGTATATGCACAAGATATACAAAATAACTGTGTATGATGTCCAAAAATATGCAGGTTCAAAAAGCTAGGTCCTCTATCTGTAACCTAGTCCAAAAGAAACAACTCTTCAGTTGACCTGTTCGTCACCTGAGAAGTCATGCAAAAATAAAGTCAACACATGGTTGGTGAGTTCATATAGTTTAGTGATTGAAAATGATTTGAAAACCTCATCCGGTAAAGACCCTAACCTTATTAATTCCACATGTAATATCCACATCGGTATGCTTATATATAGGGCATATGTAAGGGACAAGCCCTAGCCAACATCCCACCACATACTAATATGCATATGACACTGTTATTAATGATAGTTAAGCATTTTTACCCATCACACCTCTGATTTAGATTATGATGTCCAAAAATTGATTTGCCTTTGATTCTTCTGAGTTCGTCATAGATACATGATTTCCTCAAAAATCAATGATAGTAATAAAATGTTAAATATTTAATTAAATAATTAAATAAAACATTTAAATACAACTAAGACATGATGATTGGGCATTATTTTACTCAATCAATTAGACTTAGTTGTTGGTGGTTGTCCAAGTTGTAACCTCTCACACGTGACCCATGTCAGACATAACTCACAAGGAGTACACCTAAACTGAGCGGGATTTTAATGTTTTGCCCGTTACAGCCTGACCCAATGGTCTTCTGCGTCTGAGTGGGACTTTAAAGATATCCTTTGATTCTTGATCTCTTGATTCTCTTGACTCTCCTGATTTGACTTTGATATTGATTTCATTGATCGTTCATGTTATTGCCCGTATAGCCTGACTACAAGAATCTTCTATACCTGAAAGGGACTTTATATGTGTGTTACACGTGGTCTTGATTCCCTATACAACTGACATCCACCTTAACTTGAATATTAACGATTTCATTGGATCATAATGATTTCATTATTATCATGATTCACACACATTTATGATTTCTGATTCCTTGAGCCTCTTGATCTTTTGAGTTCCCATGATTCACAATGATAATTGATTCTTGATTATGATTCTTTGTTCTTAGATTCCACACTGAATTAGATTCCTTTGACTATGATCTTTTGATTTAGTTCATATGATTTCACTTTGAATTTAGATTATCGAATTTGAACTGAATGGACTAGGAGTTTGTTTAGAGTTTAGAATTAAATTATTACTCATAAGAGTACTTTAATTAATTTGATAATTTGTTCTGCTTAATAATTTCCTAGACAGGAGTCTAGGAGTATCAAAAACATATATATGTAAAACATATAATAATAAAAGCATTTAAATAAACAGTTTAAATGAAAACAGTTTACGCATGCTTATCAGCCCCGCGTTTGAAAACAAAAATGTTTAGAAAAGGGGCAATGAACTCACCTGTGTTGCTTTGTATTGAATTACCACAAAATGCGCGCTCGTTGTTGTAGCCTATATATCTTCGGTTCCTGAGTTGTTTTAACAGAATTCGGATACGATAAGTATTTAAAATAGACGCGATATCTAGGGTTTGGTCTCGGTGTGCAACTAAGTGTCCTAGATTTACTAGTGAGTTGCTAGGATTTCATCTAACTTATTTTAACTTATTATCCATTATTAATCCCATATCCCCTGATTTATCATAACGTTTTCTTAATTAACTTGTTTTCAAAGTAATTCCATTTAAACTAATTATTAATTTAGAAAATCATTTAATATAAATAATAGGGTGTACAAGTTAATTTGTTTTGAATTACACTTCATTAAAACGTAATTTGTTTAAGTGAAAGGCATAATTAACATGATGGCTTAGAGGAAGCCCATTGGGCCAACTTTGGGCCCAATGTTAACCTTTGATTTGTATAACCCATCATAAATAATTCAAGTGAATCATCTTAATTTGGTTACAAGTTCTTATGAAATCTCATAACGTTTAGATATTAATAATTAAATTGACACTTGAACCGTAAACTATCGTTTCGCTCCACATGATCTTACAATGAAATCCCGATGTGTTAACTTAACCAATGAATGTTAACAGTCCATATGTAGTTGTTGGCATGATTAAGAACCCATTTTCTTTAGAAACCCTAATTTATGATTTTCTTGTTAATGGAAATCCTTGTGTCTTAACCCATCTCACATCCAAGGTTAAGTCCCATTGTCATTTAAGAAAGCCCTTAGTTTATTATCTCCTAATGAAATCGTATTAGTTTCTAACTTGTTGGCTTTATACTTGTTTCATAGATTTACTCAAGGTTGGTGACATAAGGCAAAACCCTATATTTTCTCCCATGCACACACACACACATACGCATGAGGTTCATGCACACATACATATTATACATTCATGCAAAGTGATCAACCCCGGTTTCCTTGCTAATGACCTACAGCCGAAAGATGTTCAGTCCATGTGTTTGACCGACTGACCAAGCTTGGGCCGAATGAGGCTAAGGCCGAAGCAGTCTTGGCCGAAAGAAGGTTGCCGAGCGAATGGGTTCAGGCGAAAGAGGAGCCGACCGAAGGGACTTGAGCCGATCGAATGACTGAGCTGGCGAATGAGATTTGGTCCCATTCGCCGAATGAGATACTCGGTTCATTCGCCGAATGAAAGTAGGTGATTCGGCGGGGTCATTCGGCGACCTGTGGGTGCGTCATTCGGCCGATCGAGGCCCTCTCAAACAACCACGATTTTTAAGGGATTCGACCAAGAGCTCAAAGAGGGTTGGTTCCTACATCATGTTGCGGTGTTGTGGTGTGGTTTTCCTTAAGTTGGGGTGCCTAAAACCGGCTCTTAGGGTTGCGCGACAAAGAGGGTTTTGAAACCCTAGAAACCGAACTAAAACATGCTCTTTACCTCGAATCAGTTGGATCCAACCTCAGATCCACTGTACTTTCATATTCTACTAGTGATGGTGGTGATTTTGACACCAAGAACACCCAAAATGGTGGAGATTTGAGTGCAAGATCTTAGAGAGAAGGTGTTGATTTTAGAGAGAGAGTAGAGAGGGAATGAGATGAACGAAAATGGGGTTATGGGCTGGTGGTTGTGAGTTGTTGTGGCATTGAATGCCATAATTAATGGCTTAGGTTTACCCGGGTATGTTCGGGTTCGTTCGGTTTCGCGTGGTTTCGCGTAGAAACGTCGGTTTCTCGTCGTTTTCGTTACGAAACGACTCGGTTTTAAAATAGAAATTGTAAAATAATTTTAGATTGTCATTCCTAATAAATTAACTAAATATCTTTTATTTATTTAAATTTTCAAAATATTTAATTAACGTTTAAATCGAATCGCGCGGTCATCGCGCGTATTTGTTCGAATCGTCACCCGATCAAATACAACGATAACTACACTTTTCAATATTGTTTTCTAATTATTGGATATCATTCAGAACGTTAAACCTTCAGATTTATTCGTACAGATCGTCACCTATACGGATAATCTGTCGGTTTAGCATTCACATAATGACATTCATTGTTGTTTTGTTCTGTAAAGCCTCACATACGTTTATACATAATAAAATCCTAACACATATTCACATGATGGTTCTGTGTCGTCAGATAATCATCTGACTTACGAACCACTGTTCTGAACTTTGTTTTCAGAACTGATTCTGAATTTGTTCGTTGATGACATGAAATGAAACATGAAATTACAAAGAGACATGCTATAAATATGATAACAATGAAAACACCTTTAGTTCGTACCTGATTACTGTTCGTTTTACTGTAGCGATCACTGTTCTGGTGCCGGTTCCGGCACTGTTGTTACAGTCTCCCTTGTTAGAGAATCTCGTCCCGAAATTTAAGAGTTGTTATCGGATACAGCTTCCTCTTCAAACAGTTGGGGATACTTTAACTTCATGTGATCTTCACGTTTCCAAGTGAACTCGGGTCCGCGCCTTGAATCCCATCGAACCTTCACAATCGGGATACGGCTTCGCCTCAGTTGTTTAACTTTGTGATCCATAATCTCTAAAGGTTCTTCAATGAAGTGTAATTGTTCGTCTACTTGAATTTCTTCGATCGGAATGACGAGTGTCTCGTCCACAAGGCATTTCTTTAAGTTTGAGACGTGAAACACGTCGTGCACACCACTGAGTTCATCTGGTAATCTCAGTCGATACGCCACAGGACCAATACGTTCGATGATTTCGAACGGTCCTACGTACCGTGGTGCTAACTTGCCTTTCTTTCCGAAGCGTACTACGCCTTTCCATGGGGAAACCTTCAACATGACACGATCTCCCACTTGGAATTCCAATGGCTTTCGCCGTTTGTCGGCGTAGCTCTTTTGATTGCTCCTTGTTGCTTGTAGTCTTCTTTGAATCTGGGCAATCTTATCAGTGGTTTCCTGAATAAGCTCTAGCCCAGTTATACGGTTATCTCCAACTTCAGTCCAACAGATCGGTGATCGACATTTCCGGCCATAGAGAGCCTCGAATGGTGCACATCCGATACTGATGTGATAACTGTTATTGTAAGAGAACTCGATCAGTGGCAAATGAGAATCCCAATTCCCACCAAAGTCCAATATACAGGTTCTTAACATGTCCTCCAGGGTCTGAATTGTATGTTCGCTTTGACCATCCGTTTGTGGATGGTAAGCTGTACTCAGGTTTAACTATGTCCCTAGAGATTTCTGCAACGATTGCCAAAACCTTGATGTGAATCTGCTATCTCTGTCAGAAATAATAGACAATGGTACACCATGGCGTACCACTATCTCATTGATGTACAATCTTGCCAGTTTATCCATCGTGAATGTCTCACGCATAGCAAGAAATGAGAAGATTTTGTTAGACGATCAATGATCACCCAAATTGTATCATGACCACTGGAAGTGCGGGGTAGCTTGGTAATGAAGTCCATAGGTATTTGTTCCCACTTCCAGAGCGGAATCTCAGGCTGTTCCAATAAACCAGACGGTCTCTGGTGTTCCGCCTTTACCTTCGCACACGTTAGACATCGACCGACGTATTCGGCTATGTCTTTCTTCATTCCAGGCCACCAATAAAATCCACGCAATTCTTGGTACATTTTATCGGCACCTGGATGAACAGAATATTTCGTCTTGTGTGCTTCATCGAAGATAAGTCTTCTTAATTCATCTACCGCAAGAATCCATATACGATCCTTATTGTAAATGATTCCATCAGGCTTCGTGTCAAATTGTTTCTCCGCTCCACAGTCAAGTTCCTTCTTCAAGTTTCCTCTATCAACTGATTCTTGTTGTGCTTGAATAATCTTGTCTCGTAAGCTTGTCTGTACAGTCATTCCCATTGCTCTTACGCGCATGGGTTTGACCCGTTCCTTCCGGCTCAAGGTATCAGCTACAACGTTCGCCTTTCCCGGATGGTACTTTATCACGCAATCGTAATCATTCAGAAGTTCAACCCAATGGCGTTGTCGCATGTTGAGCTCCTTCTGATCAAAGATGTGCTGCAGACTCTTGTGATCAGTAAATATGGTACACTTGGTGCCATATAAGTAATGTCTCCAGATCTTCAGTGCGAAGATTACGGCTCCCAGTTCAAGATCATGAGTAGTGTAGTTCTTCTCATGAACATTCAACTGTCTCGATGCATACGCGATCACTTTGTCCCGTTGCATTAATACACAACCAAGTCCCTGATGGGATGCATCACAATACACAACAAAGTCATCACATCCTTCTAGGAGAGATAGAATTGGAGCATCACACAATTTCTGTTTTAATGTCTGAAAAGCATCTTCTTGTTTCTGCTCCCAGACAAACGGTTCACTCTTCTGAGTTAACTTAGTGAGAGGCAGAGCTATCTTATAACTTAGTGAGAGGCAGAGCTATCTTAGAAAAATTCGAGATGAACCTTCTATAATAACCCGCCAATCCCAGAAAAGACCGTATCTCCGTTGGCGTCTTCGGAGTGTCCCAGTTCTTTATTGCTTCAATCTTGCAGGATCTACATGTATTCCCTCGCTGTTGACCACATGACCAAGAAACTGAACTTCTCTTAGCCAAAATTCACACTTGGAAAATTTGGCATAGAGTTTCTTTTCCTTCAACAGCTCCAAGATCTTCCTGAGATGTTGCTCGTGCTCTGTTTTGGTCTTGGAATAAATCAGTATGTCATTAATAACGACAATGACAAACTGATCCAAATACGGCTTGCACACGCGGTTCATAAGATCCATGAAAACCGCTGGTGCATTCGTCAATCCGAAAGGCATTACCAGAAATTCGTAATGCCCATATCTGGTTCGGAATGTCGTCTTTGGTATGTCTTCGTCTTGAACTCTAAGTTGATGATAACCGGACCGTAGATCGATCTTCGAGAAATACTGAGCTCCTTGCAACTGATCAAACAAGTCGTCAATCCTCGGCAATGGATACCGATTCTTGATAGTTAACTTGTTCAACTCTCGATAGTCAATGCACATTCGAAACGATCCGTCTTTCTTCTTCACAAACAAGACCGGAGCTCCCCAAGGTGAGTAGCTCGGTCTGATGAATCCTTTATCTAGTAACTCCTGCAACTGGTTCGACAGTTCCTGCATCTCTGAAGGTGCTAGCCTGTAAGGAAATTTAGCAACAGGAGTTGCTCCAGGAACTAAGTCAATTCGGAACTCTACCGGTCGCGCAGGTGGCAAACCTGGTAGGTCTTCAGGAAATACTTCTGGATACTCTTTTACTACTGGTACATCTTGTATCTTCTTCTTGTCTTTCTCCTTTTCCACCACATGAGCCAGGAAAGCTACACATTGCTTCTGTAGACACTTACGCGCCTTTATGCATGAGATGATTTTGACACTTCGTTTTGCTTGATCCCCTCTAACTTCCAACACACGATCATCTGGTAATGGAACTCGAAGCAGCTTCCCAGAACAGATGACTTCCACTCGGTTAGAAGAAATCCAATCCATTCCAACAATGATGTCGAAACTACCCAACTCCATCGGTATCAAATCGATGGTAAATGTATGACCATTAAGTGTCAACGGGCAATTTCTGTATACGGTACTAACTGTAATCTGTTTTCCGTTAGCTACTTCTATAATATAAGGGGAGTCTAACTGTTCTTCTATAGAATCTAGTTGGCATGCAAAATCGGCAAAGATAAAACTCTGATCCGCACCAGTGTCAAATAGAACAGATGCATAAAAGTCATGTAAGAGAAACGTACCAGTGACCACATTTGGGTCCTGGCGTGCAGCTGGTGCTCCAATAACAAAAGCTCTTCCACGAGGAGCTTGAACTGCTTGTTGAGCCTTCTTCGGGCAATTCTTTGCAAAGTGGCCTTGTTCGCCACAGTTGAAGCATCCACCATTGTTCTGGTTGGCTGGTGGAGGGAGAGCTAGAGCAGCATTATTGACTGCTGGATTTTGTGTCATCCGGCAGTGTTGGACCCAATGGCCCTTTCTTCCACATCCCGTGCATTGCTTGCAGGGAGTGTTAGCAATATGATGATACTGACACTTGGTACACAAAGGATGTGGGCCTGTATACTGCTTCTTGGGAACATTTTGTTGTGCCACCGTTACTTGGTTAAGAGGAGTAGCCACAGTGTAGTTCAAGATGAACTTCTGTTTCTTCCTTGGGTGTTGCTGGGGTTTCTTTGACGATTCAGCTTTGTTCTTTCCAGAGTCAGTCTCTTTCTTCAACACTCCAGAGGCTACCATAAGGTCAGTGAGTTTCCTACACAATCTCACTGCAGATTCGACAGTGGTAGGGTTGGCTGAAACAACCATTCCCTGAATGCAGGCAGGAAGTCCACCCACATACCTGTCTATCTTCTTCTCTAAAGTCGGTACCATGTCTGGCACCAAAGCAACCAACTCGTGATAACGAGTAGTGTACCCCATGTGATCAGCCCCCTTCATCACATGGTTGGACAGTTCAACCTCTAGCTTCTGTAGTTCGTTCTTGGGGCAAAACTCTGTCCTCAGTAGAGTCTTGAAATCCTCCCATGGCATCGCCATAGCTTCATCTCTTCCTCTTGCATTAACTTGGCCGTTCCACCAAGTCAAAGCTCGCTTGTTGAATGTTCCAGCAGAGTAGCGAACCTTGTGATGCTCTGGACAACTGCAGAGATCCAGAGTGGCTTCTATTTTCTCTATCCATTGGATTAATCCAACGGCTCCTTCAGACCCACTAAAGCTGGGTGGCTTACAGCCCATAAAGGACTTGTAGGAGTGGTTTGAAGTACCACCAGTGTTTCCACTGACTTCTCCTGATGAGTTGCCAGTATTGTTGATCTCATTACGAAAACGGCTGAACATTTCCGGTAGTGCTTCTTTCATCTGGCTGGTCATCTGACTGCTCAGAAAAGTCACAAATGCAATAGTGGCAGGATCCAGCATTGGTGTTGTGCTCGGGCCAGATGTTTGGGTTATCAATGGAGGAGGAGGAGGCGGTGGAGGAGGTGGCGGTGGTGAATCAGGTGGTGATGGTGTCGAAGAGTGTGGAGCTTGGTCTTGTGTTGATGTCAACGGGGGAGGTTGTCTTCGTGGCGGCATTCTGATCATAACCAATAAAGTTATTGGTTAGTGCAATGATCGAATACAGAAGACAGTATGCAAGTAAAGTCTTAAGTCCTGTGTTCTCTACATGCAGGGTCCCTAGGTTATAGTCTAGGCCAAACCGTTTAAATACGTGACCTATATTTCTCTAAAACCATGGCTCTGATACCAATCTGTCACACCCCGAGCCGGCGGGGTAGGATCGGGTTTCCCCGTCGGGCAGAAGGTTCCCGGGGCGCGATATTGTGAGTGATAATCGAAATGATCAGATTGTTTACATTGCACATGATATATAAATGAGAAACTTGCTAAAATAAAATAGAATTACAAAGTTAAATTACATCAGTTAAGTTTATAATTTAACAATGTAAATCTCCTATAACATCATAAATCTTCAATCTTGTATATGCACAAGATATACAAAATAACTATGTATGATGTCCAAAAATATGCAGGTTCAAAAAGCTAGGTCCTCTATCAGTAACCTAGTCCAAAAGAAACAACTCTTCAGTTGACCTGTTCGTCACCTGAGAAGTCATGCAAAAATAAAGTCAACACATGGTTGGTGAGTTCATATAGTTTAGTGATTGAAAATGATTTGAAAACCTCTTCCGGTAAAGACCCTAACCTCATTAATTCCACATGTAATATCCACATCGGTATGCTTATATATAGGGCATATGTAAGGGACAAGCCCTAGCCAACATCCCACCACATACTAATATGCATATGACACTGTTATTAATGATAGTTAAGCATTTTTACCCATCACACCTATGATTTAGATTATGATCTCCAAAAATTGATTTGCCTTTGATTCTTCTGAGTTCGTCATAGATACATGATTTCCTCAAAAATCAATGATAGTAATAAAATGTTAAATATTTAATTAAATAATTAAATAAAACATTTAAATACAACTAAGACATGATGATTGGGCATTATTTTACTCAATCAATTAGACTTAGTTGTTGGTGGTTGTCCAAGTTGTAACCTCTCACACGTGACCCATGTCAGGCATAACTCACAAGGAGTACACCTAAACTGAGCGGGATTTTAATGTTTTGCCCGTTACAGCCTGACCCAATGGTCTTCTGCGTCTGAGTGGGACTTTAAAGATATCCTTTGATTCTTGATCTCTTGATTCTCTTGACTCTCCTGATTTGACTTTGATATTGATTTCATTGATCGTTCATGTTATTGCCCGTATAGCCTGACTACAAGAGTCTTCTATACCTGAAAGGGACTTTATATGTGTGTTACACGTGGTCTTGATTCCCTATACAACTGACATCCACCTTAACTTGAATATTAACGATTTCATTGGATCATAATGATTTCATTATTATCATGATTCACACACATTTATGATTTCTGATTCCTTGAGCCTCTTGATCTTGATCTTGATCTTTTGAGTTCCCATGATTCACAATGATAATTGATTCTTGATTATGATTCTTTGTTCTTAGATTCCACACTGAATTAGATTCCTTTGACTATGATCTTTTGATTTAGTTCATATGATTTCACTTTGAATTTAGATTATCGAATTTGAACTGAATGGACTAGGAGTTTGTTTAGAGTTTAGAATTAAATTATTACTCATAAGAGTACTTTAATTAATTTGATAATTTGCTCTGCTTAATAATTTCCTAGACAGGAGTCTAGGAGTATCAAAAACATATATATGTAAAACATATAATAATAAAAGCATTTAAATAAACAGTTTAAATGAAAACAGTTTACGCATGCTTATCAGCCCCGCGTTTGAAAACAAAAATGTTTAGAAAAGGGGCAATGAACTCACCTGTGTTGCTTTGTATTGAATTACCACAAAATGCGCGCTCGTTGTTGTAGCCTATATATCTTCGGTTCCTGAGTTGTTTTAACAGAATTCGGATACGATAAGTATTTAAAATAGACGCGGTATCTAGGGTTTGGTCTCGATGTGCAACTAAGTGTCCTAGATTTACTAATGAGTTGCTAGGATTTCATCTAACTTATTTTAACTTATTATCCATTATTAATCCCATATCCCCTGATTTATCATAACGTTTTCTTAATTAACTTGTTTTCAAAGTAATTCCATTTAAACTAATTATTAATTTAGAAAATCATTTATTATAAATAATAGGGTGTACAAGTTAATTTGTTTTGAATTACACTTCATTAAAACGTAATTTATTTAAGTGAAAGGCATAATTAACATGATGGCTTAGAGGAAGCCCATTGGGCCAACTTTGGGCCCAATGTTAACCTTTGATTTGTATAACCCATCATAAATAATTCAAGTGAATCATCTTAATTTGGTTACAAGTTCTTATGAAATCTCATAACGTTTAGATACTAATAATTAAATTGACACTTGAACCGTAAACTATCGTTTCGCTCCGCATGATCTTACAATGAAATCCCGATGTGTTAACTTAACCAATGAATGTTAACAGTCCATATGTAGTTATTGGCATGATTAAGAACCCATTTTCTTTAGAAACCCTAATTTATGATTTTCTTGTTAATGGAAATCCTTGTGTCTTAACCCATCTCACATCCAAGGTTAAGTCCCATTGTCATTTAAGAAAACCCTTAGTTTATTATCTCCTAATGAAACCCTATTAGTTTCTAACTTGTTGGCTTTATACTTGTTTCATAGATTTACTCAAGGTTGGTGACATAAGGCTAAACCCTATATTTCCTCCCATGCGCACACACACATACGCATGAGGTTCATGCACACATACATATTATACATTCATGCAAAGTGATCGACCCCGGTTTCCTTGCTAATGACCTACTGCCGAAAGATGTTCAGCCCATTTGTTGACCGACTGACCAAGCTTGGGCCGAATGAGGCTAAGGCCGAAGCAGTCTTGGCCGAAAGAAGGTTGCCGAGCGAATGGGTTCAGGCGAAAGAGGACCCGACCGAAGGGACTTGAGCCGATCGAATGACTGAGCCGGCGAATGAGATTTGGTCCAATTCTCCGAATGAGATACTCGGCTCATTCGCCGAATGAAGGTAGGTGATTCGGCGGGGTCATTCGGCGACCTGTGGGTGCGTCATTCGGCCGATCGAGGCCCTCTCAAACAACCACGATTTTTAAGGGATTCGACCAAGAGCTCAAAGAGGGTTGGTTCCTACATCATGTTACGGTGTTGTGGTGTGGTTTTCCTTAAGTTGGGGTGCCTAAAACCGGCTCTTAGGGTTGGGCGACAAAGAGGGTTTTGAAACCCTATAAACCGAACTAAAACATGCTCTTTACCTCGAATCCGTTGGATCCAAGCTCAGATCCACTGTACTTTCATATTCTACTAGTGATGGTGGTGATTTTGACACCAAGAACACCTAAAATGGTGGAGATTTGAGTGCAAGATCTTAGAGAGAAGGTGTTGATTTTAGAGAGAGAGTAGAGAGGGAATGAGATGAACGAAAATGGGGTTATGGGTTGGTGGTTGTGAGTTGTTGTGGCATTGAATGCCATAATTAATGGCTTAGGTTTACCCGGGTATGTTCGGGTTCGTTCGGTTTCGCGTGGTTTCGCGTAGAAACGTCCGTTTCTCGTCGTTTTCGTTACGAAACGACTCGGTTTTAAAATAGAAATTATAAAATAATTTTAGATTGTAATTCCTAATAAATTAACTAAATATCTTTTATTTATTTAAATTTTCAAAATATTTAATTAACGTTTAAATCGAATCGCGCGGTCATCGCGCGTATTTGTTCGAATCGTCACCCGATCAAATACAACGATAACTACACTTTTCAATATTGTTTTCTAATTATTGGATATCATTCAGAACGTTAAACCTTCAGATTTATTCGTACAGATCGTCACCTATACGGATAATCTGTCGGTTTAGCATTCACATAATGACATTCATTGTTGTTTTGTTCTGTAAAGCCTCACATACGTTTATACATAATAAAATCCTAACACATATTCACATGATGGTTCTGTGTCGTCAGATAATCATCTGACTTACGAACCATTGTTCTGAACTTTGTTTTCAGAACTGATTCTGAATTTGTTCGTTGATGACATGAAATGAAACATGAAATTACAAAGAGACATGCTATAAATATGATAACAATGAAAACACCTTTAGTTCGTACCTGATTACTATTCGTTTTACTGTAGCGATCACTGTTCCGGTGCCGGTTCCGGCACTGTTGTTACACCTTTCTACATTTTACATATTATTTTCATTTTGTTTAACTTAACACTTAACATCAGTTCTAACTCCAGATTTGATTATAAAATCAATTCCTCTCTTACTATTACCTTGCACCCCATAAAGGTTTTTTACTCCTGCATATGCTTGCTAGGTGCAATTGTTGTTATATTTTAGGCTTCTCTTTTGACATGGCATTATGGAACCTTATATTTTTGGCTTCTCTTTTTTTAATTTGCATGTTAAATTAGTGAAATCTGTCCAACAGTTCTCAACATCTCATATCTTGGAAGTTGATAGCGGTTCATTGAGCCAGATTGTAATTAAACATATGTGTAATTGAAATTAAGCCATCTGATTCATTTTGTCTACTTTATAATAACGTCGAGTGGTCTTCATTTTTAAATTCAATACACTTGTGAAATCTATCAAATACTTTTAAATAATACATGTGATGACTTTTTTCTACTTTGGGCTTAATGAGTGGATATGACAATTAAAGACAGTTTGTTTATATCTTTGTGATGATAAGCATTAGAGTATGATTGTTTTTGTATTAAATTTACGTATCTCTAGCGCATTGATTAAGTATCAATTACAACCTACTTAGCAAATTATATGCACTTAGAAATTAATAATAAGTTGAACGTAACACATTAAGGATTTGTAAATTGTTAATGTAACACCCCGACCGGCGGCGGAATCGTCGGGATGCCACGAGGGATGTGTAGATTGTTCAAAAACTCGTGGGCATCTAATTTAATCATCATATATCATTTAAGCAAACAACATAATTACACAAAAATCATGTTCGTCATGAATCAATTACATCAATTACACAAAAGAATTAGTTAAACTAACTAAACTCTAATCGCCAGAAATTTAGTTAATTAACTAAGTCCAAGAATCATATATGATGATGCTGTCCAAAATAGAAGAGGTCATCCTCTTCATCCTACTTGTCTCCATCACCTGAAACATGTAAGAAATCAAGTGTCAACTACAAAAGTAGTTGGTGAGTAATCATAAGTTTTTATACTTGAAAATGTTTTAGTAAAATGAGTTTAAAAGTTTGTATTTCAAAATAGTTTTATAAAATGCTTTGTTTAAAACAAGTATAAGACTTATGATCTTCTTGAGAAAATCCATATGAATACCTGTATGAGATAATCCAACACACATCCACCAATTCAACACTCAAACACTTACAAAATCACATAACCACATAACCAAGTCAAACATAGTCAATTTCAATAATCATAATCACATATAGATAATCAATCCACAACAAATCAACCAATCTCATCAATCATATTCTCAAATAATGTTCGTGACTATACATGATCATTATGTAATTAACATAAGTTAAATACATGATTCATGGAGTGGTCGCTAACCACGTGACAATTCATGAAGTCCAAGCCATTAACCGAAGTCAAAGACAATACTTCACGGATGTGGAAACCCTCCACGTGACGATACATGAAGTCAAAACAAATAACCAAAGTTAAAAGTAATGATTTCACGGAGTATGAGACAATACATGTAATCTTTGTTATTAACCGAAGTCAATAACAATGTTTACACGGATTTATAATAATCAGTGATAATCCATAATAATGATAATTCATGATAGTGAATATCATAATGATAAACAGGTATTATCCTTGTGTTATCAAAATAATATTTAAACCAGTATACATGTTTCACCTCCGAGTTTTAATACAAAACAGTTTAAAGAAAGGGAGGTTATGAGAACTCACCTGGGTCCTTAAATTCAATGTTTTAGTAGAATGCGCGCTCGCGTATGAAAGTCAAACCAACTCAATCAACCTGTAATTATAAGTGTGTTTGTGTTTATAATCATATGCTTTTCAACTTAAGTTTAGTGTCCCATTAGACTCTCTTTAAACTCAGTAGTACCTTACTACTGAGTTCATTTTACCTAAGTTTTTAGATATATTGCTAAAGGTTTTATACATAACATTCTTAGCATATAATTTATTTATTGGTTTAGGTTATTTAACAAATAAGAATCCGTCGTGTTATATTATGCTTTCCCCATTGATTACATGATCATATAATTATTCTAGGGCGTTTGACCTCAATTACATGTATCAATTAACGCATACAAGCATGGCCAATTAACTCCACCACCATTTTGTAATAAAAATTTCTTTTAAGCTTAGTGAACTCCAAATTAAGTTACACACACAAAACTATACATTCCATAAGAACCTCATAATTTGTTATATGTATTTAATCAAAAAGGTGGTGGCACTCAATTTCCCATGCATGCATAAATTCTTATCTATATAAAATTTCATGTTCTATGTATTTCATTGTTCGTATGTCCCTCCTCCCCCAACACGATCAATCGATGTTCAATAGCCCTAGGACCAGCGAACCTTAGGGTTCGTGGCCCTTAGGGTTCGGCAGTGGTTCGGCCACAAAAGAAAATAGTGGGGTTCGGCTATGGTTAGGTCCTTGATATCCTAAGGTTCGGCCAAGGAGGAACAAGGCTCGGCCACTAGGAAATAGGGTTCGTTGCCTTCTATAGTTACAACAGTCCAAAGGTTCGGCTTCCTTAAGGTTCGGGACAGGCCAAGGTTCGGCCACCCCATAGGGTTCGGCCTTGAAGGTTCGCGAGACTCTCAAGGGTTCGCGTGGCATGGTGTCGTGACCAACAAGGATAGTTCGGCTGCATGGCTCTGGGTTCGCCACCCCTATAGGTTCGCGGTTCAATTGAGTTAAACTGGGAAGGGGTTCGGCTCCTCACAAGGGTTCGCCGATCTGGGCTTGGATTCGATAGGCTCGTGGCTCACCAACCACACCGTGTACAGGGTTCGGCCAACAGTCCTCTGGGCCACGAACCTGTACATGGTCAACCCAAAAACCCCTTTTTCCTACGGATTAAGGACCATAGGTGGCTTCCATTCACTCACACACCTGTGTTTTAGATTTTTACAAACACCTAAATCGTTTAAAGTAGAAATGACTAACCCGAATGTTATTAGAAGAAAAACCCGAACTGTAGATGCTCGATCCTCTTCCAAATCTCGACTTTTTGCTAGATTTCTTCGTATCTTCTTGTTCCTCTCGATCTTACGAACGCGTGGGCGCTAAGATCTCGTGATTTTGTTGAGAAACGAGCGAGATATCGTAGAGAGAAGTTGTAGAGAGAGAAAGTGGCGTTTTTGTTATGTTAGAGAGAGAAGGTGTGTGTGAAATATGAAAGAAGAAGAAGGATTTTCCCTTCTTTTTATCGCGTGTAGTTTTCCCGTGTTCGGTCTCGTTTTTATCGCGATACAATAAGTAAATGATCGGTTTTGCTTGGTTTCTAAACGTAAACATATTTGAATATAAAACATTTTAAATAAATATGTTTCGTATTAGTTAAAATAATTTTAAATAAATTATTTCATAAAACCATTCGTTTATTTTCATTAAATCAATTATTTAATAATTTAATCTAATTGGATTCGTTTTCGGTTGTGATTCCTAATAAACGTTTTTAGTTTCCATTTATTAAATTAATATCGTTTGATATTATTTAATTATCTCGTCGAAACGCGTTACTCGCGTACGTATTCGTAAAGATCGTCACCTTTGCGAATCCGACGCTCGTATCGTATTTCGATTTGATTTATTATTTATGGAATATCGTTTCTGTATATTATTCTTAATAATTATATTCGTGTGAATCGTCACCCACGCGAATACATTTATTAAGTTAACATTTCTGAATTAATATTCACGTTTAAGTAATGTTCGTAACCTCACTTCGCGTAATTAATTCCCAATATTTACTAACTTTAATATTATCATTTTCCAAACCAAAACCCACTAAACCCTAGTCACTGACACATCCATGATAAACCGAAATATGCATATATATAGGGCATATGTAAGGGTCAGTCGCAACTGCCCTAGCCACCGTCCCACCGCTATTTCGATAAACCATGACCATGGGTCCTTAACTACGTTTAGTAACCTGACTCAAACAAACTCCCAATTCCATCACAAATTAATTCTCAACCAATAATCCTTCATCATCAGTAATAAGTAATTGCGATAAACACTACGGTTCTGTTTAGTTGAATCACGACTAAACTTCCCATGGTTTACGCGTATAATAAATGTGCTATAACATGCATACCAGTATAATGATAATATCAATAATGTAAATCAAAAATTTCATAATCATTAATAATTATAAATCTCCGGTCGTAACAGTACATTCGTACGGATGTACGGACAACCGAAAGTACAGTGATGTTACAGTTTCCCCTAGTTAAAGGAATTTCGTCCCGAAATTCAACTTGGAGTGACCGTAGTAAATAAATGTGGGTACTTAAGCTTCATCTGATCTTCCCGCTCCCATGTGAATTCTGGACCCCGCTTCGATTCCCAACGTACTTTGACAATTGGAATTCTACTGCGTTTGAGCTGTTTAACCTCACGATCCATTATCTCCACTGGTTTTTCAACAAAGTGCATGGTATCATCGATGCGAATGTCATCGAGTGGTACCTGAAGATCCTGATCAGCTAAGCACTTTCTTAGATTGGACACGTGAAACGTCGGGTGCACATTACTAAGTTCATCAGGAAGTTCTAATTTGTAAGCAACCTTCCCAATCCGTTCGAGGATCTTAAAAGGGCCTACATAACGCGGAGCAAGCTTTCCTTTCTTCCCGAATCGCACCACGCCTTTCCAAGGCGATACTTTGAGCAATACCATATCTCCCACTTCACACTCTAAGGGTTTTCTCCGTTTATCCGCGTAGCTCTTCTGTCGACTTCGAGCAGCTAACAGATTGTCGCGAATCTGGCGGATCTTGTCAGTCGTTTCCTGAATAATCTCGGGACCAGTAATCTGCGACTCGCCGACCTCGGTCCAACAAATAGGTGACCGACATTTCCTGCCATAAAGAGCTTCGAAAGGCGCCATACCAATGCTCGCGTGATAACTGTTGTTATACGAGAACTCAACCAATGGTAGATGACTGTCCCAGTTGCCACCGAAATCGATGACACAAGCTCTTAACATGTCTTCCAGTGTCTGAATCGTTCATTCCGTTTGACCATCCGTTTGAGGATGATAAGCGGTGCTAAGATCCAGTCTTGTTCCAAAAGCTTCATGAAGTGATTCCCAAAATCGTGCCGTGAAACGAGCATCACGATCCGATATTATGCTTAAGGGAATACCATGTCGGCTAATGATCTCATCAATGTAGATACGAGCTAACTTCCGCACAGGGTAAGTTTCGCGTATCGGTAAGAAATGAGCCGACTTAGTCAATCTATCAACAATAACCCAGATGCTATCTTTACCGGTTGCAGTTCGTGGGAGTTTAGTAATGAAATCCATGGAGATATTCTCCCACTTCCACATCGGTATCTCTGGTTGTAATAATAATCCTGAAGGTCGCTGGTGTTCTGCCTTGACTTTAGCGCAGTTAAGGCACTTAGACACATATTCAGCAATATCCTTCTTCATTCCAGGCCACCAGTACAAGCCCCTAAGGTCTTGATACATCTTATCAGAGCCCGGATGGATTGAGTAACGAGACTTGTGAGCTTCATTCATAATCACCATCCTGAGATCACCTCTGTTTGGTATCCACAACCGATTCAAATAATACATCAAACCGTCATCCTTAGTTTCCAATAAGATTTCAGCTCCGCAAGACATCTCATTCTTCAAATTATCTTGAGCTAATGAGTGTTGTTGGGCTGTGAGAACATCATCACGGAGATTATTGTGCACTCGGACACTATGGATCTGAGCTTGACTTTTGCGACTAAGCGCATCTGCTACTACATTCGCTTTACCAGGATGATAGCGAATTTCGCAGTCATAATCATTTAACAGTTCAACCCATCTCCGTTGTCTCATATTGAGCTCCTTTTGATTGAGAATATGTTGCAAACTCTTATGGTCGGTGAACACTACACACTTAGTGCCATAAAGATAATGTCTCCATATCTTCAAGGTGAACACGACTGCACCAAGTTCCAAGTCGTGTGTGGTGTAGTTCTTCTCGTGAATCTTTAGTTGCCTTGATGCATAAGCCACAACCTTTCCCCGCTGCATGAGAACGCAACCGAGACCTAGGTTGGATGCATCACAATAAACCACAAAATCATCATTTCCATCCGGCAATGTCAAGACAGGAGCATCACAAAGTTTCTGCTTCAAGGTCTGAAATGCCTCTTCTTGCTTCGGTCCCCACTCGTATGGTTTGTTCTTTTGAGTCAAAGAAGTTAGTGGGACAGCAATCCTGGAGAAATTCGAGATGAACCTCCGATAGTAACCGGCAAGTCCAAGAAAAGATCGAACCTCCGTCGGTGTCTTCGGTGTACTCCAATTCTTCACAGCATCGATCTTTGCAGGATCCACGTGAACACCGTATTCGTTGACTATGTGCCCCAAGAATTGAACTTCCTTAAGCCAAAATTCACATTTAGAGAATTTGGCATACAGTCGCTCTTCTCTCAGGATCTCCAAAACCAACTTAAGGTGTTTCTCGTGTTCTTCCTTGGTCTTTGAGTAGATCAGAATATCATCAATGAATACAATCACAAATTTATCCAAGTATGGCCTGCAAACACGGTTCATGAGATCCATGAAAACCGCAGGTGCATTGGTAAGGCCGAAAGGCATTACCAAAAATTCATAATAGCCGTATCTGGTTCTAAAAGCTGTCTTGGGAATATCATCATCATGTACGCGAAGCTGATGATACCCAGACCTAAGATCGATCTTTGAAAACCATGCCGAGCCTTGTAGCTGATCGAAGAGATCATCGATGTGCGACAGTGGATATCGATTTTTAATTGTTAGTTTGTTTAATTCGCGGTAGTCGATGCACATTCGGAATGACCCGTCCTTTTTCTTGACAAACAAGACCGGTGCACCCCATGGCGAATGGCTCGGGCGAATAAATCCTTTATCAGTCAGTTCTTGCAACTGGCTCGCCAATTCTTGCAACTCCGAAGGCGCAAGTCTATAAGGAGCTTTGGCGACTGGGTTCGCACCAGGTACTAGGTCGATTCGGAACTCAACTTGACGTTCTGCTGGAAGACCCGGCAAATCATCTGGAAATACTTCTGGAAAATCTCGTATTACTGGAACATCTTCAATCTTCTTTCCTTTCTCTTTCTTCTCCACAATGTGAGCTAGAAATGCTATACATTTCTTTCTAAGGTACTTGTGTGCTTTAGTGCAAGACATCAGCTTAAGACCTTTACTAGCAGTTTCTCCAAATATTCTCAAAGTTTCACCCGAAGGTAAGGGAATACGAATATACTTTTCATGGCATACAATCTCCGCTTTGTGGGTGGCTAACCAATCCATGCCTATGATAACATCAAAGCTACCAAGATGCGTAGGTATGAGATCAATTGGGAAAACGTGATCATTTAAGTTCACCGTACATCCAACGATAATAGTGTCAATATCAATAGTGTTTCCGTCAGCCACTTCCACATTGAACGGTTTATCTAAATATGTACGTGTTCTACCAAGCAAGCATTCAAAGTCATATGAAACGAAACTCCTATCGGCACCAGAATCAAATAATACAGATGCATAAGAGTTGTTGATCAGAAATGTACCGTTGACGACATCCTTGTTGGCCTGAGCAGCTGGAGCATTCAGCTGAAATGCCCGGCCTCTTGCCACCCTCTGATTATTTCCAGTCAACTTTGGGCAGTGATTTCTGAAATGACCCACTTCACCACATTCATAACAGGCTCTTGCCTGTGCTTGAGGTACCTGGCGAATGGGTACAGCCGGAATAGGTTGTGCATGAGGAGCTAGCAGTGCAAGCGGTGCGTGTTGCATCCTTTGTGCTTGCGGAGCACTCCGACAAACATTAGCATAATGCCCAAACTTGCCACAGTTGTTGCAGACGCGACATGGCAAATTTGGTGCGTGATGATATCGGCAGGTATTACACTGAGGAGTGTTCCCAGTAAAATTCCTGGCAGTTGAATTGTTCGATGATTGCTGCGCAGACTTGGCAGCAGGAGTAGTGACCATGAAGTTTCTGGTCTTTCTCTTCTTGTTGCTGCCTTTGGATGAACTAGTAGCTTCAGACTTGACTTCAGTTTTGACCTCTTTTGTAGCGGTCTTGGTGTCAGTCTTCTTGTATCCCTTCCGGGTAAGAGTTCCATTCTTCACGTGATTATCAGTAAGAGTTGCAGATAGGCGGATAGCAGCCTCCAGTGTTTTGGGATTGCTCCCGTAGACTGTGTCCTGAATCTGTACCGGCAGTCCGTCGATATACTTCTCAATCGCCCTCTCCAAGGGTGTCACCATGTGGGGTACCAGCAGGCTATACTCATGGAACTGAGTATTGTAGATTACATTCTCCCCGCTGTCCTGCTTGAGTTCCCAGAACTCAGTCTCAAGCTTCCTCATCTCACTTCGCGGACAGAATTCAGTGGTCATTAGGTTCTTGACCTCTGTCCATGTCAGTGCAAGTGCAGCATCCACTCCCCTAGTTCGCTTTTCCCCATTCCACCAAGTCAGTGCTCTCTTTTGGAAAACACTGGTGGCATAGCGAACTTTCAGATTCTCGGGACATTCGCTGTTGATGAAGGTGTTCTCCATACTCTCGAACCACTGCAGCAAACCAGTAGCCGATTCAGCACCCGTGAATTTCAGGGGATTGCAGGAATTGAAGTGTTTGAACGTGCAAGTTGTCTGGTTTGCACCACCTCGATTCTGGTTAATGTTCTGGTTAGCCTGAGTCAGTTGGCTCACCAATCCAGAAATAAGTGTGGCTAACTCTTGTATGCCGGAGTTGGCATTACCGCTGTTAGCTTCACCATTGTTCGAGTCATCTTCGTTGTGACGGCGAGGCGGCATGTTTCTGAAGGAATTAGAAACATGTTACTACCGTTTACAACGTAAATTATACAAACAATGGTCCGATGAGTTCATTTAAACAGTTAGGATTACATATAGGAACTATATTTATTTCCTATCTGTTATTTAAACTCATAATGCCTATAAATTTTCCTAGTATTATTCTAAGTGTCCTAGTTGGTCATAACTAGTGGTAGCTAACTATTCCTAAGTCCTATACATTCCTCACCCTGTACCAACACTGACAACCTCCCAATGCAATGCAACAAGCTTATATATAGGGCATATGCAGAGGTAGATCGCAATCTCCCCTACACCGTCCCACCACCGTTCCATTGCACCACGATTATGCCCTTGTTAGTGTTTAGGGTGTATCATGTATTTCACCATATTCTCACTTCACAAACCTTATCCAAGATAGGATAATTTTGAGTGAAGTGATCTTTAGTTCCCTTGGAAAATTAGGTTCGCCTAATGTCTAAGTTCACCTGACATGTAGGTTTACCTATTTCTAAGTTCACCTAATGTCTAAGTTCACCTGACATTAGAGTTCCCTTAATTGTCTAAGTTCACTAAATTCCATGCTGTTCTCAATGTCCATAATCATCAATAAGGGTCCATATCATCACTAAGTGCTCTAATTGTCACTAAGTGTTCATATCCCCCCCTATGGTTCATCTTCATCAAGTGTTCATACTATCACTAAATGTTAGTATCATCACTATGCGTTTATATTATCACCAAGTGTCTATATCATCACCCAAGTCTACATTTCATTACTAAGTGTTCGTATTGTTAGTTGATCCTATGCACCCTACGTGTCCAATCATTATGGTTCATAAGTGAATTTAATAGTGTCCATCAATGTAATCATCAAAATGTCAATCCAACACATCATCACCAACCATCAATCATAACCTCGCAGGAGTTCCTAATAATATCCTAAGTTCCTGACACTGACAGACCCCCAATATACTACAAATGGTATATGTATAGGGCATATGTAGGGGTCAGTCGCAACTGCCCCAGCCACCGTCCCACCACCTTTGTAGTATACCACGAGTGTGTCCTTGTCTGGAGTTCATAGATCAAACAAATAATTCCTAAAGCAGATAATTCCTAAGCATTTAATTTCCTAACCAGGTAATTTCCCAAACGGGTAGTTCCCACATTCTTCAATACTGACATCCACCTAATGTACCGTAAATGGTATATATATAGGGCATATGTAAGGGTCAGTCGCAACTGCCCTAGCCAACGTCCCACCACCTTTACGATACACCACGTGCATGTCCTTATCGAATCATTAGGGCACACGTAAGCAAGAAATTAATAAGCAGCATATGTGTATCAAGTGTATAACAGGAGTTCAGTTAACATGTAATAAACACATAAGCATGAAATCCTGAATATACTAACTAGTGTATGAAGTAACTTCATACTAGGGTATCCTACGGTTATAGACTAGGTCAACCATTTCTAGTAACCTAATTCCCTATAACCCAGGCTCTGATACCAATCTGTAACACCCCGACCGGCGGCGGAATCGTCGGGATGCCACGAGGGATGTGTAGATTGTTCAAAAACTCGTGGGCATCTAATTTAATCATCATATATCATTTAAGCAAACAACATAATTACACAAAAATCATGTTCGTCATGAATCAATTACATCAATTACACAAAAGAATTAGTTAAACTAACTAAACTCTAATCGCCAGAAATTTAGTTAATTAACTAAGTCCAAGAATCCTATATGATGATGCTGTCCAAAATAGAAGAGGTCATCCTCTTCATCCTACTTGTCTCCATCACCTGAAACATGTAAGAAATCAAGTGTCAACTACAAAAGTAGTTGGTGAGTAATCATAAGTTTTATACTTGAAAATGTTTTAGTAAAATGAGTTTAAAAGTTTGTATTTCAAAATAGTTTTATAAAATGCTTTGTTTAAAACAAGTATAAGACTTATGATCTTCTTGAGAAAATCCATATGAATACCTGTATGAGATAATCCAACACACATCCACCAATTCAACACTCAAACACTTACAAAATCACATAACCACATAACCAAGTCAAACATAGTCAATTTCAATAATCATAATCACATATAGATAATCAATCCACAACAAATCAACCAATCTCATCAATCATATTCTCAAATAATGTTCGTGACTATACATGATCATTATGTAATTAACATAAGTTAAATACATGATTCATGGAGTGGTCGCTAACCACGTGACAATTCATGAAGTCCAAGCCATTAACCGAAGTCAAAGACAATACTTCACGGATGTGGAAACCCTCCACGTGACGATACATGAAGTCAAAACAAATAACCAAAGTTAAAAGTAATGATTTCACGGAGTATGAGACAATACATGTAATCTTTGTTATTAACCGAAGTCAATAACAATGTTTACACGGATTTATAATAATCAGTGATAATCCATAATAATGATAATTCATGATAGTGAATATCATAATGATAAACAGGTATTATCCTTGTGTTATCAAAATAATATTTAAACCAGTATACATGTTTCACCTCCGAGTTTTAATACAAAACAGTTTAAAGAAAGGGAGGTTATGAGAACTCACCTGGGTCCTTAAATTCAATGTTTTAGTAGAATGCGCGCTCGCGTATGAAAGTCAAACCAACTCAATCAACCTGTAATTATAAGTGTGTTTGTGTTTATAATCATATGCTTTTCAACTTAAGTTTAGTGTCCCATTAGACTCTCTTTAAACTCAGTAGTACCTTACTACTGAGTTCATTTTACCTAAGTTTTTAGATATATTGCTAAAGGTTTTATACATAACATTCTTAGCATATAATTTATTTATTGGTTTAGGTTATTTAACAAATAAGAATCCGTCGTGTTATATTATGCTTTCCCCATTGATTACATGATCATATAATTATTCTAGGGCGTTTGACCTCAATTACATGTATCAATTAACGCATACAAGCATGGCCAATTAACTCCACCACCATTTTGTAATAAAAATTTCTTTTAAGCTTAGTGAACTCCAAATTAAGTTACACACACAAAACTATACATTCCATAAGAACCTCATAATTTGTTATATGTATTTAATCAAAAAGGTGGTGGCACTCAATTTCCCATGCATGCATAAATTCTTATCTATATAAAATTTCATGTTCTATGTATTTCATTGTTCGTATGTCCCTCCTCCCCCAACACGATCAATCGATGTTCAATAGCCCTAGGACCAACGAACCTTAGGGTTCGTGGCCCTTAGGGTTCGGCAGTGGTTCGGCCACAAAAGAAAATAGTGGGGTTCGGCTATGGTTAGGTCCTTGATATCCTAAGGTTCGGCCAAGGAGGAACAAGGCTCGGCCACTAGGAAATAGGGTTCGTTGCCTTCTATAGTTCCAACAGTCCAAAGGTTCGGCTTCCTTAAGGTTCGGGACAGGCCAAGGTTCGGCCACCCCATAGGGTTCGGCCTTGAAGGTTCGCGAGACTCTCAAGGGTTCGCGTGGCATGGTGTCGTGACCAACAAGGATAGTTCGGCTGCATGGCTCTGGGTTCGCCACCCTATAGGTTCGCGGTTCAATTGAGTTAAACTGGGAAGGGGTTCGGCTCCTCACAAGGGTTCGCCGATCTGGGCTTGGATTCGATAGGCTCGTGGCTCACCAACCACACCGTGTACAGGGTTCGGCCAACAGTCCTCTGGGCCACGAACCTGTACATGGTCAACCCAAAAACCCCTTTTTCCTACGGATTAAGGACCATAGGTGGCTTCCATTCACTCACACACCTGTGTTTTAGAGTTTTACAAACACCTAAATCGTTTAAAGTAGAAATGACTAACCCGAATGTTATTAGAAGAAAAACCCGAACTGTGGATGCTCGATCCTCTTCCAAATCTCGACTTTTTGCTAGATTTCTTCGTATCTTCTTGTTCCTCTCGATCTTACGAACGCGTGGGCGCTAAGATCTCGTGATTTCGTTGAGAAACGAGCGAGATATCGTAGAGAGAAGTTGTAGAGAGAGAAAGTGGCGTTTTGGTTATGTTAGAGAGAGAAGGTGTGTGTGAAATATGAAAGAAGAAGAAGGATTTTCCCTTCTTTTTATCGCGTGTAGTTTTCCCGTGTTCGGTCTCGTTTTTATCGCGATACAATAAGTAAATGATCGGTTTTGCTTGGTTTCTAAACGTAAACATATTTGAATATAAAACATTTTAAATAAATATGTTTCGTATTAGTTAAAATAATTTTAAATAAATTATTTCATAAAACCATTCGTTTATTTTCATTAAATCAATTATTTAATAATTTAATCTAATTGGATTCGTTTTCGGTTGTGATTCCTAATAAACGTTTTTAGTTTCCATTTATTAAATTAATATCGTTTGATATTATTTAATTATCTCGTCGAAACGCGTTACTCGCGTACGTATTCGTAAAGATCGTCACCTTTGCGAATCCGACGCTCGTATCGTATTTCGATTTGATTTATTATTTATGGAATATCGTTTCTGTATATTATTCTTAATAATTATATTCGTGTGAATCGTCACCCACGCGAATACATTTATTAAGTTAACATTTCTGAATTAATATTCACGTTTAAGTAATGTTCGTAACCTCACTTCGCGTAATTAATTCCCAATATTTACTAACTTTAATATTATCATTTTCCAAACCAAAACCCACTAAACCCTAGTCACTGACACATCCATGATAAACCGAAATATGCATATATATAGGGCATATGTTAGGGTCAGTCGCAACTGCCCTAGCCACCGTCCCACCGCTATTTCGATAAACCATGACCATGGGTCCTTGACTACGTTTAGTAACCTGACTCAAACAAACTCCCAATTCCATCACAAATTAATTCTCAACCAATAATCCTTCATCATCAGTAATAAGTAATTGCGATAAACACTACGGTTCTGTTTAGTTGAATCACAACTAAACTTCCCATGGTTTACGCGTATAATAAATGTGCTATAACATGCATACCAGTATAATGATAATATCAATAATGTAAATCAAAAATTTCATAATCATTAATAATTATAAATCTCCGGTCGTAACAGTACATTCGTACGGATGTACGGACAACCGAAAGTACAGTGATGTTACAGTTAAAACTAACACAAAACGAGTACAATACAGTTTTTTTTAGTGGTGCTGATATAGGAAAAATATGTGCTTCATATGGAACTTATCGACAACGTTGCAAAAGCTAATGATTAATAGATGCAATATTAAAAATACAAGACTTTGATGTCATTTAAACAAGTGTATGTGTAGTTTATCTTTTTTCTTCTCGCATATGCGGCCACTCTCTTTGCTAGTGTTGCCATGTTGGCGAACACACTTGATGGCCGCATCCGACTAACTAGCATGAGGTTAGGCATTGATAAATTAACAGCAAACGAGTAACTTGTTGTAAGTTTGTAGTCGTCACCGCTGCATCGCTCGGGTTTCCTACTAGTATATATATATATATATATATAGGTATGTATGTATATAGGGGATGGAAGCATACATAACCCACTAAAAATGAGATAACACAATAACCATCATCTAATGGTTAATTTAAAATGTAATTGCATAGAATTATGCCATGTGTCATTTTTTTTAATATGAGAGGGTATTTAGGACATTTTGTAACCATCTAAAAAGTTAGATTTAATATGGTGGTGACAAGTGTCACTATCTAATATATTTTAATAAACTAAATTTTTTACATAAACTTTACCCCTATTTTTTTTAAGGGAAAATGCTATAAAAGCATAATCAACTTTTGATTTTGTTCCAATAAAATCATTGAAACTTTGTTTTGTTTTAATTAGGTAACTTAAGTTTGATTTATGTTCTAATGTTAGATAAAAAGCCCAGATAAAAGTTAAAATAAAATTTTTTAAATCAAAAACCTAATTCAAAAACCCAAACCCATGATGGTTACTCTTCATCTTCATCGTGCGCTCAGCCACTCTTCACAGTGCGCTCAGCCACCACCCGGAAACGCAGACGTGCGCTTAGCCGCTATCTAGAAATACAAACGTGGGCTCAGCCACCGTCTGGAAACATTTTCCCTAACTATTATCTAATTTTAACTTTCAGTTATTATGTATTTTTTATATTTAAAAAATTGATATTGAATGGACCATTGTATACGAGGCTAGAGTTTCATTGGCAACAAGACATCTTCGAATTGTTTAAACCCAACAAAAATCAAATGATTGAGTTTCATCGTGTGATATTTTTCAATCAACCCAAATCTAAATCAAATTTAAATTGAAGTTCTGAATTTTATTTGAATTTGAATTTGAATTTAGATTCAAAATTTTACGAAATATTTTTTATTTTTTTTTAAATTTTTAATAATTTCTAAACAAAAAGTTAATGTTATTTCCATGTCAATATATGAATATTTATGGTTACAAGTGATATAGGTCACGTATCTAGGATTGAAACATAAAATAAACCTAAGTTATTTAATTGAAACAAAAAAAGTTTGAATGGCTTAATTGGAACAAAATTAAAACTTGGTTATGTTTCTACAAAATTACCCCTTTTTTTAAATATTCATAACTTTTTTATATTATATTATTTTAAAAAAATTGCACCACTATAGTTGTCTCATTTTTCTCTTTAATTCCGTTATAATCTCGACTATTTTTTTTTATTTTTTTTAGATGTCATGTATGTTAAGAGCTTAAATATAACAAATTAATTTGAAAATTTTTTAAACAATGGTAAATTACAGTTGATCTAATTTACAGTGATATAACACATTATTTACAGAGATATAATTTATTATTTACAACGATGTATTTTCTCTTTAATTCCATTTTAAATAGGACTACTTTTTTATCTTTTTTCAAATTTCACGCTTTACATCGATTTAACGAACATAAATATAATCAAGTAATATAAAAAAGATATAATTTACTGTGATGTAACACATTATTTACAATGATGTAATTTTCTCTTTCATTCCGTTATAATCTCGACTAGTTATTTTTGTAATTTTTCTCATATATCCTTTATTTACATCGATATAACAAGCATAAAAATAACACATTAATTTGAAATTTTTATAACCGTGCTAAATTACAGTGATGTAATATAACACATTATTTTGATATTTTTCTAACAATGATAATTACAGTGACGTAATATACAGTGATATAATTTTTACCATTGTTAGAAAAAATTTCAAATTAATTTGGTATATTTAGGCGCGTTAAAATTAAGGGTTAGCAAAATGTCTAAAAAACCGAAACGGAACCAAATTAAACGAAAAGGCTGAACCGGAACCGAATTAACCGAAAAACGAATCGTAAGCAAATTAACCGTAAAACCAAACCGAATTAACCGAAAAAAACCGAACAAATTTTTAATCCTGTTTGAAAATTAATATATATAGTTTGTGTTCCATCAATTAATATATGAAATATTCATTATTTAACATGTTTGTATTTTCAATATTGGGTGTGGGAGAAAACAAAAAAAAACAACAAAAGCATAAAAAAAAAAAAAAAAACCAAAAATGGAAGTGAAACCGAAAAGCGAAAAGCGAAAGCCGAACAGTTCATAATAACTAAAAACCGACTATGTCGGTTTTGATTTCGTCTTTTTGCCTAAAATTGAACCGAACCGAACCGAACCGAACCGAACCGATCACACCCATAGTTACAATGATTTAAATACGGAGCTTATAAAAAAAGTAAAAAAAAATAGTCGAGAGTATAACATAATTAAAGAAACAAATTAGACGAGTATAATGGTACAATTTTTTTAAAAAAAATTAATATAATATAAAAAGTTATTAATGATTAAAAAAAGACAGGGTAAACTTTATATAAAAGAATAGATTTATTAAAATATATTAGATGGTGACACTTGTTACCACCATATTAAATATAACTTTTTGAGTGGTTACATGTGACATCCTCAAATTTTGCAGGTCTTAATTCCTTCGCTTATTTATTTACATGTCTATAAACATGACCGTCTAGAATCTAAGTGGCTGTGTGTGTGTGTGTATATATATATATAAACTAAAACTAAACTATATGTGCTAAATATGTTTTACGACTAAAATCTAAAAATGTTATAAAATCCCTCATGGTCGATTTTTAAATTCACATACATTGGTGATACATGAACTTTAAGAATAGGTATAATTACATATATCCCCCTCTTTTGAGGTATAATTACATATATGCCCCTCTTTTGATATCTAATTACATATATGCCCAACTAAAAAATTTAATTACATATATACCCTTATTTTAAGGTTTAATTATATATATACCCAAAAAAAAATTTAAATACATATATACCCCAACTTTAAACATTGTAACATTTTGAATGTAAACATACGTAAATAGGGGTGTTCAAAATATCCGAAACTCGAAAAAATTCGAAATCAGAATCACATCCGAAACCCGAAAAAACCTCATCCAAAATCTAGTTCTGGTTTTTCGGGTCGGATAATATGATTTTAGATTCGGGTCGGGTTTCGGATATACAAAAACTGCTTTTTCAGTTTTTCGGGTCGGATAATATATTAAAATGGGTATATTTGAAATTTTTAGAATTAGAGGAGGGAATATATGTAATTAAAATTTTGGATTGGGTATATATGTAATAGATTAAATTTAAAGGGGGATATATGTAAATAAAATTTTGGATTAAGTATATATGTAATAAATGAAATTTATAGGGGGATATATGCAATTGCCCCTTAAAAATAAACAAGCCACACAATAAATATAATAAACTTATAAAAACTCATACTATTTTACAAAACTAGTAGATGAGTTTTGATAAAAATATTTTACTATATTTAATATATTTTTCTTATAATTTATTAAAATTAAAATACATCACCACTAACTCAATTTTACCCACTTTATACCACTATTCTACACAAAGAGACACCATTACACTTAAGCATTTTATTAATACACAATAATTATATATATTTTCTTTCCTTGCATGACTAAAAAGTCAAGAAAACTTCCAACAAATCTTTATATACCATACCTCATTTAATGCAATACTTGAAGACTTATGATTTCTTCTATCATACTCAACCTCACCATACTCCTTTCTTTCTTTTTCTTTGATTTGGCCGTAGACATCCATCCATATAACATCTTTCATTATTTTTTTTTCTTTTCATTCAAACACTTTCTTCTTCTCCATGTCTTCTCCATAAAGCACTCACTAAAACACTCCAATCTCCATCAAATGTTGGCTGTTCCAGAAAGTTTTTAAGCCATTTTCCAGATGCACTTTTAAGGTATAAACACATACACACTTGTTTCAAGGATCCATGGTGAGAAACAGGGTACATAGTGGCTATACACACACATTTTATCACTTTAAACACATGTTTTTCTTCACTTAAACACTAGTTTCTTGGGAGATTATCATCCTAAATATATTCATATATTTAGAACCTCATGGTGATAATTTATGATCAAGCAAAGAACTAGTTAAATCAAATGTTGACTACATATAAAAATTAGTTACAAAACATAGACTTTCTAAACAAAAGTGTGGGTCAACATTTTGATCACCATCATATATCACCAATGACATGTTTATTATGTTTATAACATGTGGCTAACTAAGCTCAAAATGTTTATAAAGTTTCAAAAAGAACCAAAAATACAAGAGGAGTACAAAAGTGTAAAAATGTTAACTATAAAAATAAATTTTTATGAAATATGGATGACAACCCATACAAAGATCATGTGTTCATTCTAGATAAATTTGAACCTGGTTATATATGTGTTTTTGATATTGTTCAATTTGTGTTTGAATGAAATGGACAAGCACCGAATTTAAGCCGTTATAATGCCGAAATTTCTAACGAAAATTATGACAAAAATATTAAACACTTCCAAAAATTCTATAAAAATTTAAATAAACTAAAAAAAATATATTGGGAGTTACGACCAAGTATGAGAGTTTTTAGAATTTATTTACTATTTATTTATATTTTTAAATGATTTAATAAAGTTAAAAATACAACTAATATGAAAATGGGCTTATAAAAATCTATAAAACCTACCGAAATTTTATTATGATGTGTCTAATGTACGAAATAATTTTCAGAATTTTTTGTGCGCATTTGGTATATTTAACAAATTTTGAACATAAAATCATAAAATCCAAAAATAGTTAAAAATAGTATCATAGCTTAGAAAAATGGTAAATTTTTACAGCATACATAGAATATTTTTATAAGCTTACACAATTAATTTCAAAATTTTTAGACTTATTAATATCGATTTTAGTTTGAACATTAAAATAACTGATTAAAATATAAAATAAAAGATCCTGATGGAATTAAATTCTCAAAATTTGGCAGTAACTTTATACAAATTCTTAGAGCTGATAAAACAAATTTTTATGAATTATTGAGCTAATTATGTATTATTCCTAATTTAAACCTTTAAAAGGATATTCAAAAGACTATTTTTACAAAATAAAGTTTAAAACTATAAAATATGAAACTAAATGTTTTTCTGATTTTTTTAATAACTATAAAATGATAATATATAAATAAATTAATTTCATAAATTTTAATATATTAAGTAAATAAATATACATATATTTTATATTATCTCACATGATTAAAACTGTTAATGAACCATACACTACAAGTTAGATGATGCAAATACATTTGTTAAAAACAACTAAACTCGGCATTATAACTACTTAAATGTTTTATAAACTTTTTAACTGAAAATTTATATTACATATTAGGTTCATTCCAACTAAAAAGAACACTACACTTGTTATTTTTATAAACTAATATGCTCAATTAATCACTATATTTGCACATTAACTTAAGATTTAGCTATAAACTAAAAATTGCTATAAACCTCATTTAGTCATAAATATGAATTATAGGGCTCAAGTAGATGCTCTTGTGCTATTATTTGAACTACTATCTCTCTGCACTACTATTACTAGGTGAGTTTCACAGCCCCTCTTTTACTTAATTTATTTTGGGGGAAAAGCATGCTAACTGTTTTTAAACTTATGATGTGTTAATTAAACATGACTGATTACTATCACTTAACTCGTAAGACCCCACTATTATTTGTTTTACACAATTATTAACTCAGGTTGAGCCGATGGATCGTATGGGTAGTACTACTTGGGGAATCCCCCACGCACAATGGCCCTATAGACAGGGTAAACCCCACTGAGGTCTGCGGGCCGTATGCGGCATATTATCTGTTTAGGACTAGACTTATGTTTTGTGATAGGACATAAGAATTAGGGGCATGTTTACTGTTCAGTAGCTATCTATTGCATGACGAAGCAGCGGGCACAGGATTGGTTGCGGGCTGTTTAATTACATCATAAATGTGACATTATCTGTTGTGTCTAAAACATGCGAACTCACCGACTTTTTAGTTGACGTTTTTAAGCATGCTTTTCAGGTACAATCTAATGGCCATGATTAGTCTCAGTTGGATCCACATACTTTGGATGTTCAAGCTTGACAAACTTATTTTGACTATGTGAATTCTATGAATTATGAACTTTTAAGACTTGTACTATTTGGATTGACTATGTAAAACTTTGTTTGCTTGAACTATGTAATATTTAGTGGACTTCTCTATCAATGTGTTTTGTTACAATCGTTACATCCCAACCCCTTGTCCGGGGTGTGACATTACAAAATGCCCAAAATGCCTTCATATATATATATATATATATATATATATATATATATATATATCAGTGTTGTAAAAATAGGCGTAGACGGCCGCCTAGGCGCTAGGCGCCCAGAAACCTTGTGGATTTTGCCCTAGGTGGCCCAGACGGTCTATTTTTTAATTATTTTTTTGGCTTTTTTGGTTTTTTTTTTTGGTTTTTTGGCTTTCTCGAGTAAACATGACCCAGATTAGTGATTATTCGAGACGTTTCTCAACCCAAAATACTTAATGTCTAAAGAACATCGAATCCAACATTTGAAACATTGAATCATGTCACTAAACATAGAAATCTATCTATAAACTTTGAATTTTTGTTTAAGTTTGTACTTTAAAGTACTTGACTTAGTATGTTTAAGTTTATTTTTAAAAATATTTGAAGTATTATATTAAATTATTTATATTAACGTGTGTGTATAATAAATATTTGTAAAATTACATATAAAAATTCCAATCCGCCTAGCGCCGATTAATCTCGATTAAGCCCTAGGCGGTACATCGCCGCTCGACTAGCGCATAGCGACTTATACAACCATGATATATATATATATATATATATATATATATATATATATATATATATATATATATATATATATATAGGGTGTGGTTCATCTTATTACTTTGGGAAGTAAATCTAAAGTTGTAAGTTTTTTCTTATTTTTATATTAATGTAAGTGGACCATACATTTATTACATTAATTAAAAAACCTACACCTTTAAATTTACTATAATTTTGGCTACAAAGTAATAAGATGTAGTTATTCGGTTAACGCAATAAACATGGGTTAACATTTGATCCTCTCCCTATATATATATATATACTAGCAGCATACCCGCACGATGCGGCGGAGGCAACATATAACCAAATCGTCAGCTATAACACCCTACTTTTAAAAATATATTGAAATAGATGGATTAATGGTCCAAATTTTTAAAAGAATTTGACATGGCTCGTCCCGAAAACATAATTCCCATACAAAATTTATACGTGCTCAAATCCTTTTTTATATAATAAGTGAACAAATATTACTAAACGCAATAATCATAACAAATTTAACCCTTATGGATTAATAGATGATGTTGATGGATTAACAGATATACGATTACTAATTGAATAATAATGATGAGTGAAATTAGATAATGGCATTTACCTCCAATCGATGACAACTTTCAAATAAACAAACAAGCAAACTTACGTAGTATATTTTTCGTATATAGTAGGGCCAAACATATTATGCTTGAAGGGTCAAAACCCATGTATGAATACTTGCGCGCATGTTTAAGACGAATTGACTATTGTCGATTGATTGATGAGAAGTGCAATCATATGTGCATAGGGTACACCCTATGGGGGAATAAAACTAAAGAAACCAATAATACGTATGTAGTGGCTAAATGACTATTCAAAGATCTGACTGTATGCTTTCCATTAGATATGACAAGATGGGTGGGTTGGCTTGGGTCGGGCTGGGTGACGGATCAGAATAAGTTCAGGTCATTTTATAAAAATACCAATTTTGATTCGGGTCATAACAGGTTTTCTTAAATAAAAAGACACAGGTCGAAACTGGTCGTGTTGAAAAATGACCCATCTAATAAAAAAAAAGTAAAAAAATTAAAAAAAAATATGCAAACAAAGTGTAACTACAGTTCCGGAATCGTAGCCAGAACAGTAACGCGTACAGTAGATCAGGTACGAACTATGTGTATTACATGTGTACTGTCTTCAATTGATGTTCAATATGAATCAATTTATTTCAGAAACATATTGCAAATTCATTGTTTAATAGTCAGAATCATATCTGACAACACGGAACTATTATGTGGATTTTAGTTAGGATTTATTATGTATAAACGTATGTGAGATTGTACACAACAAAACAATAATGGATGTCGTTATGTTAATATTAAACCGACGGAATATTCGTGTGGGTGACGATTCGCACGAATATATGTCACACCCCAGGCCGGCGGGAACGGATCGTGTTTTCCCGTCGGGCGGAAGGTTCCCGGGGCGCGATATCTTGAATGATAATCTTTTGATCAGATTGTTTGCATAGCACATGATGTATAATTGAGAAATGTAAACATGACAATGATATAGAATTATAAAGTTAAATTACAAAGTATCGTTCATAATTTAACCCCATAAATCCATCCAAAAGAATCAATGTATTTATATCTTGTAACTGTACAAGATCTACAAAATATGATTCAATGTTTTTGTCATTCCAAAAGTAATGATCACACAAAATGCAGCTAAGTCTTCTAAAAGTCCTCTAGCTATGATCTTGAAATCTGGTGACTTAAACCTGTTCGTCACCTGAGAAAACATGCATTTAAAACAAAGTCAACACTAGGTTGGTGAGTTCATAAGTTTAAATATTGAAAACCTTGAATTGTTCATGCACACAGGCACAATGTCATATTTGATACTTCACTACAAAAAAAATGACATATAATGGCACAAATTTTTAGTAGTATTTATTTTTTGTGCCACTAATATACATTTTTAGTGGCACTTTATGTGTGCCATATTTGATATACTCATGCTTTTAGTTATGTTTATTAAATAAGCTTCAAAATTAAAGCTTTAATGGCACTTTCATTATGCCGTAATTAGTACATATATAGTTTTTTTATGGCTTTTACTTATGTGTCATTAATCTATTCAACAATTTGAATCTTTAAAATTCTCACTAAAAACTTATAATGGCACATATTTTTTTTCTAAAAAAACACCCTGAAAATAAATCCCGCCATAAATTTGATTACGCCGAAATTAGGGTTTGGATTTCTAAGATCCCCTTTATCAGTCAAACCTTCAGATTTTCGATTGCGACCATCATCACAATAGCTCTACCACCATAGATCTAAGAAACAATGTTGAGATTTATAAACTCAAGAAAGAATCCCATCCTTGCTTCCTTTCTCATCGACGACCATCATCAGGTCCTTCTTTGTTGTGTCCTTTATTCCTAATCTAATTCCATATCTTCAAAGGTTTGTTGTTTGGGTACTTCTCTTTTACAGTGAATGAATTCTTATTGATGAATACAAAATCTAATATGGTCATTTATTTCTTGACGAATTTGAATAATGCTATATTCATTGATCCGATAATTGCTTCAATCATATTTTGTTTACCTTTGTGGGATTTGTATTCCATGTTTTGTGTTTTTAATTAGGTTTTGCAGCAACTCGCAATTGAGCTTTTTGGTTTTCCTGAATAAGAATTTTCTCAGGAAATGGAGGACTACTACCGATACCCTCATGAATTAGGTTTAATCTTACTTTATTTTCCATTGTTTCTTTTCATTTATTGGATTCTTTAAAATTCTTGATTCACGTTTACTATTTCTTTAATTTCTATCTATAATCACTTGATTTATTAGGTTGTTTTAGAATCAATATGTCCTGTTATATATGATTTACTTTAGGGGGACTTTTGGTTATTTGTTTTCATCTTTATGCAAGACTTATTATTTTTAGATGTTTAGTCTGCCATCAAGTTGTTTTGGTATGGTTCTTAAGCAAGGTTTAAAATAAAAAAAATAGGCCATGTTTTATATTAAATGGGTCAAAAAGGTTCCACCTCCTCACCGCCTCGGATAGACTAAGCCTTGCATTCCAACTGCCCGTGTGAGGCTAAGTCGTCTCTTAAGATTTTTTCCATCACCTCAACTGAGGCGTACACCTCAAGGCGAGCTTTGAAAAGCCTTTTTAAATCATGGGTTTAAGTAATTTGTAGTTTTCTTGGTTGTAGATTGGTGTACTGCTCTACCTAGAATCTATCAAATCTTAAAAAGCATAAATGTAAAAAACTATCCTAGCTAACTATCTAAAAATGTAAAAATCTTGTACTTGATTAAATAGAGATGCAAAATAAAGACACAAAGAACCGCAGATGGTCGGATACTTTATGTTATTGCCTTAAAGTAACAAGATATAAAATGATGGCAGAATGATTTATTGATTAGGTTTTTTTTGGTTGGTTTTAAAAAGATCTCTATCTCAAAGGCTGAGAATTGATCATAAACGTTTCTTTTTGTTTGAGTTAGCAAAGTAAGATTTCATCTTTAGTTAGACCCTTTGTTTTGTTTACATGAAGCAAACATGGAACGTTTACCAAGAAGAATACAGACGATTTAATTTGCATAAATTATAGTTGAAATGATATCTATACCAATTCCTCTTATCCACTATTTATGATTTTACGTGTTTACAACTTCTAACTGGTTAAACATTTGCATGTAGTAAATATTATCATGTCATCTTTAGTTGTATCATGTGCAATCAACAATAATCAGACGGTTCTCACTTACTCATGCAGTCAAGGAACAACTCTTGCTGCCTTGGTAAGAATCATAGTTTAACTCAACGACCCACTTGATTAGATTGCATTTTTTCACATGCTCCATGTTTGTAGTTGTAGCAGCTATATAAAAGTTAGGTTGTGAGAAAAGAGATCAAAAGCTCATATAATACAAGCAAACAACTATTGAGAGATGGAAGTGTTGTTGATGATGAAATTGTTGGCGTTGTGGTAATACATTAACGTTCCTATTTAACATGTTTTTCCTTACTTTTTCTAACTTATCTATATTATTTTGCATTTTAGGCTTCACTGAAAGTTATTGCAAGTGGCTCTACAAGCACACCTGGAGATTGAGATGATTTTACAAGAGATGATTTTACAAGTAAGTCGTCTGGTTCGGTTTTCCAAAACGTTAGTTATATGATCATACTGGTACACTTCTTCTTAATCAAAACTTTGAAACGATTATTGTTCTTGCATATAAGCTAGGTGTGATTCTTATTTGATTATATCCTACTTAATTTGTTTTCATATATCAGCTAGTATTTTGTATTAATTTTTTTTTATTGGTATTTACTTTTAGGTCTCTCGTATTGGTTCTTCAACTCTTTATCTGGTAACGAATTATCATCTCCAAGATCTCATGATGATGAAGGCATAGTTGGCAAGTTGTGAAGCGTTGCTGGAGTAGAGATAAAAAGAATAGTAGATTGCTAGGAATATAGTTGACAACGTTAAAGATTGTGTATTTCCTCGCTAATGTTTGAAACGATTAATCTGAAATCCGTTTGAAACTTATTATGCATTTCCTCGCTAATGTTTGGATTGAATATGATTATAAAATTATGCATGTTTTCAGTTTGTTTATATTTTATATATTAAATAATGATTAATTTATGTAAATAATATAATGATTTATGGGCTATCAAAAGTAATTTGTTAAATATAAATAGATTTTATAGACATGAAATTTGTGTTAGGTTTTTTCTATTTTATGGCAAAAAAAAATATGCCACTAAACTAATATAGACATTTTGTAATTAATATTGTGGCAAAAATAAAAGTGCCATTAATGATGTTTGAAGAAATGAGTGGCACACAAAAAAGTGCCACTGAAAGGCTTTAGTGGCATTGCTTCTAATGACACTTTTAATGTGTGTCACTCATTCCTATAAGAGTCAGTAGTGACACTTTTATGGCTTTCTGTGACACTTTTTTTGTGTCACTGTATGACATTTTTTTTGTAGTGCTTGCATTAATTGAATCCACTTGTTCCACCCAATGGCCTCTCCTTAGTTATATATACAAGTGGTATTTCACTCAATCAAGTATGCTTATATATAGGGGCATACGAAAGGGTCAAGCCCAGACGCCACCCCACCACATACTCAATTGAATTCCACACTACCTGTAATACAACCAAGAATATCCATTTTCATTTCCCAATTGATTGACTTGTTCATTATGTATTCGTTTGTTATATCATGTATAGAATAACATAATATGAGGGGTTTAGTTATCAAACCGAAGTATTGATAACCCCTCAATGTGTTAAGGAATTTAGATTAATTTAATCTGTTCCTTATATTATTCCATTCTTGTGGGGTTAACTATTGTTCCACTTTTAGATATTAAGAGTGTTAGTTAACCGATTGTAATTTGTCCTTGAACGATAGTGCATAGAGCCTAAAAGGAATCCATTGTAATCCTCACATAATCAGAGTACAATGCATCCGATTTACCTCTACCACTATGTATGTACCGTGTCCTCAACGAAATCTATTACTAGTAGTGTAACATGAGAGTAGATCACTTTCTCAATCTACTAATCAATAGGCTTTCCACTGGATTAATTACTTATCACTGCAGATTAATATCACCATGTGTCGCTTTCCAGAACCTGACTTGAGGTAGCCCTGTCACCGGTCATACGTTACCGGCCAATGATTCAATTACGATCAACATACTAGCCCTACAAGCTAGAGGTTTGCCAAACCTATGGTACCACTATGCTATCGTCGGTTTAGTCATGTCAAACTAACTGGTCGGCGAATTAAAGGGGCTTACATGATCACTTGTACAATTTGGCACATGATTGAAGTGATATAATACAACAGGTCAACAGTAACCAATTGTAATTGTGTTCATCTGTATCATTGTTCTCATTGTCATATGTTTTCCATGATATTAACAAAGTTAAATAAGAACTTGTCTTATTAAGTTATGTTAATTATTTGAGTGAATGATGTTGTTATCATGAAGTTACATTATCATGATTATCATTCTTTGTTCCTTGTACTCTTGTAATATGTATTGAGTTGTAAAGCTAAGTGTTAAAAGGACTTGTCCTATTACACTTACTTAACTCTTGTATCAAATGTTAATACAAAGATATGTAGTATCTTTATAACATTCATATGTCTACTTGTAATTGTTCCATCGTCTGTTTATGTAAGAATAATTGAGTGTTATAAGATAAAATCTTACAACTATATTATTCTAATGTATTGGTGAATTAATAAGATATATTATCTTATTCATCTGATTATCCCTGTCATGTCATAATCGTACAAACATGCATACAATGATAAACAATAATAAACAATTAAGTATTATCTAAATCAAAGTATAAATAGCATGTTAAACAATTATTGAAATGTTTATTTAATGCTTTTACATATAATTACAATGCTTACACTAATGCTTGAATTTGAAATGCTTGGGTGGGAAACCAAAGACTAAGGCTATAGTGTAAATAGCAAATGCTATTTACTTTATACTTATTTACATTATACAAACACTTGTGATCAAACTGGAAACTAGCCAACCCCGCCGGCTCGGGGTGTGACAATATATCTGTAAGTTTAACGTTCTGAACGATATCTAATAATTAGAAAACCTTATTGGAAAGTAACGTTGTCGTCGTGTTCGAACGAATGACAATTAGTACGAGTACGCTCGAAAACGATGCGATCTGATGAAACAATAAAAATAAACGTTTTTGAAATTTTAAAGATAAATATAAGATATTTAATTAATTTTTTGGGAATTCCCACTTTAGAAAGTTAAAATTTTTTTTATCTTTACTAGGTAACGAATTGTTACGAAAAACGACGCGCGAAACCAAAATCGAGCATGATCGAACACACCCGAACATCCTGGGCTATAAAAGCCCTTATCCTTCATTTTCTTTCCCCCACTTTTGCAGCCAAACACCTTCTTCTCCAAAAACCCGTTACCACCATTCCTCCACACTTTCACAACTTCAAAGCTTCATATCTCTCTCGTTTCTCCACCAAATTCGACGTTCTAGTAGTCAAAACGACCGTGAAAACGACAGGAACACGGAAGCACAACTAATCGGAGCTGAAACGAGCTGGATTGATCGCAGTTTTAGAAAGAAGTTGCTGATTTTGCAGTTTTGAAGCTACTTATGGCAAAATTCGAAAGGCATGATGGCTGTGAAAACAGGCCCGTCGAACCTGCTTTCATCGATATTAAGCACATAAAGGCCACCGATACTAGGTTAGCACTACTGATATTGTTACTTTGGCTTATTCCAAGGAAGTTGAACCTGAAATCAGTTAATAACAATCAAAGATGAACACGGGGGGGGCTGTTAGAACATGGTAAGATCGCATAAGATAACATGCTTTTAGTCTAATGCAAATCAGTTTTGGTGCTTATCGATCTTAAGTGTTGTAACACCAAAGTTTTCTAAAAACCATTTAAACATGTATACATCTGTTTTAACAATCAGATGGTGTTACCACACTTTAGTTTGTTTAATCAAAACCACCATTGTCACACCCCGGGCCGGTGGGAACGGATTGGGTTTTCCCGTCGGGCGGAAGGTTCCCGGGGCGCGATATCTTGAATGATAATCAAAATGATCAGATTGTTTACATGGCACATGATGTATAATGAGAAATGCTAATCATGACATATAACATAGAATTACAAAGTTAAATTACACAGTACGCTTTCATAATTTAACTAAGTAAATCTACTTCAAAAGAATCGTGTAGTTTCTATCTTGTAGCTGTACAAGATATGCAAAATCGATTCACAATGTCATCAAAATGTATGCATCCAAAAGTAAGCTAGGTCTTCTAAAAGTCCTATAGCTTAAACACTGATGCTTGATAACTAGACCTGTCCGTCACCTGAGAAAACATGCATTTAAACAAAGTCAACACTAGGTTGGTGAGTCCATAAGTTTAGTAATTGAAAACCATTGAAGTCTTGTCAATCATGTTCATAGTGTTTCACACAAATTGTATTGATGATTGAATCCCATGTTCACACAATGTCCTCTCCATGGTTGGAGGTACAGATAATGTCTCATCCAGTCAAGCATGCTTATATATAGGGGCATACGAAAAGGTCAAGCCCAGACGCCACCCCACCACATGCTTAACTGCACTCAACACTACCTGTAATACAACGATGGATACCCATTTCCTTTCACCCCTGATTTCCCGGTATGTTTATCCACTAAGTAAAAAGGAAAGAGACGTAATCGTCTCTGTTAACCATTCCTTACGGAATAGCCGGCATGTAAAATAACTCAATGAATAAAGTAAGAGATGGAATCATCTCTGTTAACTAATCCTTACGAATTAGCCGGTGTGTAAAATAAACCAAATTGAATAAAGAGACATAAAATCTCTGTTAGCTATTCCTTACGGATTAGCCCGGCATGTAATATAACCCAACTGAACAAGTAAGAAACGAAATCGTTTCTGTTAGCTATTCCTTACGGATTAGCCCGGCATGTAAGATATCATACTCGATATCTAGAACGAAACTTAATAGTTTCTGTAACTAATCATTACTGATTAGTCCGGTGTGTAAAATACCCAACATTTAATTAAAGAAACATAATAGTCTCTGTTAGCTATTCCTTACGGATTAGCCCGGTGTGTAAGATATCATTCTCGATATTTAGAGCGAAACTTAATAGTTTCTGTGACTGTCAGTACTAACCAGTCCGGTGTGTAAGATATCATACTCGATATCTAGATAGGGATCTAATCATCCCAGTAGCTGTTATTCCCGTTCAGCCCGGTGTGTAAAGTATTAAACTCATGATTCCTAGTTTGAGACGTAATAGTCCCAGTAGCTGTCATCACTGATCAGCCCGGTGTGTAAGATATCCTCCCACGATATCTATTGGAATGAACATGTTTCCTAGATTTTATGAGAGTTATCGATATGTTTGATAGCATCTCTCGTGCCCGGTGTGATTTCGTTTGATTTCCCCAAGCCTCGGTTATTAGTTTTAGTGATTTACCCAACTGATCTACGATTGTGTAACCGACACACTCTGACGGTTATGGAATGTGCTCTAAATAGAGTCTTAGTAAGTAATGATGGTATGTGTGTGTGAAATGCTATTCCCAAAAGCGTATGCATGTGATATCCTCCTCGATATCACAAATGAAGGTCTCAACTGTTATTCCAAGTTTGCGTGTTCTAGCGACCTTGAACAAAGTGTCATAAGAACATGTCTTATACATGATGTTAGTGATGCGTGAATGATTCTGTCATCATGAAATTACATTATCATGATGATCATTCTTGTCATTAGTAGTTGTTATTGGTATGTTATCCCATGATTTTTCCCCGTTGTTCTATTGTGTAAGAAATGTGCACAGTTGTAAGATATGTTCTTAACAACTCACATTATCCTATGTGTTACTGTGTCATGATTCTAGGTTAGCATGTAGCATCCTAGTTATTTCCAGTAAGATAAAGTCAAACAAGTAAGCATTTAATGATCAATGATAAATAAGGATAAACAATATTTATCTAAATCATGAAATAAGCAATATGTGAATAGAAACTTTTAATTAAATAAAAGTTTTGCATGTTTCTCAGCCCCGAGCTTTGAAATCAGTAAAGATTTAAGTAAAAGGGGCATATGAACTCACCTTGTGTTTGAAGTGGTTGACTTAGCTTAAATGAATAATGCACGCGCTCCTTAGTTGTATTTGTTGTGTTTTCACGTTCCTGTATTGATTTCACGTTGTTATAACTTATAAGTATAAGTTATAATTGAGTTGTGTGCGTGTTCGTGTTAGCCCTAAAGTTGGCTAACACGCGTAAGTCTCGGTCATTATTCGGCCCTGGTTTCATGTGTCGCAGATTATTGTTATCATATGTCTTTATATTGTGTGTTGAGCTTCATTTCACCCTTGAAATTGATAGGTCTTATCATAACGTGATAATCATTTGTTTTAATAAGAAACTTAATAAATAAACCCTAGAGTAAACTTAGGTTTATGGATTAAACCTCACTTGTCATTTTTGTCATGTTTAAACAATTGCTACATAGTAATTAAATAACTATGCAACCACTCTTGTAAGCTTCATGTTTTAAGTTTATGAAATCTATTATATTAAACCCATCACTTTAATGGTAATCCCATTTATTATATCCCATGTTCAAGCATATCTTCTCTTGTTTAAACTTAAGTTGTTTTAAATCTGTTAGTTCTCATTTCAATTCACTTGGGCCAAATGATAAGCCAAACTAGGCTTCATTGGGCCTGATGAGCCATGATGGGCCAAATCTCATCCCATGGGCCGAGTGTGTGTATCATGGGCCAATCGTATAAAATGGGCCGACTGAGAATGATGTGGGCCGAAACTAAGTTGCATCACATGTTGCTGGGCCTTGTAAATTGTTGTTGGGCCCAAGGATTTTAGTATGTGGGCCAATTTAGTCATAGTGGGTCGATTGAACCTCCTGGGCTGAACAGTGGGTATGGGCCAAGCATTTGGGCCAAGGTAATTTGGGCCATCTCATGGGCTTCAACCACTTGCATGTTGATATTGGGCCTGAATAGGTTGTATGTCGAATAACAGGACCCAACGAATGAAGGGGGGTCGAATGGTGGCTGTGGGCGAATCAAGGTAGTCGGCCGAATGTGTAGTGGTCTGTCGAATAAGGAGTGTCGGCCGAATGTAGGTGGGGAGTATGAGAGCAGCAGCGAATGAGAGGTGGTATGCCATTCGGCCGTTTTGGTTGGCACAGTTCCTTCGGCACCAGGCCATTCGGCCTTAAGGGTGATGCGGCCGTAGCCCAGGTGAGTTCCCACGACTGCAAAGTGTGATGTGGTGATGTTCTATGATGGTGATGTGCACTCAGAAGTTCTCAGATGCGAAAGGTTTAGAGGAGATGATACATGGCCGGCTAGAGTTTGAGGTTGAATGACAAGGAAGAAAACCCTAATTTTCGGAAGGTTCTAGCCTCATTACCTTAGATTTCAGTGATTTTTGGCTCCAATCGGTTGTACTTTCATGTAGAGGAGCTCAATACCTTCGATTTGGTCCAAAGATGGGATGATTTGGCCAAGAAATGAGTGAGTTATGAGAGTTTAAAGGTGAAGAAAACCCTAGAAATGGAGGTGGCCGGAAATGAGAGTAGGAAAGAGGAGGAAGATGAATAAAATGAGAAACACTCTCATTTCAGGGTTTTTATACCCCGCGTGGTGTCTGGGTTCGTTTCGGTTGCTCGGCTCGTAATTCGGTCGCGTATCCGGAACTTTTACGCGTAATTTAAAGGTTTTAAATAAAAGAAAGTTTAATTTAATTATTTGATGAGTTTCAAAATTGTAAAATGTTATCTATTCAATTTAATTAAATTTATTATCGCTCGGGTCGGGTTTCGTTTTCGTTTCGTCAGATCGCGTCACTTACGCGCGTCTTCGTACAGAGCGCTAACTGTACGAACACGATCGTAAGTTTCACTTTCTGATTTGGTTTCCTAATTATCAGTTATCGTTCAGAACGTTAAACTCACAGATATGTTTGTATGAATCGTCACCCACGCAAACACGCTGTCAGTTTAATTATTCTAAAACGACACTGCAATATAATTTGAATTGTGTTTCCTCACTGTCGGACTCAAATGAACATCCTGTTATCACTTTGCTGTTACGTTGAATTGTCTGTCATCTATGGATATCAGATCGCAACCGATTTGTTATTGTTATTCATTTGAACACTGTTGTTTCTCTTGAGTTGTTGTATTTAATGTATTTAAGTTTTCACTTAAACACATACAACTGTGGTTTGTTTTCTGAGTTCTGTTGTCACGCGCTGTTTACGTACTGTATTTACACACAGTACGTGGTGAAAGTACACACACTGTACGGACTTGCCGTACGGTTTAGTACTAGTTGTCACAGTCTCCCCTTGTTAAAGAAATTTCGTCCCGAAATTTAAGCGTAGTTATCGGTTACTACTTTTTCTTTGCATAGATGGAGATGCTTGGATATCACGTGTTTCTCATGTTCTCATGTTTATGCGAAGTTGCATTTAGAGTTTCCCGAGTCTGCTCGATGTGATACGGATTCACTTTCAGTCTCTCGACTGTACAATCCTAAATGTTTATGTTTCTTGAAAGAACATTGTTCGTATGTGACCTAGTCCTTCTTAGGGGCTTAGGATTTTGTGTATGGTTATGACATGAGCAGACTTGATTTCATTGTCCTTGTCAATCCAAGAACATCAAGTCTACTGGAAGTGTAAGGTAGCTTGACATCATGTTCCATAGCTGTTTGTATACACTCCCATAGTGGTATATCCGGGTGTTACATAGTTTCATGATCTATAATGTTCACTATGATTCCTTATGCTCGTGTGTTATTCCTGTCAGGAGAAGCCTCTCGTTTCTCCCCTTGTTAGGATGGATTCGTATATTGTCAGATAAGACAACATTGACGGACTCAATACTGAGACCTATGAATGTATCTCTGTCGTTCATTGTAATGACATGAAAAGGTTTTATTGGATTAGATGACTCCCTCCCTATCAAGGACAAGGCATCAGTTCCAATGATGGTAGTACTCGTGTCAATTACTTTGAATTCCGTTGTATGTGTTTGTTCACTAAAGATAAGTGAACAGTAAGTGCATGTCATTTAGTGTAAGAGATACCCGAGTGTTGCCCCAATTGCGAGTACGTTCTAAACTAACTCTGAAGAGGCAATGATAATCTATGCTAGTATTAAATAATACAACTGCAAAGATTTGGAATGAAAGCGTACCAGTGTTAGTGTTGGTGTCAGTGTCTTGGCGAACTGCTGTAGCTCCAATTTGGAATGCTCGTCCTCTTGGTGCTTGCCCTCTCGGTAGCACCCTTTTTGGGCAGTCTTTCGCGTAATGTCCTGGTTCCCCGCAGGTGTAACAGGAATTGCGATCAAGATGTGCAGCGGTCTGTGCCACTGCTTGATTTGCCCTGTGTTGGGTCTTTTGTTCCTTGCAGAATTTGACCCAGTGCCCCATTTTCCCACAATAAGTGCATTGCCTGCACCCTGCGTCAGGTTGATGATGATAGTTGCACTTATTGCAGAATGGAGCCGTGCCAGAATAAAATCCACGATGTTGCGGTGGTTGGGTGAGCACAGCTTGTTTGGTAGTGGTGGTCGTTGCGAAATTCTTAACGACCTTTCGTTTCTTGTTGAAGGGTTGTTCTGGATCTTCAGTAGTTCCAGATCCCTTCTTGAGTGCACCAGAGGCAACCATTACATCAGTCAATGAAGCTGATAGTGTAACAACCATCTCTAGTGTGGTTGGGTGGGCGGCAATCACATGCCCCCGGATGCATGGCGGTAGTCCACCGACATACCGTTCAATCCTCTTCTCGAGTGTTGGCACAATGTCCGGTGCCAATGTTGCTAGTTCATGAAATCTGGTAGTGAATGCCAGATGTTCAGCACCAATCATCACATGGTTGAGTAGTTCAGTCTCAACCTTCTTGAGTTCGTTCCTCGGGCAGAACTCGCCCCTCAATAATGTCTTGAAATCCTCCCAAGGCATCGCCAATGCCTCGTCTCTTCCTCGGGTTTGAACTTGGGCATTCCACCAGGTTAGTGCTCGTTTCTCAAACGATCCCACCGCGTACCTCTCGCAGTGTTGATCAGGACAACCGCTAATGTCGAGAGTTGTTTCCATCTTCTCGATCCATTGGATCAAGCCGACGGCTCCCTCAGTGCCACTGAATGTTGGTGGCTTGCATCCTACAAAATTCTTGTAGGAGTAGTCCTGTTGGTTCCTGGTGTTGCCACTGCCTTCTCCAGATTTGTTGGCTACGTTGTTGCTGTTGTTGGTGTTGATTTTGTTCATCATCTCCGGGATCACATCCCTCAGTTGGCTAGTCAAAAGGGTGGCCAATGCCACGGTAGCAGGATCCAACTGATAAACAGGTGGTGGCGGAGGAGGAGGTGGTTGTGTAGGAGAGTCAGGCGGTGTCGGTGTCGATGAGTGCGGAGCTGAACCTTGAGTCAGCGGTAATAGGGGTGGTTGTCTTCTCGGCGGCATTCTGATCATAACCGAAAGAAAATCGGTTAGTGCAGTGATCAGAAGCAGAAGACATATGCAATTAGAATCCTATGTTGTATGTTCACTACATGAGGGTCCCTAGGTTATAGTCTAGGCCAAACCGTTTAAGTAATATGACCTATATTTCTCTATAACCAAGGCTCTGATACCAATCTGTCACACCCCGGGCCAGTGGGAACGGATCGGGTTTTCCCGTCGGGCGGAAGGTTCCCTGGGCGCGATATCTTGAATGATAATCAAAATGATCAGATTGTTTACATGGCACATGACGTATAATGAGAAATGCTAATCATGACATATAATATAGAATTACAAAGTTAAATTACACAGTACGCGTTCATAATTTAACTAAGTAAATCTACTTCAAAAGAATCGTGTAGTTTCTATCTTGTAGCTGTACAAGATATGCAAAATCGATTCACAATGTCATCAAAATGTATGCATCCAAAAGTAAGCTAGGTCTTCTAAAAGTCCTCTAGCTTAAACACTGATCCTTGATAACTAGACCTGTCCGTCACCTGAGAAAACATGCATTTAAACAAAGTCAACACTAGGTTGGTGAGTCCATAAGTTTAGTAATTGAAAACCATTGAAGTCTTGTTAATCATGTTCATAGTGTTTCACACAAATTGTATTGATGATTGAATCCCATGTTCACACAATGTCCTCTCCATGGTTGGAGGTACAGATAATGTCTCATCCAGTCAAGCATGCTTATATATAGGGGCTTACGAAAAGGTCAAGCCCAGACGCCACCCCACCACATGTTTAACTGCACTCAACACTACCTGTAATACAACGATGGATACCCATTTCCTTTCACCCCTGATTTCCCGGTATGTTTATCCACTAAGTAAAAAGGAAAGAGACGTAATCGTCTCTATCAACCATTCCTTACGGAATAGCCGGCATGTAAAATAACTCAATGAATAAAGTAAGAGATGGAATCATCTCTGTTAACTAATCCTTACGAATTAGCCGGTGTTTAAAATAAACCAAATTGAATAAAGAGACATAAAATCTCTGTTAGCTATTCCTTACGGATTAGCCCGGCATGTAATATAACCCAACTGAACAAGTAAGAAACGAAATCGTTTCTGTTAGCTATTCCTTACGGATTAGCCCGGCATGTAAGATATCATACTCGATATCTAGAACGAAACTTAATAGTTTCTATAACTAATCATTACTGATTAGTCCGGTGTGTAAAATACCCAACATTTAATTAAAGAAACATAATAGTCTCTGTTAGCTATTCCTTACGGATTAGCCCAGTGTGTAAGATATCATTCTCGATATCTAGAGCGAAACTTAATAGTTTCTATGACTGTCAGTACTAACCAGTCCGGTGTGTAAGATATCATACTCGATATCTAGATAGGGATCTAATCATCCCAGTAGCTGTTATCCCCGTTGTCACACCCCTGCGCCGCGTGCGGAATCCACGGCGCGGTGACGTATGAACAGTTGAATCATGCACAAGTATTGAATAAGAACAACCACAACGGATTACTATGTTTCATAATGTTAAGACAGTTGTTTAGTTACAGACTGCTATCTACCAAAAGAAAGACAACTACAGACCCAAAATATAGTTACAAAATAAGACTTCAAACAAGACAATTAAACAATCAGGATTTAGTGTGTTTCTAATCCATCCTAGCATGTTTCTTCATCTTGTTCTATCTTAGATTGGTCCCCTTAGTTGTCCCTGAGAATGTCTTAAACCTGATTACCTGAAACACGTGAAAAGTAACTGTCAACTACAGACGTAGTTGGTGAGAACAATAGGTTTAAACATTTGTAAACATGAGTATATGATTTAAGGCATAGGTAAGTTAAAGCAACATAAGATTCACACGGATGAGCTGCAACACAAACTAACATCAAGTAAGAAAATGAGTGTAAACAGTCCAATCACTGTTTGCACGAGAGTCAACATATAATATCAAGTCCCAAACCACGTTTGGAGTTAGATAATGTGTCAACAGTTTTGATAAAACCATATGTAACCGAAATCTGCAGTTAGTTTATAAAACGGATTTAAAAACTAACTGCAGCAATCGGCCTGCCCCAATGTGTGTGTCCGCTTTCCCTTGTTGTGATCACCCAGTACTAACGCTAATGAATATGATACTTGATGCTTTTACAAGTTTGTTTACAACAATAGACACCATGTTTCTGAACCTTACTTTAACCGGATGTGTTAATGCCTTATTTGATAACATGAATTGAAAACCTAGATTTAATTCCACGAATTAAATCCTTTGTTTTGATTACCATGAAATGAACCACTTGATTTGAATACCGTGATGTGAACCACTTGATTTGAATACCATGTTGTGAACCACTTGATTTGAATACCATGTTGTGAACCACTTGATTTGAATACCATGATGTGGTGACCTTGTGTAACAACAAGGTTTATAACAAAAGAGTTTATAAAATCCTTTATCTAAAAGTGTTTATCCTTCATAAATACATTTGAGTAAATCAGTTACAAAACAGTTCAAAGATTCTTTATAAAACCTTTTTAGTGAAAAGAGTTTAATAATTGATAATTCCTTTAAAACAGTTGGTGAATCCCTAGGATTCGTAAAATGAACCCATAATGTTTATAAGAATACACACACCTTGTGTAATGAAATATGATTGTAAACGATTGGTTTGATCACGTGTTCCACCCCAAAACAGTTATAAAACAGTAAAAGAGGGGCTAAAGTTCTCACCTGTCTGCATAAAATGATAATTGTTTGCGAATTTGATAACCATTGATTAACATGTGTTGTAAATAGATGTTTAATTGTTTTAAGTCTTGTGATTGTGAATTGATCCTATGATTAGGTTATGTTGCAACTTAAACCATAATGGATCAACTCACAATTATCGAATTTATGATCCAACATTGGCTCGTGGGCCTAAGTAACCATGATGGTCCTCACCAAGTCTATGGCCCACTTAGGTTAACGATGGGCCAATTAAGTGTGGTGTTGGGCCAAATGGGTATGATGTTGGCCCAACAACATGTAAATAATCCTTGTAACATGCCAAAGACAATATCAAACCGATTAAGCTATTAGTGGGTTAAATGAACTTGGATTGGGCCTAAGAGATTTGGTTGGGCCAATTATTGTGTTTGTAAGCCATGTAGGGTTCCAAGGTGTTATTGGGCCAATTAAGGATCATAATGGGCCTATATGACTCAATTGGGCTTGGCTTAAGTCTAATGGCCGGTTACTATTGAAATTGGGCCACATAGAACTGCATTGAGCCGAGAAGGGTTACGGGTTGCCACTTGGGCAGCGAACCTTCTTGATTTTTGCCTAAGGTTCGCCGGTCATGAGACAGCATCAAGGTTCGGTCCACTGGTGTGCATTCGAGGGTTCGTTCCTTGGACCTTGGTTTGTTTGATTGCATGGAGGGTTCGGCTCAAGTGGGTTCGTGGCATCCAGGGTTCGTGGCCTATACATGGTTCGGCTACATCACCCATGGTTCGTCTGAGAAGGTCTAGGGTTCGTCATCATGCAACAACAGGGTTCGTGGACTAGAGGGTTCGCTACATGGGGACTTCGGCTGGGTTCGTCTGGGTCATCATAGGTTCGACAGAAACTAGGATTCGTCTAACAATTGGCTCGTCTGCATGGGTTCGTCTAGGAGGTTCGTGATAGACTTGATGATTCGGCACAGGTTCGTGAGATCCCCCTAGGGATTCGGCTGAAAGTTGTCGAACCATGCAGGGTTCGTGAAGCCTCATTAGGGTTCGGCCGGCTGAGAATGAAGGTTTGGCCGCCGAACCTGTTACCATCATCATCACCATCGTCAAACACTTGTATCCAGACCTTGATCTAGGCTAAACCAGCATCAGGAAATGTTTCTAGGGTCTCGAAAATGAGTGTGGATGACTAGATCCGGCTAAGGGTCGGGTTTAAACAAACCCGCGACTGAAAACCCTAATCTCGTGACTATTCAAGCTTCATTACCTCGAAATTGGCTGGGTGAATCTACGAAAATCTTGTACTTTCGTGTAGAGGATGTCAAGGGCTTCGCGTGGACACCGAGAACACCCAAATCCGTTGAGTAACGAGTGAGATACGATCGTTTAAAGTGGGTTTTCTTAGAGAGAGAGAGGGTAGACGAAATTGTAGAGAGAGAGTGAGTTGGTGAGGTAATAAATGAAGGTTTAAGCCTTGTTCAAGGCTTTTATAGCCCGAGTGATATTCGGGTCCGTTTCGGTCGCTCGGTTCGCATTTCCGACACGTAACGCGTATTTTACGCGAATTTAAAATAAAAGAGTTGTTAAACTCAAATAAATGATGAGTTTCAAAATTGTAAAATATAAAATAATTATTTTAATTATTTTTACTCTTCGTGCGTTGTCAGATCGTTAAACATTCACAATTACGTGTATACCCGCAATCGCATACGTTTTCCGATCGTATTAATTATTTAAAGTCGTTTAATCGTAATTATAAGTTCAACATTCGTATTATTATGGATCGTCACCCATAACTATACTCAGTCTCGCTTACGTATTACGATTCTTGTGAATTAATTAATTGTTATAATATTCGTCTCGACACTACGCACTAACACTAACCTGTTACACCGAACTCAGTATATATATAGGGCTCACTCTCGCTGCCCACCACTGTTTCGATATAACCAGTTACTGTTCTTGCCTAGTGAAATCGACTGTAAATAAATAATACATACTTGTTTATGAACACTAAGATCCTGTAACACACAAACACACATTATGAACATATGAAGCACATTGATTAACTGCAAATGGACAGACACTGTTCTAACACTGTTTACGACTACATGACTAAATGTACCAATGTTACAGTCTCCCCTAGTTAAGGGAATTTCGTCCCGAAATTAACTAGCCGAAGGTACTGTAAAAAGATGAGGGTACTTAAGCTTCATCTGGTCTTCACGTTCCTAGGTGAACTCAGCACCGCGTTTGCCCCCCCATCGCACTTTCACGATCAGGATACGGCTGCGTTTAAGTTTCTTGACCCCATGATCCATGATCTCAACTGGACGTTCTATGAATTGCATGTTGCTCTGAATCTGTATGTCTTCCAGTGGAATCTGAACATCATGATCAGCCAAGCATTTCTTAAGATTTGATACATGAAAAGTATCATGAACATTGCTTAGCTCCACTGGAAGTTTGAGTTTGTAGGCTACGGGACCAATCCGTTCCAGGATCTCAAACGGTCCAACGTACCTTGGTGCAAGTTTCCCTTTCTTCCCGAATCGGACAACGCCTTTCCAGGGAGAAACTTTGAGTAAGACTCGGTCACCGACTTGAAACTCAAGCGGTTTCCGACGTCGATCAGCATAACTCTTCTGCCGATCTCGTGCGGCCTTAAGCCGTGACTGAATGATTGTGATTTTGTCTGATGTTTCCTGAATGAGTTCTGGTCCTACGACCTGTGATTCACCAACCTCGGTCCAGCAGACCGGTGATCGGCACTTTCTACCATATAAAGCTTCGAATGGTGCACATTGAATGCTCGTATGATAGCTATTGTTATATGAAAACTCAATGAGTGGGAGATGAGTGTCCCAACTTCCACCGAAGTCAATGACACAAGAACGAAGCATGTCCTCAAGTGTTTGGATAGTCCTTTCGCTTTGGCCGTCGGTTTGGGGATGATACGCCGTGCTAAGGTTAACACGCGTTCCCAAAGCCTTTTGCAATGATTGCCAAAAGCGAGAAGTGAAACGACTATCACGATCAGATATGATTGATGTTGGAGTACCATGACGTGCAATGATTTCGTTAATGTACAATGTGGATAACTTCTCCATCTTGTAATCCTCTCGGATCGGGAGAAAATGAGCAGATTTGGTGAGTCGATCAACGATCACCCAAATCGAATCGAAACCTCGTGGAGTTCTCGGCAACTTAGTTATGAAATCCATGGAAATTTGCTCCCATTTCCATTGAGGAATTTCAGGTTGCTGTAGAAGTCCCGAAGGTTTTTGATGTTCTGCTTTGACCTTTGAACATGTAAGACATTTTCCCACATACAGTGCTATGTCTTTCTTCATTCCCGGCCACCAGTAAGATGTCCTCAAGTCCTGATACATCTTGTCGGCTCCAGGATGAACTGAGTATCGTGACTTATGAGCCTCATCACAGATGTGTGTGCGCAATTCTTCAGACTTCGGAATCCACATGCGGCCGTTGAGATATAACACCCCATCAGCTCGAGGTTCTAGTTTCTTCTCAATGCCACAATCCAAGTCTGTCTTGAGTTGATTGTCTGTTACTACCTGTTGTTGTGCAATGAGAATCAAGTCTTTCAAGTTTGGATGTGTGTTGATCTCCATGGCTCTTACACGAATCGGTTTGACTGGTTCCTTGCGACTAAGAGCATCCGCCACCACATTGGCTTTACCCGGATGGTAATGAATCTCACAGTCGTAATCAGTTAGAAGCTCAACCCAACGCCGTTGTCTCATGTTGAGTTCTTTCTGATTGAGAATGTGTTGTAGGCTCTTGTGGTCTGTATAGATGACACATTTAGTACCGTACAGGTAGTGTCTCCAAATCTTCAATGCAAAGACCACAGCCCCTAACTCAAGGTCATGAGTAGTGTAATTCTTCTCGTGAACCTTAAGTTGTCTTGAAGCATAAGCAATGACCTTGTCCCGTTGCATAAGTACACAACCGAGACCAAGGTTTGAAGCATCACAGTAGACAATGAAATCATCACTGCCTTCTGGAAGACTAAGGATAGGGGAGTTGCATAACTTCTGTTTAAGAAGTTGAAATGCATCTTCCTGTTTCTGTCCCCATATAAACGCTTGACTTTTCTGAGTCAAAGTGGTAAGTGGCAAGGCTATCTTAGAGAAGTTTGCAATGAATCTTCTGTAATAACCTGCCAAACCCAGAACTGAACGAATCTCTGTTGGAGTAGATGGGGTAGTCCAGTTCTTAATCGCCTCAATCTTCGCCGGATCTACATGTATCCCATCCTTGTTTATGACATGTCCTAAGAAGTGAACCTCCTTTAGCCAAAATTCACACTTTGAGAATTTAGCATAAAGTTGTTCCTCTCTTAGTAGTTCCAAGACTTTCTTCAAATGATCCTCATGTTCTTGTTCTGACTTGGAATAAATCAGTATATCATCAATAAAGACGATAACAAACTGATCCAAGTAAGGCCTACAGACTCGATTCATCAAGTCCATGAACACTGCGGGTGCATTGGTCAGCCCAAATGGCATAACCACAAACTCATAGTGTCCATATCGAGTCCTAAATGCCGTCTTTGGTATATCCTCATCATTTACTCTTAACTGATGATACCCGGATCGCAAATCAATCTTAGAGAAACAAGTTGCTCCCTGTAATTGATCAAACAAATCATCGATCCTGGGCAGAGGATATCTATTCTTGATTGTCAACTTGTTCAGCTCACGATAGTCGATGCACATACGAAATGAACCGTCTTTCTTTTTGACAAAGAGAACCGGAGCTCCCCATGGAGAGAAACTCGGCCTTATGAAACCTTTGTCTAAAAGTTCTTGAAGCTGACTAGACAGTTCTTGCATCTCAGATGGTGCTAATCGATACGGTGACTTCGCCACTGGGTTTGCTCCAGGGACGAGATCAATTCTAAACTCCACTTGTCGGACTGGTGGTAGTCCGGGCAAGTCTTCTGGAAATACGTCTGGATAATCTCTGATAACTGGAACATCTCCAACTGCTTTCTTTTCAGGTTTCTTTTCCACTACATGAGCTAGGAAAGCATAATATTTCTTCTTCAAGTACTTCCTCACCTTGATGCACGATACAATCTTCAATCCGCGGCATGGCTTCTCGCCGTAGACTATCATCGTTTCGCCGGACGGTAAGGGAATTCGAATAAGTTTCTCCGAGCATACGATTTCAGCATTGTTTTTGGACAACCAATCCATTCCTACTACAACTTCGAAGCTTCCGAGAGTCATAGGAATGAGATCGATGGAAAAGAGATGGTCATTTAATCTTAGCTCACAAGCATGAATTATGGAATCTACAACTATGGTCTTACCATTCGCTACTTCTACAGTATAAGGAGCAGTAAGTGTGGATAGTTGCATATTAAGCAAAGAAGCAGTATGAGTAGAGATAAAACTTTTATCGGCACCAGTATCAAATATGATAGGAACATAATGATCATTGATAAGAAATGTACCCGTGATGACTGCCGGCTCTTCACGTGCTTCAGCAGTTCCAATGACAAAAGCACGAGCAGCAGCGGTATTGTTGTTGAGTTTTGGACACTGATTTCTGAAGTGTCCCTCTGCTCCACAATTATAACAGGCCCTTCCACCTGTAGCAGCAGTGGTAGTGGTAGCAGTAGTTGCAGCAGCAAGATGAGTAGATCTACAGGTAGCTGCAAAATGTCCCATACGCCCACATTTGAGACACTTCTTGCATGGAGTGTTGGGCAGATGATGATACTGGCATTTGGTGCAAAGTGGAAACTGGCCAGTATAAAGCTTTCTGGCATTAGCAGGTTGTGGCATAGCAGTAATAGGTGTGGCATGAGTAGGAGCAGCTGCAGTCAACGCTGCAAAGTTCTTGATTGTCTTTTGCTTTTTCCTCTTGGGATGGTGCTGTTCAGGCTTCTTGCCTTCTTCAATTTGTGCTCTCTTGAATCCCTTTCGGGTGAGCACTCCAGACTTCACATACTCTTCAGTAAGAGTAGCACCAAGTTGAATCGCCGCCTCGAGAGTAGTAGGGTTATTACCCATGACAGTTCCCCTGACTACTAAAGGTAGACCTTCAATGTATTTCTCTATCCTGCGGGATAGAGGAGTAACCAAATGGGGTACCAGAATGCACAACTCATGGAATCGAGTTGTATACTTTGCGTTCTCTCCACTATCTTGCACCAGATTCCACATCTCCACCTCGAGTTTCTTCAGTTCATGACGTGGACAAAACTTTTCCACAAGCAGATTCTTGAAACCGTCCCACGGTAAACCTAGAGCAACTTCACGTCCTCTGGTGTTCTTCTCAGAATTCCACCAGGTGAGTGCGCCTTTGTGAAAAGTGCTTGAGGCCATCTTGACCTTCAGATTCTCAGGATATCCAGTGAAGTCGAGAATGTCTTCAATGCTTTCCAGCCATTGCAGTAGGCCGGTAGCTCCCTCGGTACCAGAGTACTTAGGAGGCTTAGCATCGTTGAACTGCTTGAATGTAAAGTTAGCAGTTCCAGCGTTATTGGCATTTGAATTGTGTGCGGAATCACTGGTACTTCCCCGAAGATTCTGGGTGATATCAGTGACCATGCCAGGAATCACATCCCGCATATGAACAGCGATAGCTCGAGCAATCTTGTTGATCTCATCGTCGTTGCCACTTGTTGAACCCCCTCCGTTAGGATCACGTCGGGGAGGCATTCTACGAATAGAAGCCACAAGTGGGTCAGTAATGAGGAAGGATACAATTGAATTTACATGATAAGGTCAGTAATATATCCATACTACTAGTATTATCATTCAATTGTAATATGATCCAGTACACGTATAAGTTATCAACTTATTTGCATACTTATCATGTGAATATGTACGATGTTCCATGATCTCTCCACCAAACCTACACACTGACACTTTCCCGATATACCGAAAATAGCTTATATATAGGGCTCACTCTCGCTGCCCACCACCGTTTCGGTATACCACGATCATGCCCTTGCTAGCATTTGGCATCACGTTTGTACTGATTTGCAAGTGTGTTCTATTGATTAAGAATCCCATGATCTTTGATCAACTTGAACTATGATTGATTCCATGATTGAACTATGATTATGTTATGCGTGCACCTACTAGCAGTTGTTAACATGTAGAACTAAGTCATACGTGTGTTCTACACTTTCCTGTTAACCTATGTCAGTAGGTACTAATGATGTAATCACATAAGAATTTCACTTAAGGTTTACATTTACAGAATGTTCACAACTTGATTGATTCACCATAATGTTTGGTTCATCCAAGTTTGAATTGCACTATGATTTGATTCACCAATGATTGTTTCCCAAATGTTTGTATCCCATGTGTTTGACTAATGATCCATGTTTCCAGTTGATCCCGAATCCTCACTCCAAATACAAACGCCGGATTCCCCCTAACATACTGAAATAAGCTTATATATAGGGTAAGCTCTCACCGACCCACCACTTACCTCAACACGTCAGCGTTAATCCGTCGTCTATATTTGGGGCTAAGATTCCAACTGTTGATTGATTATGATTGTTTCATGATTGCCTCTTGTTCTGTGGATATGTTTATGATTATGTAAACCATGGTTCTTAATTTGATTGAAATTAAAACCTTAGGTTTTAGCATGTGTGTCCTAGGTTAATTAACCTAGGTTCTCAATACCTACGGTATCGAGTATAATGATCTCTTGTGAGAACTTCAACTAAAGAATACTGTTACACAGATTCTAAGTTATAAAGTTCCTATGATAATGAACACCTGATAATGATAACAATGATAACAATGGCAAGGATTTCAAATCAAGATTCTAAATTAATAGTTCTTGACCTTTGAATTCCTATAATGAGCATGACAAGGATTTCAAATCAAGACTCTAAATTAATAGATCTTGACATTTGAATTCCTATAATGAATATGACAAGGATTTCAAATCAAGACTCTAAATTAATAGATCTTGACATTTGAATTCCTATAATGAATATGACAAGGATTTCAAATCAAGACTCTAAATTAATAGATCTTGACATTTGAATTCCTATAATGAATATGACAAGGATTTCAAATCAAGACTCTAAATTAATAGATCTTGACATTTGAATTCCTATAATGAATATGACAAGGATCTTAGATCAAAGATACTAAATTAATAGATCTTTGCCTCTAAATCCCATAATGAATATGACAAGGACTTTAGATCAAGGATATCAATCTTTGCCTCTAAATCCTATAATGATCTCTGTGTGAGAATTTCAGATCAAGGATACTAAGAATACAGATCCTTGCCTCTGAAATCCTTAAATGCATATGTGTGAGAATTTAATTCGGTTTCTAAAATTATAGAAGTCCGATTCAAATTCTTTGACTCGATATCTAATCTTAGTAAAATGTCCCTAAGATCTTTCAAGATTGATGTAGACTTAATGCTCACTTAAGTTACTTAGATCCTAAGTATCCTCAAGTCTATAGCACTTAGTTCTATTGGGTAGCTTAGGTTATAGTCTAGGTCATTAAACATTGGGTTTTTCCTAGTTCTCTACAACCTTGGCTCTGATACCAACCTGTCACACCCCTGCGCCGCGTGCGGAATCCACGGCGCGGTGACGTATGAACAGTTGAATCATGCACAAGTATTGAATAAGAACAACCACAACGGATTACTATGTTTCATAATGTTAAGACAGTTGTTTAGTTACAGACTGCTATCTACCAAAAGAAAGACAACTACAGACCCAAAATATAGTTACGAAATAAGACTTCAAACAAGACAATTAAACAATCAGGATTTAGTGTGTTTCTAATCCATCCTAGCATGTTTCTTCATCTTGTTCTATCTTAGATTGGTCCCCTTAGTTGTCCTTGAGAATGTCTTAAACTTGATTACCTGAAACACGTGAAAAGTAACTCTCAACTACAGACGTAGTTGGTGAGAACAATAGGTTTAAACATTTGTAAACATGAGTATATGATTTAAGGCATAGGTAAGTTAAAGCAACATAAGATTCACACGGATGAGCTGCAACCCAAACTAACATCAAGTAAGAAAATGAGTGTAAACAGTCCAATCACTGTTTGCACGAGAGTCAACATATAATATCAAGTCCCAAACCACGTTTGGAGTTAGATAATGTGTCAACAGTTTTGATAAAACCATATGTAACCGAAATCTGCAGTTAGTTTATAAAACGGATTTAAAAACTAACTGCAGCAATCGGCCTGCCCCAATGTGTGTGTCCGCTTTCCCTTGTTGTGATCACCCAGTACTAACGCTAATGAATATGATACTTGATGCTTTTACAAGTTTGTTTACAACAATAGACACCATGTTTCTGAACCTTACTTTAACCGGATGTGTTAATGCCTTATTTGATAACATGAATTGAAAACCTAGATTTAATTCCACGAATTAAATCCTTTGTTTTGATTACCATGAAATGAACCACTTGATTTGAATACCATGATGTGAACCACTTGATTTGAATACCATGTTGTGAACCACTTGATTTGAATACCATGTTGTGAACCACTTGATTTGAATACCATGATGTGGTGACCTTGTGTGACAACAAGGTTTATAACAAAAGAGTTTATAAAATCCTTTATCTAAAAGTGTTTATCCTTCATAAATACATTTGAGTAAATCAGTTACAAAACAGTTCAAAGATTCTTTATAAAACCTTTTTAGTGAAAAGAGTTTAATAATTGATAATTCCTTTAAAACAGTTGGTGAATCCCTAGGATTCGTAAAATGAACCCATAATGTTTATAAGAATACACACACCTTGTGTAATGAAATATGATTGTAAACGATTGGTTTGATCACGTGTTCCACCCCAAAACAGTTATAAAACAGTAAAAGAGGGGCTAAAGTTCTCACCTGTCTGCAGTAGACTCTGAACTAAACAGTTAGCAAGTAGCAAACAGGACTTCTAATTGTTTCCTATAACATTGCAATCATACATAAGATATAGGATTTATAATTGTATAACTTTGATTCATTGATTGACTTGTGTTCTTTTGAACTTGATTAACACTTGATAATTTGTTCTCATGATTATGATTGTTGTGAAAACTTGAAAGTTATGATTTGAATCATTTGATTGATCATGGGTCCAAGAAACGAATATGAAATGATCTTTTGTGCATAATTCTTATGCATAAAATGATAATTGTTTGCGAATTTGATAACCATTGATTAACATGTGTTGTAAATAGATGTTTAATTGTTTTAAGTCTTGTGATTGTGAATTGATCCTATGATTAGGTTATGTTGCAACTTAAACCATAATGGATCAACTCACAATTATCGAATTTATGATCCAACATTGGCTCGTGGGCCTAAGTAACCATGATGGTCCTCACCAAGTCTATGGCCCACTTAGGTTAACGATGGGCCAATTAAGTGTGGTGTTGGGCCAAATGGGTATGATGTTGGCCCAACAACATGTAAATAATCCTTGTAACATGCCAAAGACAATATCAAACCGATTAAGCTATTAGTGGGTTAAATGAACTTGGATTGGGCCTAGGAGATTTGGTTGGGCCAATTATTGTGTTTGTAAGCCATGTAGGGTTCCAAGGTGTTATTGGGCCAATTAAGGATCATAATGGGCCTATATGACTCAATTGGGCTTGGCTTAAGTCTAATGGCCGGTTACTATCGAAATTGGGCCACATAGAACTGCATTGAGCCGAGAAGGGTTACGGGTTGCCACTTGGGCAGCGAACCTTCTTGATTTTTGCCCAAGGTTCGCCGGTCATGAGACAGCATCAAGGTTCGGTCCACTGGTGTGCATTCGAGGGTTCGTTCCTTGGACCTTGGTTTGTTTGATTGCATGGAGGGTTCGGCTCAAGTGGGTTCGTGGCATCCAGGGTTCGTGGCCTATACATGGTTCAGCTACATCACCCATGGTTCGTCTGAGAAGGTCTAGGGTTCGTCATCATGCAACAACAGGGTTCGTGGACTAGAGGGTTCGCTACATGGGGACTTCGGCTGGGTTCGTCTGGGTCATCATAGGTTCGACAGAAACTAGGATTCGTCTAACAATTGGCTCGTCTGCATGGGTTCGTCTAGGAGGTTCGTGATAGACTTGATGATTCGGCACAGGTTCGTGAGATCCCCCTAGGGATTCGGCTGAAAGTTGTCGAACCATGCAGGGTTCGTGAAGCCTCATTAGGGTTCGGCCGGCTGAGAATGAAGGTTTGGCCGCCGAACCTGTTACCATCATCATCACCATCGTCAAACACTTGTATCCAGACCTTGATCTAGGCTAAACCAGCATCAGGAAATGTTTCTAGGGTCTCGAAAATGAGTGTGGATGACTAGATCCGGCTAAGGGTCGGGTTTAAACAAACCCGCGACTGAAAACCCTAATCTCGTGACTATTCAAGCTTCATTACCTCGAAATTGGCTGGGTGAATCTGCGAAAATCTTGTACTTTCGTGTAGAGGATGTCGAGGGCTTCGCGTGGACACCGAGAACACCCAAATCCGTTGAGTAACGAGTGAGATACGATCGTTTAAAGTGGGTTTTCTTAGAAAGAGAGAGGGTAGACGAAATTGTAGAGAGAGAGTGAGTTGGTGAGGTAATAAATGAAGGTTTAAGCCTTGTTCAAGGCTTTTATAGGCCGAGTGATATTCGGGTCCGTTTCGGTCGCTCGGTTGGCATTTCCGACACGTAACGCGTATTTTACGCGAATTTAAAATAAAAGAGTTGTTAAACTCAAATAAATGATGAGTTTCAAAATTGTAAAATATAAAATAATTATTTTAATTATTTTTACTCTTCGTGCGTTGTCAGATTGTTAAACATTCACAATTACGTGTATACCCGCAATCGCGTACGTTTTCCGATCGTATTAATTATTTAAAGTCGTTTAATCGTAATTATAAGTTCAACATTCGTATTATTATGGATCGTCACCCATAACTATACTCAGTCTCGCTTACGTATTACGATTCTTGTGAATTAATTAATTGTTATATTATTCGTCTCGACACTACGCACTAACACTAACCTGTTACACCGAACTCAGTATATATATAGGGCTCACTCTCGCTGCCCACCACTGTTTCGATATAACCAGTTACTGTTCTTGCCTAGTGAAATCGACTGTAAATAAATAATACATACTTGTTTATGAACACTAAGATCCTGTAACACAAAAACACACATTATGAACATATGAAGCACATTGATTAACTGCAAATGGACAGACACTGTTCTAACACTGTTTACGACTACATGACTAAATGTACCAATGTTACACCCGTTCAGCCCGGTGTGTAAAGTATTAAACTCATGATTCCTAGTTTGAGACGTAATAGTCCCAGTAGCTGTCATCACTGATCAGCCCGGTGTGTAAGATATCCTCCCACGATATCTATTGGAATGAACATGTTTCCTAGATTTTATGAGTGTCATCGATTTGTTTGATAGCACCTCTCGTGCCCGGTGTGATTTCGTTTGATTTCCCCAAGCCTCGGTTATTAGTTTTAGTGATTTACCCAACTGATCTCGTGCCCGGTGTGATTAGTTTTAGACTGAAGATGATAAAACCTATCCAAACAAATCATAATGAAACTTTTGAGAGGTTGTTGATGAAAGAAGCCAGGACTGGATGGAGTTTACTTTCACCTCAAGTTAGAGACAAAATTCATTGATATTCAAAGCCGACAGTATTCAAAAGACCAAGATTGAGGATGATGGAACATAATTGGAATCTTTATTTCAAATTCTGGTTCTATGATGAACAGACATCTGAAGGGGTGATTCTTTTGAAACAAGAAGATAAATGGAGAGTGATTAGGATGTTAGATCCTGTGTGGATTGTAAACTGTTCTAAGGACGACATTGATTTACTTAACACTGCAGAGATTTATGCTGATGATGGTTTTCATGATTTTGGAGTAAGCTACAAAGACATGGCAATTCAGTATCAAACCATTGCTAGAATGTGTTATACTTTGGACATACATTCTGGATGCAATTGGGATGATGTGAATTACCTATATGTTGAATTGATGAAGGTGCAGAAAGAAAGAGATGAGAGAGAAGATAAGCTGGAAGCTGAAAGATTAGCAAAGATTCCACGTTCATTTGTTATACGAGCGGTGGATAACATGTTAGTGAAGATGTTGGTGAATCAAGTGGAGCTAAAGATAAAGATGAAGACAAAGCTGCAGAGAAAGACTGAATATTTTTGATAGCAACTATTAAGGGGGAGTTTGTTAGTGCATATATGTAATAGTTTGCTATACAAAATGTAATTTATTTAAAGTTTTGTATAGGTTCGGCTAGGGGTTTTGCATAGGTTCGTCTGGCCCAAGAACCTAGGTAGGTTCGGCAAACCTATTGCTTTGATAGGTTCGGTGAACCTATGACCTGAGGAAGGTTCCGCAAACCTATAGGTTTGGCAACCTAGGTTCGCCCAGCGAACCTAAGGGTTCGGCCGACGAACCTAGAGGTTCAGCTAACAGATAGGTTCGGCGGATAGCTGATTGTTTAAATAGAAGGTTTGTCTGATTTCTTTGTAACTTTTGACAGAACTTCAGCAAACCTGAAAGAATTTTCTCTGTGTGAGAAAACTTTCTGTGTGAAAGAACTTGGAATCATTTATTGATTAATAGAAGATTGTTTATGAAATTGTTTGTGTTTCTTTGATTCTATACATATCATACATGGATTCCGCACATGATTAGTTTGTAGAGCTTCTTGATCGATCCTAACAAGATTTCACCAAATCTACATCAACTCATACGATATGGATGATAAACAAAGAGCCTTCAACCATGCCAACTCCATGGGTATTTACCCATCCTCAGAGAACTCAGCACTTCTGTCTTCAATAAATTGTCAAGATTCATGATCACAATCTGTTTCTTAGGAGACTGCATTCTTCTCCTCAGGGCAAGCTAGTTCAGTGCCCTAAATAAGTCCCGAGAATGAAGAAAACTTGCTACTGATCAAGGGTTTATGAATAGTTACAATGCTTTCCTTGAAGGAGATTTGGAACCGGCCAATCTGACAAAGGATAATCTTGAGTAGACTAATCCTGCTGCTGTGGATGATATGGACATTGCATGGCATATGGCCATGGCGGTCTTGAGAACGAAGAAGTTCATCAAGAAATATGGAAAGAATAGTTTTAGGAACAATCCAAGGAAGAGGCTCGGATTTGATAAGTCAAAGCTCAGGTGTTACAATTATGACCAGCTGGTTCACTTTTCTCGGGAGTGCAAGCATCCAAAGAATGTGAAGGACACTGAGAAGAAGGCAGATGATGCTTTAGGATCTGGAACGTCCAAAGGATTAGTCACTCAATAATCAGATGCTTATGGCTTGAGTGATCAGGTTCAGGAGTTTGAAGTGACATTGAGCCATGCTTTCATGAATAAGGTTGATGAAAAGTGTAATGAGGTAACTGGAAAACTCTGCTCTACATCCGGCATTGAAAAGTTTTTAAATATCGATCACTCAATGAGGCTTTGATCAAGGAGGTCACCAAACTAAAATATTTTCACTCTGAGTTTCTTAAAAATGAAGCCATTTTCAGAAGGAAACTTGATGCTGAAAGGCATGATTTTTCAAAATTAAAAGAGCTTTTGAGTGACAAGGAGTCTAACTATCGGGACACCAAGTGTTAGATAGCTGAGATTACCTCAGATTTTGAACAAGCTAAAAACTGAGTTGTCTAAAACAAAATCAGAGTTGACAAATATGACTACTCAAGTAATGTGGTGGCTAAATTGGTTAGTTTTGAGAACAGAGGAAGGGAGACAATATGGCTTGGTTATAAACACGTGACACCTCCTTTTAACCATAATTATTCCATCATGCCCTAGATCAACAAGTTTGTTGATGATATGCTTTTGAAGTTAGACCGAAGGTTTGAGTTCACCACTGGTTCTAGCAAACCAGTTGCACTCCCAACAGATCCTATTTTGACTAATTTAAATCGTTCTGATAATTCTGAGGTTTGTGCAGAAGGTTTAAGTGTTTTAGGTTGAAGTGAGTGGGACGGTGGCTGGATAGGTTGTGACCGAATCCTACGTATCCCCTATAAATAAACTTATTTCGGTTTATCATGGATTTGTTAGCGATATGATTTAGTGGGGTTGAGGATTGGGAGACTGATAATTGATAAACATATTTAATTAAAATAATGAAAAGTGATATTGGTAATGATTACATGATTGTGAGGTCATGAATATAATTGAAATAAGAATATTATTTTAGAAATATTAGCCTAATAGTGTCTTCGCGTGGTGACAATTCGTACGAATACAATTATTAGGAATAATATACTGACACGATGTTCAATAAATTGTAAATCGAATCGAAATATGATGCGAACAAGAAAGAAGTGATGGGAGGAGCATAGATTGTTCAGTTTCATTTAGCAAATCACATTTTGTTCCAAAAGTTGACTTTGTTAGAAAATTAAAAACAATCAAAATTAAACTAAATGAAATGTTAAAGAATTTTATGACTAACTGTTTTAAAACTATTGATAATTTTAAAAATAAATGTCTTAGAATCAAACACTTCTCCTTCGACAGAAAAGGTAAACAGGGCTCATTCCACAATCACTATAGAGGCGGGTTCAAAGTTAAATCCTAACGGTGAACCTTATGTTGCAACTAGGTCATTGGAACAAGCCTCCACAAGTTCATCTCCTGGTCAAAGTGATAGAGATGTAAAGCCATTTGACCCACAACATTTTCACCAAAAGGTATGTTGCTATGCTTGTGGGAGACCAAGCCACATAGCAAGACACTGTTTGCGCAGACCAACTGAGTTCTTCTATGGGAAGAATCAGAAGATCACACCTAAGGCAAAACCAGTTAGTAAATATGTGAGGACTGATGAATCCTCTATGCCTAAAGTGAAACCTCATAATATACATCAGAATCATCACACTGCCAAAAGTAGAAAAGGGTCCAAATCACCTCAAAATGGTTTTCAAAAACAAAATAAAACAAAGGTTTTTCAATCTGAAATTAAAACTCAATGGAAGGGTAAACCTCAAAGAAAACCACCTGTAAAACCAAATGACCCTGGCAGTGTGAATAAGCAGATCAAATCAAACAAGCCAACTAATGTTTTCAAGCTGAAGGAAAAAGGCAAAGGAAGCATCAAATTGCCTAAAGTACCAAAATCTGTAAAGATTCGGGTACCCGTTTCTCATTAAATTGTGTTTGTTATGCAGGGACGACCAAACAAGCTGAAAAATGAATGGTATGTTGACACCGTTTATGATCGGGGATTTCTCTCAGTTGCACGAGGTCACACCATTTAACGGAGGTTATGTTTCTTTTGATGGAGATAAAGGTGGAAATATTAGCATGAAGGGAACTGTCACCAATGGTAATTTAAGCTTTGAGGACGTCTACTATGTGGAGGAACTCAATCACAGCCTGTTGAGTGTCTCCCAGATCTGTGACAAAAGCTTCTCAACTCGCATCACTAATAAGGAGTATATAATCTTTAAGCCTGGTTTTTTCATTACTGAGAAGTGTATTTTGATGAGAACTACGAGGATCAATAATGCCTACATCATCAACATGAATTCTAATTCATTCACTGAGAACACCTACTTGTTATCTAAGGCATCGGCGACTGATTGTTTGTTGTGGCATCGCAGTTAGGTCACGTCAACCTGAAGAATATCAATCGATTGGCAAAGGGATATCATGTCATTGGACTCCCATCAAAGGACTTATCCTCAACTAAGAAGTGCATTTTGTGTGCCAATGGGAAGCAACACAAAAGGCCCCACAAACCAAATCTATTTAATTCAATTTCATTTATTCTACAACTTCTTCACATGGATCTTTTCAGACTAGTTAATATTATGAGCATAGGGAAGAAGTCATAATGTCTTGAGATTACAGATGATTATTCCATATTCACTTAGGTCTTCATTCTTTCTAAGAGGGATGAGACCGAAAAGATCCTTAAGAAGTTCATCACATTGATAGAGAATAAAAATAACTTGAAGATTAAAGTGATTAGAAGTTTAGAACTGAAAATGGCACAGAATTTAGGAATCAGATTTTTATTGATTTATGCAATGGGAAGGGGTTTGCTTGACAGTTTAGTGCAACTCGTACACGTCAGTAGAACGGAGTTGCTAAAGCAAGGAACATAACGCTCATCGAGGCTGCACGGACCATGTTGTCTGAGTCAAAGCTGCCAATCTTCTTCTTGGTGGAAGTTGTCAATGCAGCTTCCTATGTTCAAAACCATGTACAACTGAACAAGAACCACCAAGACACCATATGAGATTTTCTTCAACCAAAAGCCGAAGGTCGGTCACTTCAAATCCTGTGGATTTCTTTGCACTCTCCTCCACACTGAGCCAAATCACAACTTTGATGATAAAGCCGATGAGTGTTACTTTGTTGGCTATTTTTTTGAGAAATCTGCCTACCGTGTCTATAACAAGAAGACAAATTGTGGAGTCATTCTATATCAACTGGCAAGACTTGAACCACACTATTGTTGGTTAAGGTCCAAACTGGCTGTTCCAATACGATTCAACTATTGAGCCTTCTAATACTACCTCTGAGAGTGCAGGACCCACTGAGCCAGAAGATAGTTTATACAAGAGTAACGATATGGATTACAGGGTTGACTATGTTCCATGAGATCCCAATCTTCATAATGTTGACCCGGAGACTTCTCATTCAGATCAACCAACACAGCAAACAGATCAGACTGGCTCTTCCTCCTAGCAGACATTTGACAATCCACTGTTCTCCGACCACGTTCCTGAGGAACACCGTGTGGATAATGAAGCTAAAGCAAGTGGAACAGCTTCTAATGACAACATTGCTTCCTCCATTGAAGAACAACTCCCCCATGTTAGTAATTTGCTAGACAATTTAGCTGTGGAGGAAGTACATACTTCAAGCATCAACAAGGATCATCCCGTGGAGAATATTATTGGACCACTTTTAGAAGGAGTTCTTCCCTGGAGAAAATCTATTACGGCTCAGACCGCCTTACCTGAAGGAACCATCAAACACAGTCAATCATGTCCAATTAATAATTCTTGCTTTATTTCGCAGGTAGAACCCAAAAACATCAAGATGGTTCTTAAGGAGTCAAGCTGGGTTGAAGCAATGCAAAAAGAGTTGATGCACTTTCATAAACTCAAAGTGTGGAATCTGCTTCCATTGCCCATAGGGATACTGCCAATTGGAACCAGATAGGTCTTTAGAAACAAAAGGGATGACTCTGTTGTTATCATCAGAAACAAGGAAAGTTGGTAGTAGAGGGCTTCTACCAACAGGAGGGTATCGACTATGAGGAACTCTTCGCACCGGTTGCAAGGCTTGAGGCGATGTGCATTTTCTTGGCCTATTAATCCTACATGAATTTCACTTTTATCAGATGGATGTGAAGACGGCTTTCTTGTATGGAAAGGTCAAGGAAGAGATATATGTTTGGCAACCTCTCGGGTTCGAGGATTCGCAGTATCCTTACCATGTCTACAAGCTAGACAAAACCCTGTACGGATGACATTATCTTCGGTTCCACAATTTCTGTGCTTTGTAAAGAGTTTGAAGTCCTAATGAAGAAGAAGTTTGAGACTAGTGCTATGGGGGAGATGACATTCTTCTTAAGTCTCCAGGTAAAGGAAGATCAAAAGGGGGTGCTGATTCATCCGGGCAAGTATGTGACAGATATTCTTAACAAGTTCAACATGTTGTATTCCAAACCCGCCTCCACTCCTGTGGCTGCCCGTCCTGTCTTGACTTCGGACTCAGACGGTGAAGATGTTGATCAACATCTTTACAAGTCGATGACTAGTTCACGATGTACCTCACCGCCAGCAGACCCGACATAATGTTCTCGGTATGTGAGTGTGCAAGATATGAGGAGAATCCAAAGGCTTCTCATTTGATTGCTGTTAGGAGGATCTTTCACTGACTCATGGGGAAACCTCATCTCGGTTTGTGGTATCCTAAGAACTCAGATTTCAAATTATTTGCTTACTCTGACAGTGATTTTGGAGGTTTCAATTTAGACAGAAAATAAACCATAGGTGGATGTCAATATCGTGGCAGTGCAAGAAGCAGGCAACCATGTCATCCTCTAATGCAGAAGCTAAGTATTGTAGCTACTTCCAGCTGTTGCTCTCAGGTCATCTGGATGCAACAACAGCTTCTCAATTACGGTTTAAATTTCCTTGACTCTCCAATATACTGTGATAATGAAGCAGCTCTTCAGATCGTCAAGAATCCGGTACAACACTCCAAAACTAAACATATTAACATCCGGATTCACTTTATCCGAGACTCTTTTGAACGTAAGTTGTTCCATCTTGAAAAGGTCCACACAGATGAAAATCTGGCGGATTTTTCACTAAACCGTTCTATACAGCTCGCTTCCACCATCTGCTTGCCTCACACAAGCTAAAGAAGTTTTGATTAAAACAGTTTTTGTAAATACATTAAAAATTGTGTTTTGTTTTTAGTCTAATATTTACTTCACAAATTCACGGGGATAATCTTTACAAAAAGAACAAAAATATTTTAAGTTTTTGAGTCTGTTTATAAGTTTAAAATATTTTCAAAAGGAACACTAATAATTTTTATTTTAAGTTGATCTACAAGTTTAGGGGAGTGAAATCTAAGAAAAATACAAAAAGATTTTATTTGGAAAGTCAGTTGAAGTGGTTCAATGGGAAGTAAAATGATTTCTGACACTCAGAAATTCACTACCTTAGTATAATTTCTAAAGAATAATATCTTTAGATAAATATAAATCACTAAGTAATTAAAGCACGTTTTCCAATAAGAAGATTGGACATGATCATTTCAATTAATTAAAAGATATAGATAAGTTAGAAGTATTGAAAATCAGATAACCGGACAAATGCAATAACTATTTGACATTTTGTAAAAAAAATCCTTAAGTCAAAATAAGATTGTGTTTTGATAAACTTGAAATCGTTTTGAGAAAACTCGGGTATTTTCTACGTTTTGTGGAAACAAAGAGTGGAATATAGTTACTGAAGCATCCTCTGTTTTGGATAAGCAAAGACCTGAATGTGTGACGTTAAGACCAACATGTCTGCAGATTAATAAAATAAAAGATACTAATGTGCACAAAGATGATAGAAACCCTTCTTGTTCTTGACTATAATCTGATGGATTTGTTCTTTCTTCCCTTATCTTAAAAACTCTGTCAAAATGTTTTAAGTTTGTTGAAACACAATCAAGTTTTGAAACAAAAGATTTTGCAAAATTGATATGTCGCATGTAGATCTGGATTACATGTCTGATTGCACATACATATCCCAAAAGGATTTTCAAAAAAACCAATAGAAAATTTTTGATCATAAATATTATCTTTGAATTATTTACAAACGAGAGGAAATCATTGGTGGGGTATAATTATTTTCAAGGTTGGGTTTCTGTACGAAATTATTTTAAGGTGGTCAAATTTCTGATAAAGATTTGATCCCACAAAATTGACCCAACTCAACCTTGAACTTGTCCAAAGTTCTTGATTTTATTTTATTTTTTTTATTTTATTATATTTTATTATATTTTAGTTTAGTTTATTTACTTAGAATTCTTAAAAATATATAAGTGTTCACAAAATGTAGTACTCGAACTGGGGTTCACGTAGTGATGCACTCGAAGTAGAGTACACGAACTCCCTCGGCTAAATAAGCCGAGATATGGCCCCATTTAGAATACCGGATTTCGAGAACTTCCAAAGCTCTTTTGTTGGCGATCTACATTTCATGATCATTTTTAGACATTTCACTCTAACCATATTGTAGATCCACTATAGGCGAATCTAGGTATATATTTTTATAAAATTTGGACCGTTAAATATAAAAGTTATCGAACAAAAACCAATTTCGAGTGCTATGTTACGTGTACAGCTAGGTCTTTGGTCAAATCACCAGAAATACTCGAAATTGGAAACCGATTTCTTTATACATTGGTTACCTACCAATTCTGAGCATTTTAAGACCAAAATGGAATTCTATGGAACAAAATTGAAGGAGTTATGAAGGATTTTCAGTTAACGAAATTTGAATTTCGAGTACACGAGTTCGTGAACTGATCTTCGTGAACTGGTCATCATGAACCTCAGTTCATGAACTATGTTTCGAGAATCTGATTTCGTGAACTCTAGTTTCTTCGTGTACTTTGACTTTGATGTTGACCTTGAGCTTTTAACTTTGACATGCAAAATTTTAATCTGTCGGTTAACTAACTTAACATTTTTCTTTTTCAGATGGCTGAGCTACAGTTCATCCCCGAGCACAGCATGACAGCCTTTCTCAGTGATCCTCCCGAGAAACACTCGATATTCAGAAGCATGTGGCAAGGCTTGATTCTCTCTCCTGTCAACTTCACCACTATGGAGTGTCTACTGATCATATCTAGTTTTATCGAAGTCTTTTGGAACTCCATCTCCAAAAGCACTGACGCTAATGGAAACATATTGTCACACCCCGAGCCGGCGGGGTTGGATCGAAGTCCCCGTCGGGCGGAAGGTTCTCGGGGCGCGATATCGTGAGTGATAATCGTAATGATCAGATTGTTTACATAGCATCAATGTTAAGAATAACTCAAGCACAATCAATCATTAAACTAGAATTACAAAGTTAAATTACAATATCAATGTTCAGTAATTTAACCCAGTAAACCTATCAAAATAATCGAATGTTTCTATCTTGTATCTGTACAAGATATCAAAAGTAATATGTGTTAATAACAAAAGATGTGCTTTCCAAAAGTCTACTAAGTCCTCTATCTGGGCAACCTAGTATGCAAATCCCGAAGCCTTAGCTTAAACATGTTCTTCACCTGAGAAAGCATGTAAAGAAAACAAAGTCAACACAATGGTTGGTGAGTTCATATACTTTTTAAGTTTAAAATATCTTTAACAAACCTCTTTCGGTAAAACCTTAACCTCATTAACTCCACATGTAATATCCAAATCGGTATGCTTATATATAGGGCATACCCCTGAGTCGAGCCTACAACCCGCCCAGACGCCGTCCCACCACATACTAATTCGCATATGACACTGTTGTTAATAATAATTAAGCATTTTACCTACCATTCAACCCATTCCTCATCATAGCTTTAGTTTTCTGTTATCAAGTTTACAAGTCTATAGCATGCATAAGTATTAGCTTCAAAGTAAGTTCAACAAGCATCATAGTTTCACACGCACATAGTTTAGCTGTCCCTAATCTCATGCGTGAGTACAAGCTCTGCTATAGTAGAAGTTTAGCAATTACGTAGCTCACGGCTAGATACAAGCTCTGCACTAGCAGAAGTTTAGCCATTACGTATCTCATGAATTAGTTAAGCTTAGTCTAGCAATTACGTGTCTCCTATACAAGATACAAGCTCTGCTCTAGCACAAGTTTAGCAACTACGTATCTCATACATAGACACAAGCCATGCATACACTAACAATCCAGCAATTACATATCTCATATGAGCAGACAAAAGCTTTGCTATAGCAGAAGTTTAGCAATTACATGTCTCTTATAAAGATAATAGCTAAGCCTTGTCATGGTTTAGTTTTCATGTATCTCAATACATGGGTACAAGCTCTGCTCTAGCAGCAATTACGTAGCCCATGATTAGATACATGCATAGTATTTCACGCGCAATCAAAGTTTCAAGCATATAGATTCAAGCATCCACGCATAGTTTCATCATGAATTCATAGCATAATCATCAAGTCCCATGTTTTAGCATCTCATTTCAAGCATAAGCATCAGGTCTCAAGTTAAAGCATCTCTACTGCAGGAATCCATATACGGTCCTTGTAGTAGACAAGTCCATCAGGTTTTATTTCCAAATGTTTTTCCACACCGCAATCAAGTTCTTTCTTCAAGTTTTCATGTTCAATAATCTCTTGTTGTGCTTGCATAATGTTGTCGTGTAAGCTTGTCTGCACAGTCATTCCCATTGCTTGACGCGCAAGGGTTTGACCCGTTCCTTCCGTCTCAAGGCATCAGCTACAACGTTTGCCTTGCCCGGATGGTACTTGATTACACAGTCATAATCATTTAGAAGCTCAACCCAACGTCGATGTCGCATGTTGAGTTCCTTGTGATCAAATACGTGTTGCAGACTTTTGTGATCAGTAAATATGGTACACTTGGTGCCATATAAGTAATGCCTCCAGATTTTAAGTGCAAACACCACTACTCCCAGTTCTAGATCATGAGTAGTGTAGTTCTTCTCATGAATCTTTAGTTGTCTCGAAGCATAAGCAATAACTTTGTCCTGCTGCATAAGTACACAGCCAAGTCCCTGATGGGATGCATCACAATACACAACAAAGTCATCACAACCATCTGGGTGAGATAAAATCGGAGCATCACATAGCTTTTGCTTCAAAGTCTGAAAGGCTTCTTCCTGCTTTTCTTCCCAAATAAATGGTTCGCTTTTCTGTGTCAACTTTGTAAGTGGCAGAGCTATCTTAAAAAAGTTTGAGATAAATCTTCTGCAATAGCCTGCTAAGCCTAGAAAAGAACGTATCTCCGTAGGTGTCTTCGGAGTGTCCCAATCTTTTATTGCCTCGATCTTGGCAGGATCAACATGTATTCACTCACTGTTAACTACGTGCCCTAGGAATTGAACCTCTTTAAACCAAAACTCACACTTAGAGAATTTGGCATAGAGCTTCTCTTCCTTTAACAAGATCGTCTTGAGATGTTGCTCATGCTCTGCTTTGCTTTTAGAATAGATCAATATGTCATCAATGAAGACAATAACAAATTGATCTTAATACGGCTTACACACTCGGTTCATGAGATCCATGAAAACCGCGGGTGCATTCGTCAAACCAAAAGGCATCACCATGAACTCGTGATGCCCGTATCTGGTACGAAACGCCGTCTTGGGTATATCTTCGTCTTGTACTCTAAGCTAATGATATCCGGACCGTAAATGGATCTTCTAAAAGTATTGAGCTCCTTGCAATTGATCAAATAAATCATCAATCCTCGGTAATGGATACCGATTCTTGATGGTTAGTTTGTTTAACTCCCTGTAGTCTATGCACATACGAAAAGATCCATCCTTCTTTTTCACGAACAAAATCGGAGCTCCCCAAGGTGAGTAGCTCGGTCGGATGAAACCTTTATCAAGTAGCTCCTGTAATTGGTTGGATAATTCCTGCATCTCCGAAGGTGCTAACTTGTAAGGAGATTTAGCAACGGGTGTTGCTCCAGAAATCAAATCAATACGAAACTCTACCGGTCACACAGGTGGCAAACCAGGTAGGTCTTCAAGAAACACTTAGGGTATTCCTTCACTATCGGTACGTCTTCTATTGTTTTCTTGTCTTTTTCTTTTTCCACCACGTGAGCCAAGAAAGTTATGCATTTCTTCTGTAGACACTTACGCGCTTTTATGCATGATATGATCTTTACGTTTCGCTTTGCTTGATCCCCACGAACTTCCAATACCCGATCATTCGCGACTGGAATCCGAAGTAGCTTTTCGAAACAGATGCCTTCAACTCTATTGAGTGATAGCCAATCCATCCCCACAATGATGTCGAAACTGCCCAACTCCATCGGCAACAAGTCAATGGTAAATGTGTGATCAGTGAGTGTAAGTGGGCAGTTCCTAAGTATAGTGCTAACTGTAACTTGCTTTCCGTTCGCTACTTCGATAAAGTAAAGGGAGTCTAAAGTTTCCTCAGTAAGACTAAGTTGTCGTGCAAAATCAGATGAAATAAAACTCTGGTCTGCACCAGTATCAAATAGTATAGATGCATAAGAGTCATGTCAAAGAAATGAACCAATGACCACATTAGGGTCTTGGCGTGCAGCATTGTCTCCGATAACAAAAGCACGTCCGCGAGGTGCTTGTGCTACTGGTTGCACTCTCTTTGGACAGTCGCGGGAGAAATGACCCATTTCCCCACAGTTGTAGCATCCCCTGTTGTTGTTGTTGTCGCCTGGATTATGTGGTGGTGGAGGTAGTGCCCTTGCTGCAGTGTTGGTAGCTTGATTTACAGCAAAACGGCAGCGTGCAACCCAGTGGCCAAATCGACCACAATTAGTGCATTTCCTACACTAAGCAGTAGGAGGATGATGATACTTGCAATGAATGCACTGGGGATGCTCTCCCCCATAGTTCTTGGTAGCAGGATTTACAGGTGCTGCAGGTGCCTATCTCAGAGGAGTGACGGCCGCATAGTTCTTAACGACCTTTTGCTTTTTCTTCTGGTGGTACTCAGGTTTCTTTGTTGTTGTTTCCTTAGCCTTCCCCGCATCATCTTTCAGAACCCCAGAATTTACAATCACATTGGTAAGTTTAGCTGAAAGGGAGATAGCAGACTCTAGAGTAGCAGGATAACCAGCCAGCACAATGCTTTGGATACAAGAGGGTAATCCGGCTATCTATCGATCAATCAGTTTTTCCAAGGTTGGCTCCATCTCTGGCACCAATGCTATTAGCTCATGATAACGAGTGGTAAAAGTCATATGATCGGCTCCCTTCATTACATGCTTCGAGAGCTCAATCTCTAGTTGTGGCAGTTCGTGTTTCGGACAGAACTCGCTTCTTAAAAGGAGTTTGAAGTCTGCCCAGGGCATCGACATTGCCTCATCTCTTCCCTTAGCTCTAATCTTAGCATTCCACCATGTCAACGCTTGTTTGCTAAATGACCCAGCTGCATAACGAACTATGTGGTGTTCTAGACAACTGCTTATGTCCAGTGTATTCTCCATTTTCTCCAGCCATTGGATCAGTCCAACGGCTCCTTCTACTCCAGTAAAACTCAGTGGTTTGCATCCTAGAAAGTATTTGTAGGAGGAGTCTGAAGTGTGACTAGTGTTTCCACTAGCCTCTCTTGTAGTATGGCCAGAGTTGTTGCCATGGCCTTGAATCCGGTTTATCATCTCTGGGATGACATCTTTCATTTGGCTAGTCAGCTGGGTACTCAGAAGTGTCGCCAAAGCGATAGTGGCAGGATCAATAATGGGACCCGCATTCGGGTTCGGAGGAGGGTTTAGCGGAGGAGGAGGAGGTGGCAGTGTTGAATCTGGTGGTGATGGTGTAGAAGAGTGAGGTGCAGATGTCTGAGTAGTAGGTACAGGAGTCGGATGTCTTCTAGGCGGCATTCTGATCATAACCAAAAGATATTGGTTAGTGCAGTGATCGAATGTTGAAGACGCAATGCAAACATAAATCCTAAGTTCTCTACATGAGGATCCCTAAGTTATAGTCTAGGCAAAACGGTTTAAGTAAATGACCTATTATTCTCTATAACCTTGAGCTCTGATACCAATCTGTCACACCCCGAGCCGGCGGGGTTGGATCGAAGTCCCTGTCGGGCGGACGGTTCTCGGGGCGCGATATCGTGAGTGATAATCGTAATGATCAGATTGTTTACATAGCATCAATGTTAAGAATAACTCAAGCACAATCAATCAACAAATTAGGATTACAAAGTTAAATTACAATATCAATGTTCAGTAATTTAACCCAGTAAACCTATCAAAATAATTGAATGTTTCTATCTCGTATCTGTACAAGATATCAAAAGTATTATGTGTTAATAACAAAAGCTGTGCTTTCCAAAAGTCTACTAGGTCCTCTATTTGGGCCACCTAGTATGCAAATCCCGAAGCCTTAGCTTAAACCTGTTCTTCACCTGAGAAAGCATGTAAGGAAAACAAAGTCAACACAATGGTTGGTGAGTTCATATAGTTTTTAAGTTTAAAATAGCTTTAACAAACCTCTTTCGGTAAAACCTTAACCTCATTAACTCCACATGTAATATCCAAATCGGTATGCTTATATATAGGGCATACCCCTCAGTCGAGCCTACAACCCGCCCAGACGCCGTCCCACCACATACTAATTCGCATATGACACTGTTGTTAATAATAATTAAGCATTTTACCTACCATTCAACCCATTCCTCATCATAGCTTTAGTTTTATGTGTCAAAGTTTACAAGTCTATAGCATGCATAAGTATCAGCTTCAAAGTAAGTTTAACAAGCATCATAGTTTCACACGCACATAGTTTAGCTGTCCCTAATCTCATGCGTGAGTACAAGCTCTGCTATAGCAAAAGTTTAGCAATTACGTAGCTCACGGCTAGATACAAGCTCTGCACTAGCAGAAGTTTAGCCATTACGTATCTCATGAATTAGTTAAGCTTAATCTAGCAATTACGTGTCTGCTATACAAGATACAAGGTCTACTCTAGCAGAAGTTTAGCAATTACGTATCTCATACATAGACACAAGCCATGCATACACAAACAATCCAGCAATTACATATCTCATATAAACAGACAAAAGCTCTACTATAGCAGAAGTTTAGCAATTACATGTCTCTTATATAGATAATAGCTAAGCCTCGTCATGGTTTAGTTTTCATGTATCTCAATACATGGGTACAAGCTCTGCTCTAGCAGAAGTTTAGCAAATACGTAGCCCATGATTAGATACATGCATAGTATTTCATGCGCAATCAAAGTTTCAAGCATATAGATTCAAGCATCCACGCATAGTTTCATCATGAATTTCATAGCATAATCATCAAGTCCCAAGTTTAAGCATCTCATTTCAAGCATAAGCATCAGGTCTCAAGTTTAAGTATCTCGTTTCAAGCATATGCATCAAGTCTCAAGTTTAAGCATCTCATTTCAAGCATAAGCATCAGGTCTCAAGTTTAAGTATCTCGTTTCAAGCATACGCATCAAGTCTCAAGTTTAAGCATCTCGTTTCAAACATAAGCATCAAGTTTAAAGAATAAATATGAAGTTTATAGCTTCTCAAAGTATACTAGTTTCCAAGCATAAGCCTTATTGAAAGCATCATGTTTAAGTTTCAAAAGCATTAAATAACATTTCAATAGTTTATGAAAAATGTTTAACATGCTCCTCAGTCCCGAAGTAAAACAATTAAGTTTGAAAAGGGACAAATGAACTCACCTTGTGTCCGCAGTGATTGACTAAGTAGAATAAGAATGCACGCTCTCTTTGTTTGCACTTGTTTTGATGTTCACGCTCCTGTATTGATTTCTTAGTGTTGTAGTTTATAAGTATAAGTTTGCATGGGTTTCTTGTGCGTGTAAGTGTTAGTCCTAAAGTTGACTAACACTCGCGAGTCTTGTTCGTTATCCGGCCCCAATTCTTCATTGTTCAAGATCTCATACTTGCTCATTAATTACAAGTTATCATTTGTATTTAAGGCTTTTAAGCCTTTATGTAGTTTGTTTAAAACTTGTTATCACTTTATAGAAAACAAAATGATTATCTCATAAATGTATTTGTTCATTGTTTTTATCTTTTCCAACGTTCCTTCATGCGTTCGTCATTTATTTAAAATCAATTGGGCCGCATAACTTATTGGACCATTTATGATAAGATTGGGCCCAAAAGTTGTGTGTTAATGGGCCGGTTAACACGCATGGATCGAACTGAGTCACCCGGGACTCATAAGTGTCGTGGGCTAATGCCATTGTGCTGAGGAGCAATTTGGTCCTGTTGGGTTTTAGTTTGGGCCGAGAGGGTTGTATGTTTAAGACATTTATGTTGGGCCTAATAGGATAAGCCCAAAGCATTTACATGGGCCGTATTATTTCTTGAGTTAACAGAAGTTATGGGCCGGCTGGTTAGGAATTTGGGCCGACTACTTAGGCTGGATCAAGTAAGCTGGTCGATGGATCGACTTAGGCTCACACCCAGCTCAGCGAACCTATGCCCGGCAGTCCTAGGTTTAGCTAGAATGCTTCGACTAAGTATTCAGCTGTAGGTTCGTCATGGGTTCCAGGGTTCGACTATGATTTCCCTCACAGGTTCGCCCAGAACATGGTGGGTGCAGGACTGATGCAAGGTTCGTGATGATCCCACTGGTTCGGCACTCCAGTAGGTTCGTCGAATGTGGACAGGGTTTGACTTCGACCAAGGGTTCGTAGCAACCAACAGAAGGTTCGGTGGTCATCAAGTGTCTGGGTTCGTGTAGAATGGTTCTACACCATAGGTTCATAGGTCCTTAGGCTCGTGTATGGTTCGCAAACACCCATGGTTCGGCTGTTTTGATTGACCATGAGAAGAAGGTTCAGCTCGATGAAAACTCTACAGGTTCGTGTATCCAAGAACAAGGCATGCAACGGGTTCGGTTAACCTCTAAAGGTTCGGCTAATGGTGGTAGACGAACCAAAGGTTCGCTACTGAGTCCAGGGTTCGTCAAAAGAAGGTTCACAGCTAGGGCTCGTGCATGGAGGTTCGGCTGAGGAGGGTGCTCACTACAAAGGTTCGGCTGCCTAATGCATTTGGCCAAAAACACCCGAACCTTGTTCCACCATCACCCTCTTCCTCGAATCTAACTGCTCCGATGCACTCACCCCTTCTGCTGGTTGATTCTAGCCTCTTTGATGTTCGATTTAGGGTCTAGGTTGGGTAGGCTACTGTTTTAAACTGGACATAAGTCTAGATCGAACAATGTTCCAAGAAACCCTATTTTCGTGATTTTTCAAACGTCAATACCTTGTTTTTCAGTGGCTATCTTTTCCGATCTGCTGTACTTCTAGGTAGAGGACTTCAAGATGGTCGTTGAGGCTCCAAAAAAACGCAATTTGGCCCCAGAATGACCAAGTTATGGAGGTTTTAAGATGGTGATCTTTAGAGAGAGAGAGATGAACGGGATTTTGAGTTAGAGAGAGAGAGGGTTTGTCATAAATGAGAAAAATAGCCTCTTTCAAGGCATATATACCCCGTGTGTGTTCGGGTTCGTTTCGGTTGCTCGGTTCGTATTTTTATCGCGTATCCGGATCGTTACGCGCATTTTTCGTAGATTAAGTAAAAAGAGTTTATTTTTTACTTGGATGGTATTTATTTCTAATAATTATTTTAAATATCGTTTTATTAAATAATTTATCAGATTCTATTATTGTTACGCGTTTCATTAATTTATTCGCAAATTAGTAAAATAGTTTTGTTTAATTTTATTTATGATGAGTTTCAAAATTGTAAAACAGGAATTATTTTATTTCCTTAAATTTATGATCGTTCGTTTCGTTTTCGTTTTCGTCAGAACGCGTCGCCATCACGCGTATTCGTTCGAATCGTCATTCGAACGAACACGACGATGGTTTGGCTTTCTGATTCTTGTTCTCTACTGTTCAGTCATTATTTCAGGACGTTAAACTCTCAGAATCATTCGTACAGATCGTCACCTATACGAATAACTCGTCGGTTTAGCATTCCGTAATAACAACCGTTATAGTTTCGTTATGTTTAACCTCACATACATTTATACACAATAACATCAAATCAAGTATCTGTTTTTCAACATTGTGTTGTCTGAGATGCTTCTGACTGTCAAACCCTAAGGTTTTAATCAAATTTCAAAGAATTGTATAATAGTTTCATATCAAGTGTAATGTATCAATAGCATAAACATAGTTTCACGTAATGTGTACCTGAGTTACTGTACGATTTACTGTTGCGATCACTGTTCCGGCACGCGTCCGACACTGATGTTACACATATGTCTGATTGTCAAAGTACTAGGACAACCAGTAGTCATCACCGAACAGATCATTAGAGAATGTATGTAGTTTGGAGATAAGGATTCTGATCCTGTGACGTTGGATCAGGAACTCATTCAGAACTCCATTCTAAGGATGGGATATGAGGGTCTTTACCCTCCAACAGAGAAGAAGCTCCTGCATCCTTGCTGGAGATATCTCGCCCATATCGTGACTCAGTATCTTTCTGGACGAAAAGGAGGTTATGATGTACTTAAACAGACGCTGAGCTCATGTATGGTAGCTATTTCCTTGGGATTGGATTTCAACTACTCACGGATGATCTTCCACGATATGCACGCCAACATAAAAGGGAAATGGAAGGAAAGATTCTTGGCGTTCCCGAGGTTCATTCAGATTATTATCAACCGACGACACCAGAATATTATTCCCACCTTTGAAACTCTAACCCTGAAGAGGATGAAGGAAGACATCTTTTCTATATGACCATGAACAAGAAAGGAAAGAAGATATATACCGGTGTTAGACCGTTAGAGAAATTTGGCAGATTGTTTGCCGATTTGGATGAGAACGTGGAAGATCAAGGTAGTCTTGTTGTTGCCTTTGTTGCAGAAGAGCATGATCAAGCTCCCGCAGGAACAACTATAGAAGCTACTGAAGTTCTCCAGCCTACTTCTTAAGAGTCATCAACAGGGGAAGAAGAGCTCGTAAAGGAGCCTGGTCACTTGACTCCTCCCCGCTCATGAGTAGAAATGGAGGAAATGAGGGATGTTGATTATGCTCCTTCACCTGAGGCAGCTCCCAAGAAAAGACTTAAGACGATGTCCAGGAGACTCAAGGATCCCAGGCTCAAGAAACAGAAGACCTCGGGCACTACTTCACGGACTCCACCATCTCCACAACAAACCACTACAACCACAGCCACCCAAACCGTTTCTGCCACCACATCCACCAAAATCACCACTGCCACCCAAACAATTCTTATCATTCCCACCAAACCAGCCACAATACCAACCAGTAAACCTGCCACCAAAACCTCCACATCCACTCAGACCACCAAACCACCTCAAACATCCACAACCACCCAAACCATCACAACCACCCAAACTCCTCAAATCACCAAACCTCCACAACCACCAAAACCACCCAAACCCACCCAAGCCTATAAACCTCCATCACCTCCGCCATCAGCAAAACCTAAGGCTGACAAAGGCAAGGCACCACTTCAGACCCCATCACCCTATGTGCCCGAGAAAGTGCAAGGTGATTTGGAGTGGTTCCAAGAGAGGGTGTTCACTCTGGAACACGACTCAGCAACCAAAGACCCCATCATTGAGAATATACGGAAAAGGATGCTCAGATTGTTTCATCACATCAACAAGCATCACAAAGTCCTCAAATTTCTAAAGAAAAAGAATGCAAAGCTATGAAGGGAAATTGAAGCTCTTAAAGGAGCTAACCTTGCAGACAAGGAAGAGAATGCCGATGAGGATGATGACAAGGAAGAAAAGAAACAGAATCATGATGATGATAATGACAATGATGATAAAAAGATTGATAATGATGGAGATGATGATGAGGTAAAAGCCGGCTCCAACAAAAAGGATGATGAGCCTGCTGATGATCAGGGCGGGGATGAATCCGGGAATCCTTTTTCTTCAGGAAAATCCTTAGACGATTATGAAAGTTTCGGAGAAGAGTTGAAGGATTTAGGACTCGGAGACATTTTCATGGACATTACTATGGATGCTGTCTGTGAGCAAGAATGTGGAGAGTTATCCGGATCTTCCTTAGAAGAATTCATGGAAGAAGAGCCTGAAAAGATTATACTCGAAAACGTCTCTACGGATCCATATATAGACTATTTGTATGCTCACAAATATGTCAACGCACTAGTACAGGAGGTCACATCGCTCGAAAAGGTGACCGAGAGCTGGTTCGACAAGAAAAATGACTGGACTCCTGCTCCTGTTGAAGTGCAAAAATCTTGGTTTGCTCCATTACTTGTTATGGAAGAACATGAAGTCACATACACTGCTGCCTACAGAGACTTATTCGCAGTTCGCAACGAAAGATCTGAAGTTGCTAACTGCATGTTTGATAAGGAGTAGCAGTTGTACATCGTCAAGAGGCTAAATGCCAAGTTGGAGTATTAGAAAAGACCTCAAGACTTCTGCTCCTTGCCCAAGTTTGATATTCGAAGCATCAACAATGTTGTGTTCTACAATCTTTCTAAAGACAGTCAAGCATATTTCTATTCCAAATTCATAAAGGATCAGTGCGATAAGGAAATTCATATAATGAAGACTTACCTTCTTCGCATCAACTTAGGTCTTTGTGTCAAAAAGGTGAAATTGTACACATTGCAAACTTGTGGATTACATGCTTAATCTTGGTCTTTCAATCCCTGATTTGCATGTTTGTTTGACACTTGTTTGAGGACTTATTAAGGACTATTGAAGATTATTGAGGGCTAAAGAGGACCATTGATGACTATGAACACTTGTTTGTTGTCTTATATGACTTTTGATAACTTCTTTGAATTTATGTGTTATACATGATGCCTTAGAAATTGTATGAACACATGCTTTAGATCAATGCTTTAGACTTTGAATTTGCATCAATTTCTTATGTATTATATAAGCTTTGTATGCGTACTCACCAACTATGCAAATAGTTGACAAACATTATTTTACAAGTGTAACATGTTAGGCAAAGATGATGAGGACTTAGGCTTGGGTTTAGTTGACCTAGTAAAATAATTAAAACAATGTTTTGTATTTCGATTGTTTTTCTTTGTATTTGGATTATTTAATGTAATTTTATTTGAGTTAATGAATGTTTGTTTATGTTGATTAATAATGATGCATTAATTATCAAAACAATATAATAGGACCATGACCTAATGAACAGTTGAGCTCGCGCCCTGACTTTTTCTGTCGTCGGTCGGGGTGTGACACTAGATGTTATGCTAGTATTAAAACTTGTTTAAGAGACGATTACCTATTGCAAACATAGTTGATGTACTAGCTATTATGTTAGTACTGAAACTTGTTTGACAGACTTTTTTCTATTGTTGTGACACCCGACAATTTTAGGTAAATTGTGACTCTTACATCCTTTAGAATCCGCATTCATACTTGTTGCATTTCATTTAATTATGTTTAATTAGATGAACTAAACACAAACAACTGCGAAACCATAGTTCGAGGAACTATCAATCATACATTGCACATTGGTTTTTGAAACCAAGTGTGGCAAACACAAACGCAAACGCAAACGCAAAACAATAATTCGGGGAATTATTGGATTGTGCATGACATGTTGATTATGTTTAATCAAGCATGCAAATAGTTCGTGATGACGAACACAAACTATCAAAGATAATTCAAGGAATTATCGAAACACACACTCGGGTCTCACAAACGTTGGTGAACAAACAATAATCAAACAAACTTATGTGTTACTATGTGATTATGTGCTAAACATGTATTAGACATTTAGGATAAATTTTAAGAAATCGAGCACGAACTAAATCGAATCGACGGAATCGAAAAACAAAGAAATTGAGCCTTTGCGGTACGCCAAGGACCCCCGGCGAGATCCCCGGCGGTACGCGAAGAGTGAGCCGGAGTTTTGAAGTCCGGATTTCTCGGCGGTACGCCAAGACCATGCACAAGGGTCTTGGCTATACGCGACGTGTTTCGGGAGATAAAATGAATATTATATTCATCGCGGTACGGCGAGGCCGGGCACGATCGGCCTTGGTGGTACGCGACAAGTCCCAGACGACAAATCCTTATAAAAAGCAAACCCAGCTCATTTTGTTCGATTTCTATCACAGACCACCGAGCATTTCCTCTAAAAAATGACCCAAACCATTTGTCACCAGCTCCCAAACCCCTCGTAACATTCTTGGAACTATTTCTTTCCTCCTTGGTGGTCTTGGAAGCCTTGGAAGCTTGGAGAATAAGCTAAAGAGCTCGGAACAACCATCAAACCAGTAGATCATCATCATTAGAAGCTGTCCTAGCTTGGATCTGTACCTCTAAGGTAGTTTTATATGCTTATTTAGTGTTAGATCGAACATGCAAAGGGTGAAAACCCACATGCATGAACATCCACCCATATGCAACTCCATGTGGCTAGTTTACACGAATTTGTTAGTGATTTGATGTGTTATTTGATATGGATCTACTGATTTCAGAGTAGATAAGTGTTTGGATTGAGTTTTGATAAGTTATTTTGATGGCTGTGTAGATCTTGCCATAAAAGGAAACTTTTATGTTGCATGGTGCAGATTTGTGAAGATCTAGACAGGTTAGACATGCCTAGATGTTGTCAAATGCATATTGAAGTATTTAGAAACACATTTGAGTATTTGATTTGATGAAAAACGTGATTTTTGTAGAACTTATTATATATGGAAACTTTCGTAAATCAAAAGAGGGCTTTTGATGTTTTAAGTTGTTTTGGTGAACTTTGATTATTGAAATATGTTTAAAAATGATTTCTAAGTTTATTGGAAACCTTGATTTTTTAAAACAGACATTTAAACAAAAACTTTCAAATAGGGAAACTTTATTTGGGAAAATGCCATAAACAGTGATTTATGTGCAAACGACATGTTTTGAGAGCTCAAATGTGTTTTTATAAACATATTAGAAGTATTGATTTTATGAAAGGGGATTTCATAACATTACTTTACAAATATAGAAACTTTCTAAATATAGAAACTTTCCCGAAACGGAAACGTATTGACTTACGAAACTTGATTTATGTGAAAGCATCATGATTAGAATCATAGGATGAGTGTTGGTGTCTTATTTGCATTAAGATGCATAATCAAACTAAACACAACAAACGTCTCACTAACCTTTCGTAGAGTCTACACACACACACTTGGTTGGGCACACCGACACTTGGAGTTGTATGGGCTACAACATAACACAACACAAAACACATACTCACACATATATGGTTATAGGTGCATACTAGCAGGTGCTAGTATTCGCAACACGCGAAAACATACATACCGGAACTACTTTACGAGGTTACTTCACGGCCCCTTTTTACCTTTTCTGCCTTTGGGGGATAAAACATTGCATGATAAACTGCTTATCAACAAAAACTGATTTTGATTACGTATGGACATGCTTTATCTCTATATGTATATGTGTGGCACACATCACAAACTCAAAGTCCTCGCAAACATTGACCGCGGTATCTAATAAGTTCTATCTAATAGAGTCCGACGACAACGACCTAATTAATTATCTTCATGCATAAGGATACAAGATTACGTAGTAGAAAAGATTTCAAGGTACGAAGTGACTCGACTGAAAGGAGAGGAAAGGCACCTCGGACCGTTAGTAGCGCGGAGTGCCTAGCGTGGTAGTCTTGGATCGTACTATTTGGGCCTGGGTGGCCAACCCGACTGGAGGTCGGAATGGGTGCAGTATTGACCAATACACTTTGCCATTGTCTTGTGATGGACATGGCGGGAGGCACAACTGTCAGCTTCGGTACGAACCCACATATAATATAACTGTATTGACTAGCTATAAATCGATACTGCATTGTAATGATATGTAATCTCGCAACATTTACTTTAAACATTTTGATGTTTATTGCCTATGAAAAACATGTGCTCTCACCAACCTTTGTATTGACACTTTTGCTCGCATGCTTTCTCAGGTAACTAAGGCACGCACACAAGGATAGGATGCTAGGCTGGAGTCTCATGCATCTACTTAGTGCTTAAGGCTTCGAGAGCAATTATTATTTTATTTTGTCATGTAAAGTTAATTACTTAAATCGCTTTTGCAAACTATTACTCACCATTGTTTCTGAAAACTTTTTTCAACTTATGCTTCCGCAACTTATATTTTCAATGTTGTTTTGACAACTTAAACCTTTACTTTCGCAACTCTGATTTTATAAAACTATTTTGTCCAAGTATTTGGATGTACGTATGCAACCAAACATGTAGGTCTCGCAACTAGATGACCGAAGACTGCGATCCTGACCGGTCCCGTCGCGCCCCCGAAATGCCCGAGAGGGTCAGGGTGCGACAGATTGGTATCAGAGACTTCGGTTTTTGTGAATTAGGTTTGCATTTAGTAAACTTAGTCTATAACCACTAGTATCCACACACATACAGTGTTAGTAGCAATAGTACTAACCTAAGTAATCATTTATTATTTGCATACATGATTGTACGAATACATTTACTATGCGCATTTCGATATGGCGTCAGCATCATCACAGCATGTGATTGCACACGATTAGGAGGAGATGATAGCTCCAGCACTACCCGCATCACCTCTACCAGTGACCGAAGAGACACATGACCAGTATCCCCTATCATCAGATGATCCTGAGGAAGATTCTGATGAGAACCCTGACGAGGATCCTGACGAGGATCCTGAGGAGTACCCCATGGAGCAGTCACCCGAAAATGCATCACCCACACTAGAACCACCTGAGCCCAATAGGCAGTGTCTTTAGTCGGATGTCATTTTCAAAATGACTCAGGACCTGGCCTGGGTGGACGACATAATCTAGTGTCCTACAGAGGAACTAAGGTAGACTAAAACTCGACATGCAGAACTCTGTAGTGCGTCAACATGATGGATTGAGATATGACCCAGTTGATTGCATTTTTCCAGGCGGCCGAAGACCGAGCTGCCATCGCTGAAGCTAGAACCGAAGATCTAGAGAACAGGGCTGTCATACTAGACATGGAAGAGGCTGACATTGAAGAAGAGGAACCAACAGAGGATGTTGATTCTGATTCCACTATCGACAATGCCTTCGATTAACTTAGCATAGACTTAGTAGAGACGGGTTGTGTCTCTGTACTGCATATTTCAGGGACCTTAATGTTTTGGTATTAAATGAATTGTAACAAGTACAACTTATAATATATCAAGACTATTATCTGTTATTGAGAATTTTCTCTAAGCACATCTATACATGTTTCCTTTACGTACCAGCCTCATATATAATCTTAATTCTTGGGAACACTCTAACGCTTATTCTTGCTATGAAGATCATGGCTGGAAGACGCGGAGGTCGACGGAACGCGGGAGGACGTAGGAACATCAGCCTGACAACAGCTGAAATGAATGCACTCATCAACGAACGAGTTGAAGAGGCACTTCTGCACGGGAAGCTACCCGCAACCAAAACCAACTAAATCAAGGTGACAAATCTCATTCTGAATTCGCCTTGCACCATAATCACTCGTTTCCATTCCATCACGTTTACTCAATACTGAATCAAATTCCTCTTTTTGCATATCTCAGGAGCAAACCTCAACTTACACCTCTGCACATTCAAAATGTTTCTGTAAGGCAAACCGCACTCATTCAATGGTACTGAGGGTGCCGTCGGACTATTACGCTGGATGGAGAAGGCGGAGTCGGCCTTTGCCATGAGCAAATGCAGGAAGGAAGACGGGTCATGTTCACTTTGTGGAATGCCAATGTTCAGAATCTGGGGTTGGATGCAGCCAATGCCGTACCTTGGGATGAGTTCAAAAGAATGTTGAATCGCGAACACTGTCCTCATGGTGAAGTGCAAAAATTGAAACTGAATTCTGGAACCACAAGATGGTCAGTTCCGAGGACGAGGCATACACTGACCGATCATATGAGCTGGAGCACCTGTGCCTGAAGATGGTAACACCACCTTACAAGCACATTGAGAATTATATTGACGGACTGCCACCTAAAATCTAGGGAATGGTAGTTTCTGAAGACCCCACAGCCACAACAACAATAACTCGAAGCACCAAAGGGCTGCTTCGATTGTGGAAATCCAGGGCACTTCAAGAAGGACTACCCACATCTGAAGAACAACAACAATAACGGGAACAACAATGGTCCGAAGGGACGAGCCTTCGTGATCGGCACGAAAGAAGCCATAATGGATCCCAACCTCGCAACAGGTACGTATCTCCTAAACGATCTGTACGCTTCTGTACTATTTGATGTTGGTTCTGAGAGAAGCTTTATATCTAAGGACTTTAGCGAGATACTTGCCATAACCCAAACACCCTTAGAGGTTGAATACATTGTAAAGCTAGCTAATGGTAAACTAATTGTAACCAAGCACATTTTGAGACAATGCACCCTAGAGCTAGCAAATCACAAATTTAAGATAGACCTCATGCCAGTTACACTAGGCAGTTTTGATGTCGTTTTAGGCATGGATTGGTTGCCTAAGAAATGCTTACGAAAGGGATACACAGCCATTCTGACGCTTATCACCGACAAGACTGAAGAAGAGAAGAAAATATAAGATATCCCAGTCGTTTGAGACTATCCCGACGTATTTCCTGAGGATTTACCAGGACTACCACCACCGCTGGGAGCAGCTCCCATTGCACTAGAACCCTATCGACTTGCACCTTCAGAGATGCAAGAACTGTCCAACCAACTCCAGGAGTTGCTGGATAAGGGCTTCATTAGACCAAGCTTCTCACCATGGGGAGCTCCGGTCTTGTTCGTAAAGAAGAAGTATGGCACGTTTCGAACATGCATCGACTACCGTGAATTGAACACGGTGACAATCAAGAATCGTTACCCCTTACCTCGCATCGACGATCTGTTCGATCAGCTGCAAGGATCGAGTTACAACTCTAAAATAGATCTGCGATCAGGGTATCACAAGTTGAGGATCCAAGAGGAATACGTCTCCAAGACAGCTTTTCGCACACGGTATGGCCATTACGAGTTTTTAGTCAACCCATTTGGGCTATCTAACGCACCTGTAGTATTCATGGACCTCATGAATAGAGTGTGCAAACCCTAACTCGACAAGTTTATCATTGTTTTCATCGATGATATTCTCATCTACTCGAAGACTCAAGAAGAACACAAAGAGTATCTTCAATTGGCTCTTGAACTTTTATGACAAGAGAAGCTATACGCAAAACTCGCAAAGTGCGACTTCTGGATTCGAGAAGTCCAATTCTTGGGTCATCTTGTTAATGAACAAGGGATTCATGTGGATAAATCCAAGATCGAGGCGATCAAGAACTGGGAAGCACCAAAGACTCCAAATGAGGTGTGACAATTCCTAGGCTTGGCAGGCTGTTAGCAACGATTTATTGAAGGATTTTCCAAGATAGCCGAACCACTTACAGCTCTCACCCACAAGGATAAGAAATATCTCTGTGCTGACAAACAAGAATCTGCATTCCAACTTCTCAAGCAGAAGCTCTGTAGCGCACCTATCTTATCCCTTCCTGATGGAACAGACGACTTCGTAGTATACTGTGATGCCTCGAAACAAGGACTCGGCTGCGTGCTGATGCAGCGAGAGAAGCTGATCGCAAATGGATTTCTACAACTGAAAGCCCACGAGAAGAATTACACCAGCCACGACTTGGAACTTTGAGCATTGGTCATTGTCTTGTGATGGACATGGCGAGAGGCACAACTGTTAGCTTCGATACGAAACCACATATAATATAACTGTCTTGACTAGCTATCAATCGATACTGCGTTGCAATGATATGTAATCTTGCAACATTTACTTTAAACATTTTGATGTCTATTGCTTATGAAAAACATGTGCTCTCACCAACCTTTGTGTTGACCCTTTTGCCCGCATGTTTCCTCAGGTAACTAAGGCACACACATAAGGATAGGATGCTAGGCTGAAGTCTCATGCATCTACTTAGTGCTTTAGGATTCGAGAACAATTATCGTTTTATTTAGTCATGTAATGTTATTACTTAAATCGCTTCCGCAAACTATTACTCTCCTTTGTTTCTGAAAACTGTTTTAAACTTATGCCTTTGCAACTTATATTTTCAATGTTGTTTTGACAACTGAAACCATTAACTTCGCAACTCTGATTTTATAAAACTATTTTGTCCAAGTAATTGGATGTATGTATGCAACCGAACATGTAGGTCTTGCAACTATATGACTGGAGACTACGATCCTGACTGGTCCCGTCACGCCCCTGAATAGGCCGGGAGGGCCGGGGTGCGACAATTGCAAACTTGTGTTTTGCATTTCTTAGTTTAATACTTGATCTATTTGACTAAGTTCTATGTATTACAGTTGTTTGGTATTTATCTTATATGCAAAAATGACTTATATGTGCTTAGATTATAATTCTAGATAGTCTAATTGTAATGCATCATTTATTTAAAATGTATGTTATACTCACCAACTATTTATATAATAACCCAAAACCTATTTTTACATGTGCAACAGGTTAAGGTGAAAACATGGTGAAGACATAAGATAGGATTTTGTGTAGACCTAGTTAAATTCATAAACAATGTTTTAGTATAAAATTGTAATTTGAGTGATTCTTTTAGTACAATAGGATTGTATTCTTAAAGGAATACTTTTGACAGATCAAAATGTTTAAGTTCATCTTAACTTTCAGAAAGACATACTTTAGCCTACAGGTTCATACTCACTCCAAGGGTTCCCAGGAAAGCATAACAGGTCCATCGGTTGATTTGGATTTATGTGAAATGCTTTCCTAGACAGAACTCCCCAAAGTACAGGTATTCCCCCTTCCAGATTGTATGTGTTTCCTAATCATTAGAATGAACCTAAAGACTATTGACGGGATTCAAGATTAGACTTAGAAGTCTAAGATCATTCCTCGTGATGACGATCCTCGTTCAAGTCGTAAGAAAGGGGTCGAGAGGTTTTGAACCTTAAAGTCTAGTGTGTGCATATAAAGTATCCTAAACTAGGTTCAAACATTTGACCTATCAAATAAGTAGTCACATAAGCAAGTATGACCTATCATGGCAACTAAGAGTTCAAAAACAGTCCATGGCCTAGCATGGCAACAAAAGAGTCCAAATAACAGTTCATGACCTATGAGTTCAAACTAAGGCATCCTATGGTTATAGTCTAGGTCATATAGTTCAAATAACCTAATTCTCTATAACCTAGGCTCTAATACCAATCTGTAACACCCCGACCGATGGCGGAAACATCGAGGTGGCACAAAGTGTAGATTGTTCATAGCCTAGGGTATAAAGTTGTAATTAATCATAAATAAAACATTCAATGCAATTAAATCCATCATTCAATACAAAGTCAAATAAATTCAAACATAACTATTACATCATTTCAAATTCAAATTCAAATCCAAATACATAATTCAAACGGGATAGTTTTCGCGAATCGGTAAGAAATGAGCTGATTTTGTCAAACGGTCGATGATTACCCATATACTATCATGACCACTAAGTTTTCTTGGGAGTTTAGTAATGAAGTCCATTGAAATATTTTCCCATTTCCACATGGGAATTTCGGGTTGAACAAGCAAACCCGAAGGTCGTTGGTGCTCGGCTTTGACCTTAGAACAGGTCAAACACTTTGCTACATACTCGGCAATGTCTTTCTTCATGCTGGGCCACCAATAATGGACTCGAAGATCTAGATACATTTTATCAGCGCCGGGATGAATGGAATAACAAGTCTTGTGTGACTCGTTCATAATAGTGAGTCGAAGATCATTGCGATTAGGAATCCAAATACGGTTCAAGAAATAAACCAAACCATCAGACTTTGTTTCTAATTGAAGTTCAGCACCACAAGACATTTCATCATGCAAATTGCCTTGGTTCAAAGATGTTTGTTGAGCTACAAAGATGTCATTATGAAGATTGGTTTGGATTCGAATGCTATGAAGTTGGACATGGATTTTACGACTGAGTGCTTCGGCTACAACGTTTGCCTTGCCGGGATGATAACGATTCTCACAATCGTAATCGTTTAAGAGTTAAACCCAACGTTGTTGCCTCATGTTGAGTTCTTTTTGGTTTAGAATGTGTTGAAGGCTTTTATGATCAGCGAAGACCACACATTTGGTGCCATATAGATAATGCCTCCAAATCTTTAAGGCAAAAAGGACTGCACCAGGTTCAAGGTCATGAGTGGTATAGTTCTTCTCGTGAACCTTTAATTGTCTTGACGCGTAGGCAATGACTTTACCACGTTGCATAAACACAACCAAACCCTTGATTCGACGCATCACAATAGACCACAAAATCGTCGTTACCATCAGGAAGAGTCAAGATAGGTGCATCACAAAGCTTTTGCTTTAGCAATTGAAAAGCTTCATCTTGCTTTGGCCCCCATTTATAAGGTTTATTCTTATAAGTCAAAGCAGTTAGTGGAACGACGATCTTAGAGAAATTTGAAATGAACCATCGATAGTAACCGGCAAGTTCAAGAAATGAACGGATTTCAGTTGGAGTCTTTGGTGTACTCCAATTTTTAACAGCTTCAATCTTCGCGGGGTCCACGTGAACACCCTTTTCATTGACAACGTGTCCTAAAAATTGAACCTCTTTAAGCCAAAATTCACATTTAGAGAACTTGGCATACAGTTGTTCTTTTCTTAAGAGCTCCAAAACCAACTTAAGGTGTTGTTCATGATACGCTTTGTTCTTGGAATAGATCAAAATATCATCTATGAATACGATCACGAACTTGTCAAAGTATGGTCTACACACTCGGTTCATAAGATCCATGAAGACCGCAGGTGTATTGGTTAGTCCAAATGGCGTAACCAAAAATTCATAGTGACCATAACGAGTTCGAAAGGCAGTTTTAGGAATGTCATCCTCATGTATACGCAACTGATGATAACCAGAACGAAGGTCGATCTTAGAAAACCAAACCGAATCTTGAAGTTGATCAAAGAGGTCATCGATACGAGGCAAAGGGTAACGATTCTTAATGGTGAGTTTATTGAGTTCGCGATAATCAATGCACATACGGAATGAACCGTCCTTCTTTTTAACAAAAAGAACCGGTGCACCCCAAGGTGAATGACTTGGACGAATAAACCCTTTATCAGATAGTTCTTGAAGTTGGCTTGCTAGTTCTTGCATCTCAGAGGTTGCAAGGCGATAAGGGGATTTAGCCACAGGATTTGAACCGGGCACTAGATCAATACGAAATTCAACTTGTCGAGTTGGTGGAACTCCCAGGAGATCATCGGGAAATACATCAGAATAGTCGCGTATGATAGGAATATCTTTAACAGTTTTGCCCTTTTCTTTCTTGTCCACAATATGGGCTAGAAAGGCTATGTATTTCTTACGCGGGTATTTTTGGGCCTTTGTGCAAGAAATAAGTTTAAGTCCACCACTAGGCGTCTCTCCAAAGATTTTTAGTGTTTCACCTGAAGGTAGTGGAATACAAATGAACTTTTCAAAACAAACGATCTCGGCTCGATGAGTGGCTAACCAGTCCATGCCTATGATAACATCAAAACTTCCAAGATGCATGGGAATAAGATCAATTTGGAAAATGTGATCCATAAGGTTCACAGTACATCCAATTATAATAGAGTTAATATCAATTGAGTTGCCGTCAGCCACTTCCACGTCAAATGGTCTATCTAGTTTAGTTCTTAGTCTACCAAGTAATGGTTCAAATTCATATGACACAAAGCCCCTATCAGCACCAGAGTCAAATAACACATAAGCATAACAATTATTGACCAGGAACATACCATTCACAACGTCTTGATTAGCTTGAGCTGCTTGAGCATTGAGTTGAAAGGTCCTAGCTCGTGCAACCCTTTGATTATTGCCCGCAAGCCGTGGGCACTGATTTCTAAGATGATTAGGGTTGCCACATTCATAGCAAACCCTTCCATTGGCTTGTGCAGGATTAGTGGGTGCAAGTTGTTGTTGGTTCAATGGTTGAACTTTTTGCCCTTTCTGGCCAAGTGGCCCATGTCGACAGTAGTTTGCAAGGTGGCCATACATTCCACAGTTCGTGCAAATTCTGCAAGGTTGAATAGTGGGGTGATGATATATGCAAGTGTTGCAGAGTGGATTTGGCCCCACATATGGTTTGGTATTTCGCTTTGGGGCTTGTTGGTTTAGTGGTGCAGCAGGGGTCACCACCGCAAAATTTTGACTATTTCGCTTGCGGTTGTTGAACTTTGGAGGGTTTGAGGTTCCAGCTTTGACCTCCTTTGATAGTTCATTAGTGGTTTACTTGGATTCAACCTTCTTGGCACCCTTCCTTGTCAAAGTGCCATCCTTAACATGATTATCAGTTAAGGTCGCAGCAAGTCTGATTGCATCTTCAAGAGTGGTAGGATTGCTACCAAAAACAGTATCTTGAATTTGCATAGGAAGGCCACCAATGTACTTTTCAATGGCCCGAGATAAATGATGGACCAAGTGTGGCACTAGTAAACTGAGTTCATGAAAGCGGGTCGTATAAGCAAGATTTTCCCCACTGTCTTGTTCGAGCTCCCAAAATATAGCTTCAAGCTTCCTCATTTCATTGTGAAGACAGAATTCGTCAGTCATAAGTTGCTTGACCTCAGCGCAGGTCAAAGCAAGTGCAGCATCCAAACCCCTGGTTCGTTTCTCACTATTCCACCAAGTAAGTGCCCTCTTTTGAAAGACACTAGTAGCATACCGAACCTTTAGGTTCTCAGGACAGTTAGAGTGGATAAATGTGCTTTCTATACTTTTGAACCAATGGAGCAGTCTAGTTGCTCCTTCAGTACCGATGAATTTAGCAGGGTTACATGTGTTGAAGTGTTTGAAGGTGCAAGTTGGATTTGCACCCCCACCATTCCCATTGTTTTGAACTGGGTTCACATTTGCAGCTTGATTGAGTTGGGTCACCAAGGTGGGTAACACAACAGCCACTTGTTGTGAAATGATTTGGGCCAACTCCTGAATAGTGGGGTTTGGGTTGGTGTTATTTGTGTTGGTGTTGGTTTCATTGGTGTTTCTGCGAGTACGACGAGGAGGCATGTTTCTACAAGAGTTCAATTGAAAAGAGTTAGAATTTATATAACTCAAAGAGTTCAAATAAGAAATAAAGAGTTCAAATGAAAGTTCAATCACAAAGCAGTATTTGGATTGTATTCTTAAAGGAATACTTTTGACAGATCAAAGTGTCTAAGTTGATCTTAACTTTCAGAAAGACATACTTTAGCCTATAGGTTCATACTCACTCCAAGGGTTCCTAGGAAAGCATAACAGGTCCATCGATTGATTTGGATTTATGCAAAATGCTTTCCTATACAGAACTCCCCAAAGTACCCCAAAGTACAGGTATTCCCCTTCCAGATTGTATGTGTTTCCTAATCATTAAAATGAACCTAAAGACTATTGACGGGATTCAAGATTAGACTTAGAAGTCTTAGATCATTCCTCGTGATGACGATCCTCGTTCAAGTCGTAAGAAAGGGGTCGAGAGGTTTTGAACCTAAAGTCTAGTTTGTGCATATAAAGTATCCTAAACTAGGTTCAAACATTTGACCTATCAAATAAGTAGTCACATAAGCAAGTATGACCTATCATGGCAACTAAGAGTTCAAATAACAGTTCATGGCCTAGCATGGCAACTAAAGAGTCCAAATAACAGATCATGACCTATGAGTTCAAACTAAGGCATCCTATGGTTATAGTCTAGGTCATCTAGTTCAAATAAGCAAATTCTCTATAACACAGGCTCTGATACCAATCTGTAACACCCCGACCGATGGCGGAAACATCGGGGTGGCACGAAGTGTAGATTGTTCATAGCTTAGGGTATAAAGTTGTAATTAATCATAAATAAAACATTCAATGCAATTAAATCCATCATTCAATACAAAGTCAAATAAATTCAAACATAACTATTACATCATTTCAAATTCAAATTCAAATCCAAATACATAATTCAAACAAATAAACTAAATCCAATTTCATATCAATGCTAGTTTCCATTTCCACTTGAAACATGTTAAAATCAAGTGTCAACTCAAAGAGTTGGTGAGTTTCATAGGTTTTAAACACTCTCACCAAAAGGGTCAAAAAAATGTTATAAATAATGTCTTATGTGAACTCTAAGCATAATGAACATAGTTAAAAACTGAACTAGCAAGTAAAGCAGATCATCAATGTTAACAAATGATGTTTGACCTAATGTTTAGCATTACTAAAATGCTTAAATAGCAAACTATCACCACGGGCTTCCCCAAAAGGGTAAATCAAACAATGGTGGGATGAGCAATCCAATAGATTTATCAGTCACTAAATGTGTGTGATCAATGCCTATCCTTAACTAAAGTTCACAAACTATAAAGTCATTAGCTAAGTTCACATGAATATGTTTAGAAGTTAAGATAAGTTCAAAGATAACATGTTTCACCCCAAAAGTTCAAAACAAGTAAAAGAGGGGCTATGAAGACTCACCTTAGTGTGTGAGGTAGTCTTTGCAATGTCTTGTCAAATATAGTTCAAATATATGCAACACAAATTCAATATTCACCTTTACTTGAGTTTTGATTGATTTCGACTGAGGGAAAGCAAACGCACGAACCGAACCTTGAGGGTCTTTATTCCTCGACTTAGAACGCTTGTGAGAATGTTTTCGTTTTACAGAGAGTTTTGTGGTGTTCAAAGGATTGTCTAGGTCGATTTGATTCGGGTTTTATACACGATTTGATCAAGCTCGACTAACGCCTTTTTCTTTGTTAATTTTGGTAATGGTTCACGAGTTAATACCGATTGAGTTATCAAATTAATGCTTGGAATCATTTACGCGCATCGTATACTTCCTAAAATAAGTCTTGATTTGCTGGCATCGTGCTGGAATGGATGGGATCGCGAATCGGGTCGCATGAGAGGTCTTGGGTCGGGTTTTGCAGGTGGAACGGGTAGGGGGGAGAAGAGGGTTTGGGTTAATGACAGATTCAACCCTCCCATGTTTTCTTTTAAATACAACTTTTGATTTTTGACACTTTTAACCCAAAACTTTTACAAATCTTTGTTTTTTTTTTTATTGTTTACTTTTTATTTAAAATCCAAAATCAATATAAATTGATTATATTTTCATAAAAACATTATCTTAATGTTATTTTAAAATTATAAAACTTTAAAACATCCTTATTTGTATTATTTATTTAATTATGATTTTAAAGTTAATAGAAATTTGTAACTAAGATATATTTGTCTGTATTTTTCATATAGATTATTGGAGGTTTTTTTTTAAAAAAAAAAGAAACTTATTTGTTTATTTTATTTAATTGTAAAAATTTCTAAATCTTATAATATTTATTAAAAGCTTTAATAACTTGTTTTTGTTTGTTTACATATGTGTACATACATATGTATATAATATATATATATATATATATATACACTACTATATAATGTATATAGGAAGGGTAACAATGTCTTTTACTCAAATCTCATAAAATTAAAAGGTACAAATTTTAAAGCTTATGGTACAACACTTGCAGCTTAAAAGCTAATGAAGGGATTTAAAATCAGTTCAAATATTCAAAATGGAGATCTCTGTTCTCTAAACCAAACCCTTGCCCCAACCCGTCACACGCATAACCTGGTCTCAAGGAAGAACGTAATCTCGAGAAGGTGGCGACCCAAACGCACACCTAAAACGGTGTTGGGGGCTCATGTACAACCCTTAATGCTTAATAGGTGAAGAGATAAATGAGCATTCAACAAAATAATTCAAAATGCAGACGTCTCAAGTTCTCAACAAAACCCTTGTCCTAATCTCTTTCATTCTCTCTGTCGATCCAACTCTGACGGTCCAACTCTGTCCATACAAAATGAGGTGGTGGTGGCCGGTTACGACTCCCTACAATCGACGATAGTGGTTGCGGTGGTACTAGGGTTTTACTCTTAGACTCGACGTGATTTAGATCGAAGAACAACACCACCCGCAATAATGTTGTTAACTTGTTGTTTTTGTTTCTCTTTGACCAGGTAAAGGTCTCGAATTTCTGCTGAATTTTTTTTAAATTGATTTTTATTTTTTGGAGCTGATATGTTTATTTCATCTGAAACTGTGAATTTTTTTGTTCATTAGTAGCAACGAGGAATCAAAGGGGATTTGTTGTAGGCTTATAAGCATGCCGTCAAAGGATTTAGGTTTTTTAGTCGAACTTACCCTTGATCAAGATGGAAATTTTGAGTATCTTGCATTATTTTATATATTTGCTTGGAAATTTATGTAGGAGTTACTGGATTTAAGCCTATGGTTATATTTTTTGTTTAATAATTGTATCCAGAGGAAGCATTTGGTAATTAATTAATGTTCTTTTGGTGTTTAAATCTCAGGGTTTTGGATGTAATTCAAAGTGGGTGTTTCGGATGAATTGAAGCAGGTATGCGTATTGAATAATGAATCTTGAAAACCATTCCAATTTGTTTATTTCTTTCTTTAATTTTTTGTTATGAGAAAAAAGGATTCAATGTTTGTTAATGTTAATGTGTGTGAAATCATGAATTTATGTTAAACCACTCTAGATCTTTTGTAGTCTTAAAAACAAAAGTTGACCTCTTCTACTACAGGAATTGGAAAGGGTATAGCATAACAAATTGTCTTGGGCTTTGTGTTACTGTTCTTTTTGAATATATTAATAGTGTTTGATGGTCACGGGCTCCTATGATAAATCCAACTTTGAAGATGTCACGTGCATAGATTGCAGGTCCCAAGCATGAATAGAAGGATCAACTGAATAGGGCTGTTGGATATGTCAATGCTTTGCCTATTTGCTTTGGTTTTTGTTTATTTGGTTCTCTTACGGCTTGCAACATCAATGCTTTACTTGAAATCAGGCTGTTGAAGGTGCAAGAATTGTAAGGGAAATTCTTTAAATTTTTTAAGCTTTGTAAAACAGTTAATTTTTTTTTTACTTTGGTGTGTAGGTGGAAGCCCTTAAAAAGAAAGTCAAGATCTCACTTTTCTTGTAATAAGCAGGTTGTTGCCATAGCAGGTGGAGCCATAATCTGGCACCTTAACTTTAGAAGCACTTCTTGGGTTTTAGCACTATATCCTACAAGTATTATTGTTATTTTTTTTTTGGGTATTTTCTGAATAGTTCAACATATCAGAGAAATATATATAATCTTCCATTCAACTCTATAGTTAAACTTGGTTTTCTACAACATTATTGAAGGTCATGCTAAGGAAGCAAATGGTGGACTTTCAAAATTTCTATTGTAAAACAACAAATGCTACCTATATAGTTGAGGTTCAGAGGTGTTTGTTTGCGTTGGGGGAGTGACAAAAGTCTAAGAAATAAAAACTGGGGAGTGACACAAGTCTAAGAAATAAAAACGGTCATGCATGCTACTGAGGTATGTTTATGGTGGGCAAAGGAGGCTGGGTAGCAGGCCAAAACCAGCTAATGTTATGTTGACCCAAAGTTTAATTTTCTTATTTTATAATAACTCGTTAGTTAATAATGAATAATGAAACAGTAGATAAATATTTTCTTTTGAAATAATTTTATATTGAAAGATCTTCATTGTTGGGTTAGATTAATTATGTTATTTTCTATGTTATTAGCTATATTGAATGAACAAGGTGACGGTCTTAAAGCGCTTGCAAAAGCTTCTATTGCTCCAGAAAAAGTCACACCTTTGATTTGGCAGTGAAAAGTCAATCAGATGGCTTACTGTGGGTTACATTTACATCTTTTAAATAAGAATGGATTTGAGCAGAGTCTATTGTGATGCTTGCTATGTTTCGTATTTGTACTTAAGATTAGATAGTAGTTCATTTATTGTATAAAACTGAGTTTGAGCAGGCTTACATTTCGTTAGAAAATTTTGTTTTTTAGAAAAGTCATGGCGAATTTTTTTGAAAGGATGGGCCATTACTTTGCATGTTTCAAAAGTAATGGGTTGAGATCACCACATCGCGTGAGTTTCTTACTTGCGGTGGGATTCTAAAAATATTAAGGCGTATTGAATTGGCATTTGGATGGAGAACTCTTGCGACGTGTCATAAAAAAATCACGTTTGACGGCGAGCCATCTTGAATTTTTTTAAAATTTGGTTGCTAAAGTTACCGATTTGAAAATGAGTTGTCACCGCCGCATCGCGCGGGTTTCCGGCTAGTATATATAATTATATATATATATGTATATTTAGTTATCTTTTTTTAATGTACATATATGTTAAATGTGTAAATAATAATAATAAATAAAAAGAATATTCCCAATGACGTCATAATTACTTTATTGAATATAAATGTTTTATTGCAAATTTCGTGAACGTTACAATAACTATGAGAAATTTGTTGTTCTAAAAGATAAAATGTATATAAAAATATAAAAGAAAAACACATACACCCAAATAATAGAATCCTTTATAAATACACTATCTTTCAAAGGAGCTTTGTATATACGTCATATGTCGAATTAGAATTTTATTTAAGAATTACTAAAACAAATTGATGTCCAAAAAAGTGTAGTGTTAGGATGCCCCAACACGATTGCGCTACGTAATCCGTGTAGCCGATGGAGTTCGGATTCGAACTTGCGTGCTAGAACCCAAGAACTGATCGAGCTTTAGACAACTAAGCTCTGCCTTAAAAACAACTTCTGTCAATTTTAGTATAAAAAATAAAGGATATAAATGAATGGTAGCATGAAGATGGAACGTTGGAAAAAGCCACGAAAAAGTATTATAGGTATTTTTTAAATGATATACATGCATGCACTTTATTTACGTAGTTCTAAATTCATAACATTTTATAAACATAGTTTTGAACATATAATATTTGTTTACACAAAATATAAATTCTCAGTCTATTGAAATTAGACTTGTAACAAGACACGTTGATATTATTAAAATAAATGCTCTCCGATCCACAATTTTATGAGACCTTTTACTTAAATTAAAAATAAAACTTTCGTAAACATAAATGACCTACTGCAAAACTATTGAATATTACATACTAGCTTATCAACATGTGTATTACATAAAGTTATACTGATAACAAAAATTACAGAACAATCACTGATAGAAAAATATATATACAAATCATATAAATTTTTTTACATTTTTAAAATAAGAAATAAAAATATATGTTATAAATATCTATGCTCTTCGTTAAACAATACAAATAAGAATAGATCTAAAATTTTGAATTTTCAAAATTATTAATTGAAGATGTAAATTTGAAATAATTAGATTTTTATTAATATTTAAAAAAATTAATTTTGGTATTTTTTTAGAATTTGGAAATTTGACTTTATTGTACTAAATGTAATTAATTTTTAAATTTGTTAAAACGTAATATGAATAGCCTAAAAACGCACACGTGTCAAATGTGATATAGATGTACTAAAATAAAATCATGTAATATTGTTATTATTTTATTATATAGTATATATACATATTAATAAAAGTAAAATTACTAATTTATTGTTGACGTAATAAGTTATCTATAAAGGAAAATTACCAAACTAATCATTGTCCACCGTTTTACCAAAATAATAAATCAAATTCCGGCGTCTAATACACCCCTTTAAACTCTTTTAATCTGTAATTTTGTAAACATACAGGCCCACATGTCGGCGTCTTTCCCGCGTCTTAGATGCCGCTTTATACGCCACTTTAAACGCACTTTTTGTTTGCTTTTTGTAAACATACTGGCCCAGATGGGCGTCTAAAGTGGCGTCTAAACTGTAGGTCCCAAAACAGATCTAGAACTGAGCTTTAAGCCTCCAATCTGCATCAAATGTATCTATAACGTGCGGAATCCGAAATAGAAACACAAGAAAAAGATGAAAGTTCAAAACTTTGATATCTTTCAGTGAAGTACACGAAGTAATGCCTCAATACATCTAGAGAGCATTCCTCGGGAATCCAACCCTAGAATACTACAAAATACGTCTATTTATACTACTTCTAGGTGTACTCGAACCAACTATACACGAACATGTTCGAGTACACGAAATACAAGAGAAAAGGAAAACTAAGTACACGAAAGCTTAACAAAATCTGGATCGAATCTTCTACGGTTGGCTTTATCAGTCTTTATCATCAATTTGGCTCTACAAACTCCCCCTAGACTGATGAAGTCAACCGATGGGAAGTGTAACTGAGTGTGGACCAAATCTGGCATATAACTTCAGCTCAACAGCATATGCAACTGTACGTGTGAAGGGCTTTGCTTCTTCAAGTGTTACGTATAATTTAGATAACTAATCTAAGTTAGTAGAACACTTGTAGGAATGCAGGTGAGGTCTCATAACCCCCTTTTAAATCATTTTGGCTCTACAAACTCCCCCTACAAATTACTGATTTCTAAGACATTCAGGTGAGGTCTCATAACCCCCTTTTAAATCATTTTGCTTTTAAACTCGGGGGTGAAACATGTATACCAGATTAATATTATTTGATAACACATGGGTGACACCAGGAATTATCAATATGATATTTATATTACTGAATTATTAGTGATTATGGATTGACACATATTATCACAACTTCGTGAGTCGTTGTTCGTTGAGTTGACTTCGGTTCTCCGCAATGACTGAGTTACTGTTGTTGAGTTAACTTCGGTCCTCCTCGGTGATTCCACTGTTGGTTTAGTTGACTAAGGTCCTCCGCAGTGAACTGTATTGTCACTTATGATTATTAGGAATGCCGTTTCCTGAGAAGACTTCGGTCCTCCACGTCGATTCCGTTTACCGTTGGTTGAGTTGACTAAGGTCCTCTGCGGTACATTACATTGAGATAATTATGATGAATGTTGATTATTGATGATGAGTGTGAATTTCTCTTGATTTATCTAATTGATGTGTTTGGTTGTGTTTGATTGTCTCTACTTTAATGATTATCTACAATCACTTGGATTACTTGGCTGTTGTGTTTTGGCAGAGCTGGATTATCTCACAGGTTCACATGTGTATTTTTCTTGAAAACTATAAACTTTTATAAACACTTGCAAATATTTTTGAAAAATAAAAACTTATAATTACTCACCAACTACTTCATAGTTGACACTTGATTTTCTACATGTTTCAGGAAATGAAGGGAAGTAGGTAGAGCAGTGCAGCTCTACATCTTTTGGACATCATCACTTAGGGTCTCGGACTTAGCTAAAATTAACTGGATAACTGAAGACTAGTGTTTAGTTAATTTAGCTAAATCTTTTGTGTAAATTGTTGTATTTACATCATGATTGTCACACCCCGAGCCGGCGGGCTGGATCGAATTTCCCGTCGGGCGGAAAGTTCTCGGGGCGCGATATCGGTTGATAATCGAAATGATCAGATTGTTTACATAGCACATGATATATAAATGAGAAATGCTAACATGACAATGATATATAATTACAAAGTTAAATTACATTGTTTCTTCATAATTTAATCAATTAAATCTATCCTAAAAGAATCAAAGTGTTTCTATCTTGTAACTGTACAAGATCAACAAAAGATGATTCATTATTTTGTCATTTCAAAATATGCACGACACAAAATGTAGCTAGGTCTTCTAAAAGTCCACTAGCTATGTCCCTGAATGTCTGATGACTAAACTTGTTCGTCACCTGAGAAACATGCATTTAAACAAAGTCAACACTAGGTTGGTGACTTCATAAGTTTGATAATGGAAAACCTTGAATTGTTCACATACACATCACAATGTCATACATGTTACTTGTAGGTTGTTTGATTCACCCGTTCACACAATGGCCGCTCCATAGTTATATTTACAAGTGATATCTCATCCTATTAGCTATACTTATATATAGGGCATATGTAGGGGAACAAGCCCCAGCCATTGTCCCACCACATACCTATTAGTACTTAATACCACTTGCAATACAACTATAGATCTCCACTTTCATTTCACCCTTCCGTTTGTGTTCATCACCCATTGTTTCATATGTAGAAGAATATAATACGAGGGATTCAGTTATCAAACCGAAGTATTGATAACCCTCAATGTGTTAAGGAAATTAGATTATGATAATCCGATCCTTGTTATTATTCTATTACTTGTGGGGTTAACTGTTAATCACTTTTAAATAATAAGAGTGTTAATTAACCAATTGATATTTGTTCTCAACTTGAAGTGCATAGAGCCTAAAAGGAATCAATTGCAATCCTCACGTAATCAGATTACAATTCATCCGATTTACCACTACCACTTTGTATTACCGTAGGCCTCATCGAAACTGTTACAAGTGTTATGACATGAGAGAAAATAAATTTCTCAGTCTACTAATCAACAGGAGTCGATGGATTGATTACTTATCACTGTAGATTAATATCACCATGTGTCACTTACCAGACCCTGACTGTTCGTCGCCCCGTCAACGGTCATACGTTACTGGCCCAATGAGATTACAATCAACATACTAGCCCTACATGCTAGAGGTTTGTCAAACCTATGGTAGCACTATGCTATCGTTGGTTTAGTCACGTCAAACTAACTGGTCAGCGATTGGTGAAGGGACTTACAATGATCAAACTTGAATACATGGCACATGATTGAAATGATATAATACAGGCAGTTCAATAGTAATCAATTGTATTGTGTTCACCAATGTTGTTTGTTCTCAATGTTGTGTGTTCTCTTTGTTGTTAACAAAGTTGTACAAGATCTTGTCTTATTATACAATGTTAGTTGTTGTGTGAATGATGTTTTTATCATGAAGGTACATTATCATGATTATCATTCTTGTTGTTCCATATAGTCACCCTGTTGCCACTACAGTGTTGTAAGAACTAGTCTTACAACACTTAGTCGACTCAGGTGATGGATGATACTTGTTTTGTGTGTTAGTACATATCTGTAATAGGTTTCTATTCAAACATGTAAATTATAGAAAGTTAATAAAGGTTTGGCTTAGGTTCGTCTGGCCCACGAACCTTAGTAGGTTCGGCGAACCTATCATATTGATAGGTTTGGCGAACCTATAACCTTGGATAGGTTCGGCGAACCTATTAGGTTTGGCAACCAAGGTTCGCCCAGCGAACCTCAAGGTTCGGCTGGCGAACCTTAGGTTCGGCTAAGGAAATAGGTTCGGCTGACAGAGTCTGTATATATAGAAGGTTTGTCTGATTATTTCATAACTTGGAGATAACTTCAGAAAACCTGTAGAGAGTGTGTGTGTGTATTCTTTGTGTGAGAATTCTCTGTGTGAGACTTGTATTCATTTCAGTTTGATTAATGAGATGAAGGTGATTATTGGAATGCTTGTTCTTCTTTGATTCTTATAGATAAAACATAGATTCCGCATATGTTTGATTGTTCATAGAACTTCTTAATACGATCCAGATCAAATTCACCAAACCAACAGTGGTATCAGAGCTTTTGGTGTAGTTCTATACAAGATTTGTCAAAGAAATTCAAGTATTTGAAGATTTGAAGATTAGAAGATCAAGAAATGGATCAAAATTCTAGTTTTCTTTGTGTTTGATTGCTGTTTTGAGTGCATATTCATCATCAATTGTTGTGGAATATTCAAATTCACAGATTTGTGGTGTTAATTTGAAGATTTTGAAGGATTTTCTTCACATTTTGGAAGGTTTTCCTCCAAAATTTCGAATTTGGAAGTACAGGTTCGTGAGCCGAACCTGTGGATAGCTGGAACAATAGGTTCGGTGTTATTGAGATTTTTCTGAGGTTCGTCTGAAGGTTTGTTGCAAGGTTCGTTGCTTTTCTGCTGAGGTTCGTTGCTTTTCATCAAAGGTTCGTCTGACTTGAGGTTCGTTTGTCTCAAGGTTCGTGAAAATCATATTTGTTTGAGGTTCGTGACTTAAGGTTAGTGACTCAAGGTTCGTGACTTGAGGTTCGTGAATAGTGGTTCGTGTCTTCAGGTTCGTCACTGAAGGTTCGTCTAGTTCAAAGATTAGTGAAGGTTCGCCTAATTGATAGGTTCCTAAAGTGATTCTTTCTTCAAAAGGTTTGCTGATAAACTCTTGAAATCATGGTGGAGATGTATGCTGCAGTAGCCAGTGAGAATTCTAAGATTCATAGCATTCTGATTAGTGAAACTGAGGTTGGAAGTACCAACAAAGTTCCAAAGTTGTTGGATTTGACAGATTACGATAATTAGAAAGGAAGATTTGAAACACACCTTAATGGAACGGACACTAATCTTTGGGAAAGGATTTTGTCTCCATATGAAAGACCTAGAGTGGTGGGAACTGATTTGTATCAACTTCTTGAGAGATTAGATGTTGAAGAAAGAAAGAAGTATGATTCAGAGAAAAAGGCTTATTGGATGTTAAGCCAAGCAATTCCAAATCAGATTTTACATCAGTTTGATGAGCACAAGATTCTTATAGTCTATGGAATGCTTTGAAAGCCAGAGTTGAGGGAAATACAAATCTGAAAAAGATGAAAGCCACTCACATTCGCAAAGAGTTTTGAAAACTTCAATTTTATTTGCAATGAAAGCCTTGAGGCATTGATTACAAGATACAGACATATGTTAACTAAAGTTAGAAAATGTGGTATCGAATATACTGAAGATGAAAAGATCGTTTGCCTTGCAGATGCTTTGCCTGAGAAGTGGAATTCATTGGTGCTAATCTTGAGAGAAAATTTACCGGGAATGACTTTGGTGGAATTTATTTAAAAGCTTGAAGAGCAAGAGATGAAGGATAAGAGAAAAGCTAGAAGAGTGAATGTTACACAACATCCTTCATTATAAGGTGCATCAGTTGTTACACCACATGTATCTTCAGCAAAGATTCAAACAACATTTGTTTCTAGTACTTCTGATAGTACTCCTGCACCTTCTACTTCAGCAACTTCTAGTTCATCTTACTCTACACAAGAGAAGAAGTCTGAATCAACAATACCTCCTATTCAGCTAAATACAACAAATCTTGGGAAAGTAACTGTAGAAGCCGTTCGGGATCATATGTCAATTTTGTCTTGTGTAGTCAGTGCATATGATGAACAAATTGCAGGAAAGATTGGAAACACAAATCTTACATTTGAAGATTATGAGTAAATTGATGATGACGAAATGGAGCTGATTGACACTCAATGGGCACTGGCAAGTGTGATTAGAAGAATCAATCGATATGAAAAGAAGACTGGGAAGAAATTCACTTTTGATCGAAATACCAAGTTTGGATTTAATCCCAAGACTACTCAGTGTTACAACTGTGGTGAGTTAGGCCACTTTGCTAGAGAATGCAAGAATCCGAAGAAGCAAGGAAATCTAAACCCTTTCAAACCAAAAGAAACCTATCAGAAGAAGAAAGACAAGTCTGAAGAGTCATCGAAAGCTTTAGTAAGTCAAGCTTATGAAGGTTATCATCGAAAGCTTTCGTAACAGATTCTTATCTGCAAAGGTTGTTGTAACACCCCGACCGATGGCGGAAACGTCGGGATGCCATGAGGGATGTGTAGATTGTTCAAAAGCTCGTGGGCATCTAAATCAAATCATCATATATCATTCAATCAACCAAAATAATTACACAAAAATCATGTTCATCATGAATTAAATACATCAAATACACAAAAGAATTAGCTAAACTAACTAAACTCTATTCGACAGAATTTTAGTTAATTTCAGCTAAGTCCAAGATCCTATATGATGATTGTCCAAAATTGAGATTTCATCCTCTTCAACCTACTTAGCTTCATTACTTGAAACATGTAAGAAATCAAGTGTCAACTACAAAGTAGTTGGTGAGTAATCATAAGTTTTTATACTTAAAAGGTTTTATAAAATGAATTTAAGAGTTTAAGTTTAAAAAAATGGTTTTATAAAAGGTTTAGATCAAATGAGTATAAATGCTTATGATTTTCTGAGAAAATCAACAAGAATACCTGTATGAGATAATCCAACCAATTTCCAAACTCATCAATCAAACACATACACAAACACATATTCACATATCCAAATCAGTCATAGTCAATCATAGATAATAATAGTCAATCATAGATAATTAAACGACAAAACAAATCAACCAACCTCAACATTAATATTCTCAAATAATATCTGTGACTATACATGGTCATTATGTAATTAACATAAGTTAAAGACATGATCCATGGAGTGGAAGCTATCCACGTGGCAATACACGAAACCAATGCAATCAACCAAAGTCAAACGCAATGTTTCTCGGAGTTGTGATAATCCAAGTGACAATACATGCAATCTTTGTTATTGACCGAAGTCAATGACAATGTTACACGAATATATATATGTAAGTGATAATCCATAAATAATGATAATTCAATATTGTGAATATCATATTGATAAACAGGTATTAGCCTTGTGTTATCAAAATAATATTTGAATTTGGTATACATGCTTCACCTTCGAGTTTTAAAACAAAACAGTTTAAAGAAAGGGAGGTTATGAGAACTCACCTGAGTCCTTAGAATGTGACTTCTGGTAGTATGCGCGCTCGCGTATGTGAAATCACAACAATTCCACAATCTGTAATTATTTTATGTTTCACGTTCGTAAGTATATGCGTTTCATCTCATTCTAATGTCCTTAAGTGTTTACATTTTATCTTTAAGTGAACCCCTTTTTAACCTAGTCGCTTAATCTAAGTTAAATTGTAATACTCAAACTTTCATCAACGATTATCTTAAGAAAGTAATTTAACTTGTAAATATTTAAGTATCTACTATATGATAATTAATTGTGACTCTATAGTATACTCCTTAATTATATACATATTCCAAAGTGTTAACCCTTGCCATAGATATATCCATATCCATGTTTACAATGCACTTTTAGTTAAGTTGTCACCTTGCATTTGAATTAATAAAATCCCAATTTAAAATTTAAAAAAACATACTTTTGTTACTCTCATGAAATATTCAATATAAAATTACTTCAAAGTTTAAGCTTGCATTTATTAAAAGAGGGTGACAACCTTAATAATTTGCATGCATGCATAAGTGTTTATCACTTCTCAACCTTTCCTCTTAGTTAACCTTGATCAAATTCAGGTCTGGTAATCCCTAAAGAAAAACCAGCGAACCTAATGGTATTCCTCGACTAGGTTCGGCTCACAAGAAGGTAAGGTTCGGCCAGCATGGCAAATGGTTCGCTTGCCTTAGGTTCATTTAGCAGGTAGGTTCGGCTATGATCATGCAAGGTTCGTCCCATGCAGCCATTTGATGGTTCGCCACCTTCCTCGGCACCCTAAAGGTTCGGCTACCATTGCTCTTTGGGAAAGGGTTCCTGAGCACCAGGGTGCGACTAACACATGCAGGTTCGCTGCCTTTCAGATGACATAGGGTTCGGCCATGAGCTCAAAGGTTCGCCGTGCAACCTAGTCACAGGTTCGTGGTTTAGGGAGGGTTCGGCAACAACAATTAGGTTCGGCCACCTTGTTCCAGCCCACAAGGGTTCGTTGGCTCCTAGGGTTTGGTGGAACTAGGTTCGTGGCAGCCGGCTTGAAAAGGGAGAAGGTTCGCTGCCAAAGAGGGGAGAAGGGTTCGTGGCCAAAGATTTGCAGGCAAAGGTTCGTGAGCCATGAGGGTTCGGCCCCCTTAGCTGTATGCGGAACCTGTCATGCCATCATCATCCTCCTCAAGCTTTTCAACTGTAAAGGTTAACCGTGGCCTCCCTTATATACCAACCAACTCGTTTAACAAGTTACAAGAACCCTAATCACGATTTTAAGTTGTCAACGATATACACATCTTATTTATAACATAACCGAAAAGTAAAACACAGATTTACCTCTATTCGTCGGTCAAAAGCAAGGTTTCTTCGTATCCACTTGTTCCCCTCGATCACACGAACGCGTAGGCGCCGAGATCTCGCGAATCCGTCGGGTAATGAAGAAGATAAGTTAGAGAGAAGATGTAGAGAGAGAAAGTGGCGTGAATTGGATGCTAGAGAGAGAGAGATGGTCTTGTAAAATGAAGAAGAAAAGAAATAAGTGGCTTTTATAGTCCGGTCGATTCCCGCGTGCCCGGTCTCGTTTCCATCGCGATAAAATATCAAATACTCAGTTTTAATCGTAACACTTATTTAAAATAAAACCCGTTTTAAATAATTATGTTTTGTTTTAAATATAAGGAATTTATATAAGATCGTTTAAATACAAGTCTCCGTTTATTTTTGTTAATTCAATTATTTAACAAATAAATTTATTCAAATTTGTTTTAAGTTGTGATTCCTAATAAACGTTTTTAGTTTTCCATTATTAATTTAACATCGTTAAATATTATTTAATTATTTCGTCGAAACGCGTTACTCGCGTACGTATTCGTAAAGATCGTCACCTTTGCGAATCTAACGCTCGTACCGTATTTCGATTCGATTTACAATTTATGGAATATCGCTTCAGACTATTATTCTTAATAATTATATTCGTGTGAATCGTCACCCACACGAATACATTTATTAAGTTAATATTTCTAAATTAATACTCGCGTTTAAATAATGTCCGTTTCCTCACCATCGCGTAATTAATTCCAATTATACCCCCATTATTTATTAACTTTAATATTATCAATTCCCAATCCAAAACCCACTAAACCCAAGTCACTGACACATCCATGATAGACCGAAATATGCATATGTATAGGGCGTATGTAAGGGTCAGTCGCAACTGCCACCGTCCCACCGCTATTTCAATAAACCATGACCATGTGTCCTTGACTATGTTTAGTAACCAAACAACAACCAACTTAAATCTCCTTTCCATTTCCAAACCAAATCCATAATCATCAACAATATAACTGCGATAAACTCTCTGGTTCTGTTTAGTTGAGTTACAACTAAACTTCCCATGGTTTACGCGTATAATACGTTCTAAACATGTATACCAGTAACAGTGATAATCATTAATAATATAAGCAAATAATTCATTATCATTAATAATAATAAATCTCAGATCGTGACAGTACAATCGTACGGATGTACGGACGACCGGAAGTACAGTGATGTTACAGTCTCTCCTAGTTAAGGGAATTTCGTCCCGAAATTCAACTTGGAGTGACCGTAGTAAATAAATGTGGGTATTTAAGCTTCATCTGATCTTCCCGCTCCCAGCTGAATTCTGGACCCCGCTTCGATTCCCAACGTACTTTGACTATTGGAATTCTACTGCGTTTGAGCTTTTTAACCTCACGATCCATTATCTCCACCGGTTTTTCAACAAAATGCATGGTATCATCGACGCGAATGTCATCGAGTGCTACCTGAAGATCCTGATCAGCTAAGCACTTTCTTAGATTGGACACGTGAAACGTCGGGTGCACGTTACTAAGTTCAGAAGGAAGTTCCAATTTGTAAGCAACCTTCCCGATCCGTTCAAGGATCTTAAAAGGGCCAACATACCGTGGAGCAAGTTTACCCTTCTTCCCAAATCGCACAACTCTAAAGGTTTTCTTCGTTTATCCGCGTAGCTCTTCTGTCGACTGCGAGCAGCTCACAGATTGTCGCGGATCTGGCGGATCTTGTCAGTCGTTTCCTGAATAATCTCAGGACCAGTAATTTGCGAATCGCCGACTTCTGTCCAACAAATAGGTGACCGACATTTCCTGCCGTAAAGAGCTTCAAACGGTGCCATGCCAATGCTCGCATGATAACTGTTGTTATACGAGAACTCAACCAATGGTAGATGGCTATCCCAATTGCCACCGAAATCGATGACACAAGCTCTCAACATGTCTTCCAATGTTTGAATCGTTCGCTCCGTTTCACGATCCGTTTGAGGATGATAAGCGGTGCTAAGATCCAGTCTTGTTCCAAAAGCTTCATGTAGTGATTCCCAAAATCGTGCCGTGAAGCGAGCATCACGATCCGATATTATGCTTAAGGGAATTCAATGTCGACTTACGATCTCATCAATGTAGATACGAGCTAACTTCCGCACAGGGTACGTTTCGCGTATTGGTAAGAAATGAGCCGACTTGGTCAATCTATCCACAATTACCCAAATGCTATCTTTACCGTTAGTGGTCCGTGGGAGTTTAGTAATAAAATCCATGGAGATATTCTCTCACTTCCACATCGGTATCTCTGGTTGTAATAACAATCCCGAAGGTCGCTGGTGTTCTGCCTTGACTTTAGCACAGTTAAGGCACTTAGACACATACTCAGCAATATCCTTCTCCATTCCAGGCCACCAGTACAAGCCCCTAAGGTCTTGATACATCTTGTCAGAACCTGGATGGATTGAGTAACTAGACTTGTGAGCTTCATCCATAATCACCATCCTAAGATCACCCCGGTTCGGTATCCACAACCGATTCAAGTAATACATCAACCCGTCATCCTTAGTTTCCAATAAAATCTCAGCTCCGCAAGACATCTCATTTTTCAAGTTATCCTGAGCCAATGAGTGCTGTTGGGCTGTGAGAACATCATTACGGAGATTAGTGTGCACTCGGACACTATGGATCTGAACTTGACTCTTGCGACTAAGCGCATCTGCTACTACATTCGCTTTACCGGGATGGTAGCGAATTTCACAGTCATAATCATTCAACAGTTCAACCCATCTCCGTTGTCTTATGTTAAGTTCTTTCTGGTTAAGAATATGTTGTAAACTCTTATGGTCAGTGAACACTACACACTTAGTGCCATAAAGATAATGTCTCCATATCTTTAAAGCAAACACTACTGCACCAAGTTGCAAGTCGTGTGTTGTGTAGTTCTTTTCGTGAATCTTCAGCTGCCTTGATGCATACGCCACAACCTTTCCCGTTGCATGAGAACACAACCGAGACCTAGGTTGGATGCATCACATTAGACTACAAAATCATCATTTCCATCAGGTAGTGTCAAGACAGGAGCATCACAGAGTTTCTGCTTCAAAGTCTGGAATGCCTCTTCTTGCTTTGGTCCCCACTCATAAGGTCTATTCTTTTGAGTCAACGAAGTGAGAGAGACAGCAATCCTGGAGAAATTCGAAATAAACCGCCGATAGTAATCGGCAAGTCCAAGAAACGATCGAATCTCCGTGGGTGTCTTCGGTGTACTCCAATTCTTCACCGCGTCAATCTTTGCTGGATCCACGTGAACACCATTTTCATTGACTATGTGTCCCAAGAATTGAACTTCCTTAAGCCAAAATTCACATTTAGAGAATTTAGCATACAGTTGCTCTTTTCTTAGGATCTCCAAAACCAACTTAAGGTGTTTCTCGTGCTCTTCCTTGGTCTTTGAGTATATCAAGATATCGTCAATGAACACAATTTCGAACTTGTCCAAGTATGGCCTGCAAACACGGTTCATGAGATCCATTAAAACCGCAGGTGCATTGGTAAGGCCGAAAGGCATTACCGAAAATTCATAATGACCATATCTTGTTCTGAAAGCTGTCTTGGGAATATCATCATCATGTACGCGAAGCTGATGATACCCAGACCTAAGATCGATCTTTGAAAACCATGCCGAGCCTTGAAGCTGATCGAAGAGATCATCAATGCGCGGCAGTGGATATCGATTCTTAATTGTAAGCTTATTCAATTCACGGTAATCGATGCACATTCGGAATGTCCCGTCCTTCTTCTTGACAAACAGGACCGGTGCACCCCACGGCGAATGGCTCGGGTGAATGAATTCTTTATCAGTAAGTTCTTGCAGCTGGCTCGCCAATTCTTGCAACTCTGAAGGTGCAAGTCTATAGGGAGCTTTGGCGACAGGATTCGCACCAGGTACTAAGTCGATTCGAAACTCTACTTGACGTTCTGGTGGAAGACCCGGCAAATCATCTGGAAATACTTCTGGAAAATCCCGTATTACTGGAACATCTTCAATTTTCTTTTCTTTCTCTTTCTTTTCCACAATGTGAGCTAAGAATGCAATACATTTCTTCCTAAGGTACTTGTGTGCTTTAGTGCATGACATAATCTTAAGACCTTTGCTAGAAGTTTCTCCAAATACTCTTAGAGTGTCGCGAGAAGGTAAGGGGATACGTATGTATTTCTCATGGCAAACTATTTCCGCTCTGTGGGTGGCTAACCAATCCATGCCTATGATAACATCAAAGCTACCAAGATGCATAGGTATAAGATCAATCGGGAAAACGTGATCATTTAAGTTTACAGTACATCCGATAATAACAGTGTCAATATCAATAGTGTTTCCATCAGCCACCTCCACGTTAAACGGTTTATCTAAATATGTACGTGTTCTACCAAGCAAGCATTCAAAATCATATGAAACAAAACTCCTATCGGCACCAGAATCAAATAAGATAGATGCATAAGAGTTGTTGATCAGAAATGTACCGTTGACCACATCCTGGTTGGCTTGAGCAGCTGGAGCATTCAGTTGAAACGCCCGGCCTCTTGCCACCCTCTGATTATTTCCGGTCAACTTTGGGAATTGATTCCTGAAGTGACCCACTTCCCCACACTCATAACAGGCTCTTGCCTATGCAGGAGGTACCTGGCGAATGGGTACAGCTGGTATTGGTTGTGCATGTGGAGCAGGCAGTGCAAGCGGTGCTTGTTGCATCTTTTGTGCTTGCGGTACAATGCTACAAACATTGGCATAATGACCATACATGCCACAGTTTTTGCAAATGCGACATGGCAAGTTAGGTGCGTGATGATATCGGCATATATTACATTGGGGAGTGACCCCAACATAATTTCTGGCAGTGGTATTGTTTGCTGATTGCTGCGTAGACTTAGCAGCAGGAGCGGTAACCACAAAATTTCTTGTCTTCCTCTTCTTGTTGCTGCTTTTAGATGAACTAGCAGCTTCAGTCTTTACCTCAGTCTTTGTTTCTTTTGCAGTAGATTTCCCCTCAGTTTTCTTCGTCCCTTTCCTTGTGAGTGTTCCAGCTTTGACATGATTATCAGTAAGTGTAGCAGATAAATGAATCGCAGCCTCAAGGGTTTTGGGGTTGCTTCCATAGACAGTATCTTGAATCTGCATCGGCAGACCCTGATGAACTTCTCAATCGCCCTCTCCAAGGGTGTCACCAGATGAGGTACCAGCAGACTATACTCATGAAACTGAGTATTGTAGATAACATTCTCCCCACTGTCTTGCTTGAGTTCCCAGAATTCCGTCTCAAGCTTCCTCATTTCGCTGCGAGGACAAAATTCAGTAGTCATCAGGTCCTTAACCTCTTTCCATGTCAGGGCTAGGGCAGCATCCACTCCCCTAGTTCGCTTTTCGCCGTTCCACCAAGTCAGTGCTCTCTTTTGGAAAACACTGGTGGCATAGCGCACCTTCAAATTTTCGGGACAATCGCTGTTGATGAATGTATTCTCCATGCTCTCAAACCACTGCAGTAGACAAGTGGCTGATTCAGCACCCGTGAACTTCAGAGGATTACAGGAGTTGAAATGCTTGAATGTGCAAGTTGGCGGATTTACACCTCCTCTATTTTGATTGATAATCTGATTGGCCTGAGTCAACTGGTTCACCAATCCAGAAATAAGTGTTGCTAACTCTTGTATGCTGGAGTTGGCATTATTGTTGTTAGCATCCCCATTGTTCGAGTCATCTTCGTTGTGACGGCGCGGCGACATGTTTCTGAGGAATTATAAACATGTTACTACCGTTTACAACGTAAGTCATACAAACAATGGTCAAATGAGTTCATTTAGACAGTTAAGATTACATATAGGAACTATATTTCTCTCCCATCTGTCATTAACTCATAACATTTATCAATTTCCTAATTTTATACTAATTATCCTAGTTGGTCTTAACTAATATTAGCTAACTATTCCTAAGTTCCATACATTCCCCACTCTATACCAACACTGACAACCTCCCGATGCAATGCAACAAGCTTATATATATGGCATATGCAGAGGTAGATCGCAATCTCCCCTACACCGTCCCACCACCGTTCCATTGCACCACGATTATGCCCTTATTAGCATAAACCTTATCCTAGGTAGGATAATTTTGAGTGAAGTGGTCTCTAGTTCCCTTGGACAATTAGGTTCGCCTAATGTCTAAGTTCACCTGACATGTAGGTTCGCCTATTTCTAAGTTCACCTAATGTCTAAGTTCACCTGACATTAAAGTTTCCCCAATGTCTAAGTTCACTAAATTCCATACCAAATCTCAATGTCCATAATCATCAGTAAGGGTCCATATCATCACTAAGTGCTCTTATTGTCACTAAGTGTTCATATCCTCCCTATAGTTTATTCTCATCAAGTGTCCATACCATCACTAAGTGTTAGTATCATCACTATGCGTTTATATTATCACCAAGTGTCTATATCATCACCCAAGTCCATATTCCATCACTAATCGTTCAAATCGTTCGTTGATCCTATGCACCCAACGTGTCCAATCCGTGTGTTTCATAAGTGAATTTATATGTGTTTATCAAGTATGATCATCCATGAGTCAATCCCAAACCATTCCAACATACATACCATCAATAATCCATCCATCATACCTTAAAGCAATTCCTAATAATATCCTAAGTTCCTGACACTGACAGACCCCCAATATACTACAAATGGTATATGTATAGGGAATATGTAAGGGTCAGTCGCAACTGCCCTAGCCACCGTCCCACCACCTTTGTAGTATACTACGAGTGTGTCCTTGCCTGGAGTTTATAGATCAGACAAATAGTTCCCTAAAGCAGGTAATTTCCTAAGCAGTTAATTTCCTAAGCAGATAATTTCCCAAACGGGTAGTTCCCACTTTCTTCAATACTGACATCCGCCTAATGTACTGTAAATGGTATATATATAGGGCATATGTAAGGGTCAGTCGCAACTGCCCTAGCCAATGTCCCACCACCTTTACGATACACCACGTGCATGTCCTTATCGAATCATTAGGGCACAAGTAAGCAAGAAATTTATAAGCAGCATATGCATAACAGACGTATAACAGGAGTTCAGATAACATGTAATAAACACATAAGCATGAAATCCTGAATATACTAACTAGTGTATGAATTTCTACATACTAGGGTATCCTACTGTTATAGACTAGGTCAACCATTTCTAGTAACCTAATTCCCTGTAACCCAGGCTCTGATACCAATCTGTAACACCCCGACCGATGGCGGAAACGTCGGGATGCCACGAGGGATGTGTAGATTGTTCAAAAGCTCGTGGGCATCTAAATCAAATCATCATATATCATTCAATCAACCAAAATAATTACACAAAAATCATGTTCATCATTAATTAAATACATCAAATACACAAAAGAATTAGCTAAACTAACTAAACTCTATTCGCCAGAATTTTAGTTAATTTCAGCTAAGTCGAAGATCCTATATGATGATTGTCCAAAAGTGAGATTTCATCCTCTTCAACCTACTTAGCTTCATTACCTGAAACATGTAAGAAATCAAGTGTCAACTACAAAGTAGTTGGTGAGTAATCATAAGTTTTTATACTTAAAAGGTTTTATAAAATGAATTTGAGAGTTTAAGTTTAAAAAAATGGTTTTATAAAAGGTTTAGATCAAATGAGTATAAATGCTTATGATTTTCTGAGAAAATCCACAAGAATACCTGTATGAGATAATCCAACCAATTTCCAAACTCATCAATCAAACACATACACAAACACATTCACATATCCAAATCAGTCATAGTCAATCATAGATAATTAAACCACAAAACAAATCAACCAATCTCAACATTAATATTCTCAAATAATATCTGTGACTATACATGGTCATTATGTAATTAACATAAGTTAAAGACATGATCCATGGAGTGGAAGCTATCCACGTGGCAATACACGAAACCAATGCAATCAACCAAAGTCAAAAGCAATGTTTCTCGGAGTTGTGATAATCCAAGTGACAATACATGCAATCTTTGTTATTGACCGAAGTCAATGACAATGTTACACGAATATATATATATATATATATATATATATGTAAGTGATAATCCATAAATAATAATAATTCAATATTGTGAATATCATATTGATAAACAGGTATTAGCCTTGTGTTATCAAAATAATATTTGAATTTGGTATACATGCTTCACCTCCGAGGTTTAAAACAAAACAGTTTAAAGAAAGGGAGGTTATGAGAACTCAACTGAGTCCTTAGAATGTGACTTCTGGTAGTATGCGCGCTCGCGTATGTGAAATCACAACAATTCCATAATCTGTAATTATTTTATGTTTCACGTTCGTAAGTATATGCGTTTCATCTCATTCTAATGTCCTTAAGTGTTTACATTTTATCTTTAAGTGAACCCCTTTTTAACTTAGTCGCTTAATCTAAGTTAATTGTAATACTCAAACTTTCATCAACGATTATCTTAAGAAAGTAATTTAACTTGTAAATTTTTAAGTATCTACTATATGATAATTAATTGTGACTCTATAGTATACTCCTTAATTATATACATATTCCAAAGTGTTAACCCTTGCCATAGATATATCCATATCCATGTTTACAATGCACTTTTAGTTAAGTTGTCACCTTGCATTTGAATTAATAAAATCCCAATTTAAAATTTAAAAACTCATACTTGTGTTACTTTCATGAAATATTCAATATAAAATTACTTCAAAGTTTAAGCTTGCATTTATTAAAAGAGGGTGACAACCTTAATAATTTGCATGCATGCATAAGTCTTTATCACTTCTCAACCTTTCCTCTTAGTTAACCTTGATCAAATTCAGGTCCGGTAATCCCTAAAGAAAAACCAGCGAACCTAATGGTATTACTCGACTAGGTTCGGCTCACAAGAGGGTAAGGTTCGGCCAGCATGGCAAATGGTTCGCTTGCCTTGGGTTCATTTAGCAGGTAGGTTCGGCTATGATCATGCAAGGTTCGTCCCATGCAGCCATTTGATGGTTCGCCACCTTCCTCGGCACCCTAAAGGTTCGGCTACCATTGCTCTTTGGGAAAGGGTTCGTGAGCACCAGGGTGTGACTAACATATGCAGGTTCGCTGCCTTTCAGATGTCATAGGGTTCGGCCATGAGCTCATAGATTCGCCGTGCAAGCTAGTCACAGGTTCGTGGTTTAGGGAGGGTTCGGCAACAACAATTAGGTTCGGCCACCTTGTTCCAGCCCGCAAGGGTTCGTTGGCTCCTAGGGTTCGATAGAACTAGGTTCGTTGCAGCCGGCTTGACAAGGGAGAAGGTTTGCTGCCAAAGAGGGGAGAAGGGTTCGTGGCCAAAGATTTGCAGGCAAAGGTTCGTGAGCCACGAGGGTTCGGCCCCCTTAGCTGTATGGCGAACCTGTCATGCCATCATCATCCTCCTCAAGCTTTTCAACTGTAAAGGTTAACCGTGGCCTCCCTTATATACCTACCAACTCGTTTAACAAGTTACAAGAACCCTAATCACGATTTTAAGTTGTCAACCATATACACATCTTATTTCTAACATAACCGAAAAGTAAAACGCAGATTTACCTCTATTCGTCGGTCAAAAGCAAGGTTTCTTCGTATCCACTTGTTCCCCTCGATCACACAAACGCGTAGGCGCCGAGATCTCGCGAATCCGTCGGGTAACGAAGAAGATAAGTTAGAGAGAAGATGTAGAGAGAGAAAGTGGCGTGAATTGGATGCTAGAGAGAGATGGTCTTGTAAAATGAAGAAGAAAAGAAATAAGTGGCTTTTATAGTCCGGTCGATTCCCGCGTGCCCGGTCTCGTTTCCATCGCGATAAAATATAAAATAATCGGTTTTAATCGTAACACTTATTTAAAATAAAACCCGTTTTAAATAATTATGTTTTGTTTTAAATATAAGGAATTTATATAAGATCGTTTAAATACAAGTCTCCGTTTATTTTTGTTAATTCAATTATTGAACAAATAAATTTATTCAAATTCGTTTTAAGTTGTGATTTCTAATAAACGCTTTTAGTTTTCCATTATTAATTAAACATCGTTAAATATTATTTAATTATTTCGTCGAAACGCATTACTCGCGTACGTATTCGTAAAGATCGTCACCTTTGCGAATCTAACGCTCGTACCGTATTTCGATTCGATTTACAATTTATGGAATATCGCTTCAGACTATTATTCTTAATAATTATATTCGTGTGAATCGTCACCCACGCGAATACATTTATTAAGTTAATATTTCTGAATTAATACTCGCGTTTAATTAATGTCCATTTCCTCACCATCGCCTAATTAATTCCAATTATACCCCCAATATTTATTAACTTTAATATTATCAATTCCCAATCCAAAACCCACTAAACCCAAGTCACTGACACATCCATGATAGACCGAAATATGCATATGTATAGGGCACATATAAGGGTCAGTCGCAATTGCCCTAGCCACCGTCCCACCGCTATTTCAATAAACCATGACCATGTGTCCTTGACTATGTTTAGTAACCAAACAACAACCAACTTAAATCTCCTTTCCCTTTCCAAACCAAATCCATAACCATCAACAATATAACTGCGATAAACTCTCTGGTTCTGTTTAGTTGAGTTACAACTAAACTTCCCATGGTTTACGCGTATAATACGTTCTAAACATGTATACCAGTAACAGTGATAATCATTAATAATATAAGCAAATATTTCATTATGATTAATAATAATAAATCTCAGATCGTGACAGTACAATCGTACGGATGTACGGACGACCAGAAGTACAGTGATGTTACAGTTGCTTCTAAACCTTTCAGTTCATCTAAGTATTATGATGAACCAAGACCAAAGACTCATCTGCAAAGAAAATGTTACGGATGTGGTAAATTTGTTCATTTGATTTCTGATTGTGATTTGGAGTTCAGATCTACTGATTGTTGCAGCTTTAGGTCCTTTACACCAATAGAAACACGAAAGTGTTTTACTTGTTGTGGCAAAGGACATATTTCTGCTAATTGTCCAAACAACAGAATCCGAAAGAGTTCAGATGATGAGAGTTGGGTGAATAAGTCTGGTGGAAGTCCTAGGAAAGTTAAACCTAGTGAGAGGAAATGAGAGTTTTCAGGAAGTTTGATCCTGACTGTGTTTGGGTAAAAGAAAAAAAGAAACAGAAGAAAAGAGTTTTTGATAACAGAAAGAATGTGAAAAAGCTTGTGAAAATGGTGACATCATTTGATGATGATTTCTGTGATAAATTTTCTTCAAAATCATTTTAAAAAAAAATGGTAAGTCAAAATCTTTTTGGAAATTGAGATGCAGGTCAGGTGATCAAATTTATGGGGAAAAGGAAGAAAGCATTGAAGATGGGTCTTCAAGCAGTTCATCACAACAGAATGGCAGGATTCCATTCAGGGAGACTCGACGCCGAAATGGCAGGGGTCATTCCTTTTGAAACTGATTTGTTTTAATTTATTGTGCATTCATGGGCCATATCAATAGTCGCTGGATTGGTGATAGTGGATGTTCACGGCACATGACGGGAGAGTTGAGTTTGTTGAAGGATTTTAAGTCGATGAAAGGTAGTTATGTTGATTTTGCAGGTGACAAAGGTGGTCAGATTATAGGGTTTGGTAGTTTGACTAATGGTAAAGTTTCCTTTGACAATGTTAATTACTGCAAAGAATTAACTAACAACCTGTTGAGTGTGTCACAGATTTGTGATAAAGAATACAAAGTGATGTTTGATAAAGACATGTGTTATGTACTTAAGCAAGGAATTCAGATTCCTGAGGAGTTGATTCTGATGAATGCTGACAGGAGCAAGGATTTATATGTACTTGACATGGCGAAAGCGGAGTCGGTGAATAAGGATGACACGTGTCTGGTGTCCAAGGCAACTGAGCAAGATACACGTTCTTGGCATAGACGGATGGGGCATATTCATATCAGGAAGATGAATCATCTCGTACACAATCATTTAGTTGAGGGTGTACCAGTTAAACACTTTAAACTCCCTGATGTGTGTGTGTCATGCAAGAAGGATAAACAGAAAAGGAGGTCACATAAAACAAAAAACAGTGTTTTCTATTGATAAACCACGTGAACTTCTTCACATGGATTTGTTTGGTCCAATCAATGTGAAAATTATAGGCGGTGAATCATACTGTTTTGTGGTGACTGATGATTTTTCTAGATTTTCATAGGTCATGTTCTTAAAGTATAAATAAGAGACTTATGAAAATTTTGTTTTGCTTGTTAATAGGTTGGAGACATTATATAAGTTGAGAGTAAGGCGTGTTCATTCAGATAATGGGACTGAGTTCAAGAATCATCACATGGAAGAATTTTGTGATTCAAAGGGCATTCAGCAGCAATTCAGTGCACCATATGAACCATAGATGAATGGTGTAGCTGAGAGAAAGAACAGAACGTTGATTGAGTCTTCTAGAACCATGCTCGCTGATTCTAAACTCCCCATTACATTTTGGAGTGAAGATGTGGCTACAGCTTGTTTTACTCTTAACAGAGTTTTGATTGTTTAAAGACACAATAAAACATGCTACGAATTGCTTCAAAATCGAAAACCTAATCTGGAACACTTGGAACCTTTCGGGGCTCCTTGTACCATGCTTAAGAAAGATTCAAAATTCAACTCTAAAGTTGAAGAGGGTTTCTTTCTTGGCTACAGTATTCCCAATAAACGTGTGTTTAATAAACGTACGGGTGTTGTGGAATTATGGTATCATGTGGATGTCCAAAGACATACACCTATACCTGACGGAAAAGGACCAAATTGGCTTTTTGATTATGATAAACTTTTTGAGTCTTATAATTTTTCTCCAAATGTTTCTGATGATGAAATAACCTTGCAAATGTTATATGATTTGCAGAATTCTGAAGATCAAGATATTTCTCATCAAGCTGAAGATAATAATCCACCTGAGGAAGGCGTGTCAGAAGCAATTAATGATGATTGGTCATCTGATGATGATCATGATGTGTTTGAAGATGCAATTTCACATGATCAAGATGTTGATCAGAATATTACCAATCTTGATCATAATGTTGGGGTCCCGCAAGTGCCTGTCACTAGAGTTCATTTATATCATCCTGTTGATCAGATCAATGGAAATCCATCTGCTGGAGTACATACACGACATCAGGTTGCAAATGAGGAGAGTTTGTATGTTGAGTTAGAAAGAACTCATGGAACTCAAGAGCTATGGATGCATTCTGCATTTATTTCTCAGATTGAGCCGAAGATTGTTACTGAAGCATTGCATGAGCCTGCCTGGGTGGAGGCTATGCAAGAAGAGCTATGTCAGTTTCAGAAGTTGGTGTTTGGCATCTAGTTGATTTGCCGATGGGAGAGAGGAAAATTGGCACTAGATGGGTGTTAAGATGCAAAAGATATGATCGAGGCGTAATTGTTCGAAACAAAGCACGTTTATGGTTCAAGGTTTCAAACAAGTTGAATGAATTGATTACAATGAAGTGTTTGCACCTGTGGCGCGGCTAGAAGCAATTAGACTCTTTCTTGCTTTTGCTGCTCACAAGAAATTCAAAGTTTTTTAGTTGGATGTCAAGTCTGCATTTCTGTATGGATCTTTGAAGGAAACAGTGTATGTTTGTCAGCCACCGGGCTTTGAGGATCCTATACACCGGGATCAGGTTTACCTCTTAGACAAAGCACTGTATGGTCTACATCAGGCTCCACGTGCCTGGTATGAGACCTTATCGACTCACCTTATTGAACACGGGTTCAATAGGGGTCAGATTGATAAGATATTGTTTTATCGGGAAAAGGGCAAGGATATTATTCTTGTTCAGATCTATGGAGATGACATCATCTTTGGATCTACTGATGAACAACCGTGTTTGGAGTTTAAAGAGGTGATGATTGAGAAATTCGAAATGAGTGCCATGTCAGACATCAAATTTTTCTTGGGTTTACAAATTGATCAAACTGATGATGGAATCTTCAATCATCAGACAAAATACATTCAAGATGTGCTAAAATGGTTTAGCATGCTTGACTCAAAACCAATTTCCATGCCCATTCAGCCTAATCACGGGATTGAGCCTGATATTAAGGGGGAGATAATTGATGCTACTTTGTATCGTGGAATGATTGGAAGTTTGATGTATTTGACTGCCTCAAGGCCAGATATTGTATTTGCTACAAGTATCTGTGCTCGATATTAATCAAAACCTAAAGTGTCACATCTTATTGCAGTCAAGAGAATTCTTCGTTACCTGAAGGGTACACCAGACACCGGTCTTTGGTATCCTAAGGATGATAACTTTTCCTTCAATGCCTACACTGACTCTGACTATGGAGGATGTAAGACAGATGTGAAATCCACAACTGGAGGTGCACAATTTTTGGGGGAGCGGGAGCGCTTAGTTTCTTGGCAGTGCAAAAAGCAAACATCTGTTGCTACTTCAACCTGTGAGGCTGAGTATGTAGCGGCTGCCAGTTGTTGTTCACAAGTTTTGTGGATACAACAACAGATGAGAAACTACGGTTTGAATTTTCTGACCACCCTAATTCATGTTGATAACGAGGCTGCTATTGCTATAACTAAGAATCTTGTGTATCATTCACGATCCAAACACATTGATATTAGTTTTCATTTCATACACGATTGCTGTGAAAAGAAACTTATTGATGTGGTGAAGATATATACCAATGAGCAATGAGCAGACCTTCTCACCAAGGCTTTTGATAAAAACCGTTTTGAGTATTTGCTCAAATTAAATGGAATTCGGGTCATGGGTGAGGTAATTAAAAATCAACTTCCTTCATAATCAGTTTTTGTTGAATTAACATCAGATATTTTATTTGTGTTTTTTGTGTTTTTGTTTTTAGGGGGAGAAAATTTTGAAAAATACAAAAACATTTGAAAAATCAAAAACACAAAAACATTAAAAATTTAAAATTTTGAGAAATTGATTCGACCAAGTAAGAAATGATAGCACATTGTTTGCAATTAGAAGCACATTTGTATCATACAAGAACTTAAACATAAAGAGCAGTTCCAATTACTAAGTATGATATGTTGGTTGGTTTATAACTTAGTTAAGATAACATTTGACAATTTTGATTATGCTTTATGAAAAACAGATGCTTAGGACACAGTACTTAGTTTTGTCCTGAATGAGTGGTAGTTATTCTTACAAAATGTTTCTTTAACAAAAAGTCAAGTTACTAGTTTTGATCATGTGTTAATTTTTCAAAAGAAATTCTAAATTTTTTTTTCCCTTTTTGTTTAAAGCTGAAACATTCTCTGCGTATACTTACGTATCGACCTGATTGTTATAGCTTTAAACAAGTCAAGTTTGTTTTCTAGGTTATTGATTAAGTTTTGGACAATCTCTGCGTATATGAGAATATCGATCTGATTGTTAAAAGCTTAATCTTAAATTATTGTTTAGTTCATTTTCTGGATCATCTGAGCATACGTAAGTATCAACCTTGATTCCAAGATTTTGAACAAATTCAAATTGTTTTGTATTTTGTTATTTTCAAAAGAAATTCTGATTTGTTTTTACATGATCAAGCTACTTAAACTTGAAATGTATTGTTTCAAGAACTTTTTGGTTTGATTAATTATTCATAAATCGGGGATGTGTTCAAGTAAATGGAAAACATAAAGTATTTGATAATGTTGTTTAATTGATATCTTTACTAAGTAATTAAATTTAAAGAGGATAATTATACTGACAATCATCTTTGAATTGTAATTTGCTAATAAATATATTCATTAAATCAATCAGATGTGTTGATAATTGCAATACAATATGATCTCATGTCTGGATCTTTCTCAAACAAAAAGATGTGATTGTTTTGTTAGTAGATTTAGATTTGTTAAATTTGTAGTTTAGTTGTTCTAAAAAAATTTGAAAAAAAATACAAAATGATTTTTTGTTTTTATCTATTGTTAAATCAATAATTTTTGATTATTTGTTTTGACTTTGAAACATTAAAACCTTGGTTTGTTTTGAAATCTTAAATAAAATTAAAATTGGATTTTAAAAGGTTCGTCTGAAAAGGTTTGTGAAGAGGTTCGTTGGATAGGTTCGTCCAACAGGTTCGTCTGAGAAGATTTGTTGACAGGTTCGGTCAACAAATTGGTCAGAGGTTCGTGAAAAAGGTTTGTCAACAGGTTCGCATATAAATATCAGGTTCATGAAAAACGTTCGTCACTTTTACTCACAGAACCTGCCGAACCAGCAACTTGGATTTTTTTTCGATTTTCAATCTAGGATCTCCGAATCTTTTGTCTGATATCATTAGACTCGTAATTGCATTGTGATCATTTTTAGTTATAGATGTTGGAATTTGACCGGCTAAATTAGGAGATATGACTGGTTTTAGGAGTTTTAAGTCGAACCTAGTTTGTTGAGTCAAAACCTATTAAAATCTAAGTTGTGGACAAACTGCTTTCGTTAAAGTTGTTCACTGTTGAGGTTCGAATCTTGGGGTATAAATTTTATAAACTAATTCGAAGATTTAAATTTTGATTTTGATATGGATTAGGTTCGCTGGATGAACAAAGGTTCGCTGGAATCTTGAAGGTTCGTTTGAACCTGATACCTATGAATTTCATAAGAGCCGAACCTTTGTTGGTCAAGGTTCATTTGACCAAAAGGTTCGTTTGTTATGAAAGTTCATTCAATGAAGGTTCGTTCATTGAAGGTTCGTTCATTCAAGGTTCGTTCATCAGAAGGTTCGTTCAGTTGAATAGGTTAGTCTTAACAACAGGTTCGTCTAGACTTAGGTTCGTCTCAGGGGAAGGTTCGCTGGGTTCAACACTTAGAAATTTTTTGTTTTTTTAATTTTTTTAAAATTTTGTTTTAATTTTGTTTTTTTTAATTGTAGAAATGGCGAATCTTACCTTCGGAGACAAGCACAACCTGTCTGCTTATCTGGATCCTACTACCAGGAACGGGAAAGATTTTAGACCGATGATAGAGTTTCTGAGACGGTCAAGGATATATCATGCCATCTCCAATTCATGCCAGATCTACAGATCACATATACAGAGCTTCTGGGAATCTGCAAGATTGATCAGTGTTGATGAGGAGTATGTGATTGAGGCGAATGAGCTGGGTCAAGCAATTCGTATTACTGAGGCAGATATTAGACGGGTGCTACAGTTTGGGGGAGAACCTGCTGGGATGACACTTATACCAGAGAGGTGCATCAAAGGTTGCTTCATGCGGATTAGATACTTTGGAGTGTACAATGTTACATCCATCAAGAAAGGAAAGCTTCCTCTATAGTATAAATTGCTTGCTCGTGTTTTGCTGAGTATGAGGAAGGGGACTGTAACACATGCTACTTATTTTTATAAAATATATTGTTTAGTATTATAATTTTAATTATCTACTTATTATATATACACATATGTGACACTTACATACTAGTAAGTAACGAGTAAAATGATTATTAAAAATTTCTGACACACTTATTCGGTCAGTTAATGTTATAGAAGACCGCTCAAAATTAATAAAATATATTATAATTAAACTTTCTCCGTTTTTAATGAAACATAGGTTAAAACGTAAAGAAAAATAAGTAGGTTCTACCCATATATTTAGAATTTTATAAAACGTGATATTTTAAAAGTTATAAGCGAAAAACAAAAAATTTAGCTAAATTAATTATAATATTAAAATAATAAAAGTTTGTAATTTAAAAGTTGTGTACGTGGGGCATTTTGGATTCAGTAGAACAAACACCCTCGTTTTCGTGGATTCAGTGGAACCAATAACATCACCTACTCCTATCGTTTTCTTTCGTTTTACGTTTTGAAGCATTATAAATAGTCACAACCTTATTTTCATTTAAAATCACATACATACATATACAATACACACACATTGAGAAAGGAATTAGAAGATCTGGATGTTAGGAGGTGCTGATCAAAATACAAGTCAAGATTAAGGAGTTGGTTCATTTAGGTATAATATCTAATTTTTAGTTAAACTCATAAATTTAAAGTTTTATTAAAATATTAACTTATAGGGTTAGGGTTAAGATCCGACCCTATGTATATATTAAAAATTTTAGTTTACTTAAAAATAAACAACAATAACAATAATAATAATTGTAATAATAATAATAATAATAATAGTCGTCGTCGTCGTAGTAGTAATAATAATAATAATAATAATAAATAAATAAATAAGTAAATCTTCTTTGCAGAATAATTATAAAAATAGATTAAGCAGAAACGCTGCCCAAATTTATATTGAAATGTTCTAAGCTGTCGCTCAGCCAACCAAAAAAATTCAGGTGAATACATTTAACTTATTTTGAAATTTAAATGATTTTTTTAGCATTGTATGTTTAAATTTGACGCATAAAGGGATACTATGAGACCAACATTTAGGCCATTAGTATACGTACGATTTGCAAATTGTATCCGCTATATATGGGTGAAATTCTCATACGTGGCTGGTAATGTGGGCTGGAAGGTTATACGTAAGACGCACTCCGCAGGCAACCTAACCAGTGACAGGCTGTGGGCTGGAGGGAACAATTGTAAGACGCACTCCGCTGTTGTTTCTAAGCAGTGACAGTACAAGCCAGGATATGCAGTGGTTGTATCGATCAGTGAAATAACCTGCTAAATGTGTAGTATTGCCACTATTAATTATGGTTAAAGTACCAAATACGCTATGCTTACATATTGAGTCTGGTATTTGTATTCACCAATGTTATGTTGACGTTTTATTTTCAAAAACTTTTCAGGTAATAATGAATGACAAATCAGAAGCAAGATTAGAGGTTTAGGGCCTATGACGCCTTAAATAAATATCTTGTGGCAAAACCAAGGAGCGGTTGGAGTTATACCTCCAAGTCCAGTGTAAACCGGGATATGTAAATATATGTTTGTAAAAACTCAGTTTAAAATAAAATAAAATGAGATGTTCATATCTATGCATATGAAATTTTATTAAATCCTGATTAGTTATTTATAAAAGATGAAAATATGGTTTTTCATGCCTATGTGTATGAATTATTTGTAAATTATGAAAAAAGAAATTCACATCCATGCATGTGAATTAATTATAAAATTATGAATTCATGAAACAAAGCTTCCACTGAAACATATTAAAATGAATATTAAACTTTGACCGAGACTGTATTATCCATGAAACCAATTTGGGTCGCAGCGCCCGGGCCGCCGAGAGCCCGGGGTGTGACAGGGACATTTGATGAACTCAGAGACTTGATGAGATTGACTATGGTGGCATTGATTTTGAACAAACCATTCAATTTCTCTGCTATGATATTCAGATATATGTCTGACAATATCACCAAAGCTAAGGATCGATTCTATATGTATCCCCGATTTGTTCAGATGCTTATTGATGAGAGGTTGACCGAGCAGATGTTGCCCAGAGTTGCTACTGATCTTTTTAAGCTTAAGCATATGACTGACTCAAGTGTTGGTCAGGTCAAAGTATATCAGAAGAGCAGTGATGCTGTGTTGGATAAGGACTTAATTTGTCACTGCTGGGCTAATTATGTAGCTCCTGAGGATGATGCACGGAGGCATGCATATTCTGGTTCTGATAATGAAGCTTTTAGTGATGATGATGATGATGATGATCACAAATAACCACCACCACCTCCTCCTCCTAGACAACAGACAAAGAAATCACCAGCTCAGTCTTCAAGATCATAACAACAAAGTCAAGCTCAATCTCAAGGGCCAAGTGTGTGACATCCAGTACCAGATCATCCGGCCAGTCCGTACGGTATGTGTACTCTCACTTTTACTGTGTGTAAATACAATTTCATGAACAGTGTTTGAGATAACAGAATTCAAAATACAAGAAACCGTTGTACGTATTTATGTGAAAACTTAAATATTGTAAGTACAACACTCATGATAAACAATAGTTGTTTGTATCTAGGTGAAAACCTAAGTACAGTTAAGACAACGAATCAAGAAAAGCAACAGTGTACAAGTAAACAACAAGAACATGTCGGTTGCGATATGATATCCATAGATGATAGGAATCAGATGGCCGATAAATCAGTACGAAAACAATGTGAAAACAGGATGTTTAGTTGAGTCCGTTAGTGAGGAAATACAATTCAAACACAACTGCAGTGTTATTTCAGAATAGTGAACTGATAATGTGTTTGCGTGGGTGACGATTCACACAAACATATCTGTGAGTTTAATGTTCTGAAACAATGACTGAAAATTAGAACACAAAAGTTAGAAAGCCAAACCAACGTCGTGTTTGTTCGGGTGACGATTCGAACGAATACGCGCAAAGGTGACGCTTTCTGACGAAACGAAAACGAAAAACGATAGGATCGAGAATAATATAAGAAAATATAATATATTATGTTTTACAATTTTGAAACTCATCAAAAAGAAAAGAAATTAAACAAAGAAACTCTTTTTATTTAAAACACGTAAAATTACGCGTCGTGTTCCGGAAACGCAACGGAGACGAAAAACGAGCAACCGAAATGAACCCGAACTCACTCAGGGTATAAATACCCTTAATGAGTTCATTTCTTTCATTTCCCTCATCATCCTCTCCCTCTAAAGCTCTTATTCCCGAACCTATCCCCTCTCACTAGAAAATCAACTTCAAAGCATCGTAACTTGTTCATTTCTTGACGAAATCGGACGTTCTTAGTGTTCAAACGAAGCTCTCGACATCCCCTACAAGGAAGTTCAAGCGATCTGAAGTTTTGTGCACTAAAAATCGAGGTATGAGAAAAGGAAACCCACGAAAACTAGGGTTTTGTAGATTTTGTTCGGTTCACACCCATCTAGCCGGTGCTAGGTCATGTCCTTCGAACCCAACACCTTTTGGAAACCACTTTCGCATAACTCAGCTCTAGACACTACCTGGTAAATAGGCTCGGACCAGTGATGCATGATGAAGGAGATGATGTGAAAGTGTAGGTTCGTGGGAGTGATGGGCGAGCCGAACCTCGATTGAGAGGGATGACCTGGCGAACCTGGGTTGCCAAGCTGTGACCGAATCTTCGACCCTCACGAACCTCTCATGCACGAATCTATCATACCCGAACCTGTGTTCAGCCGCAATGAACGAACCCTAATGCTACGTGTCACAACCCGAGCCAGCGGGGTTGGATCGGAGTCCCCGTCGGGCGGAAGGTACCCGGGGCGCGATATCGTGAGTGATAGTCGGAATGATCAGATTGTTACATTGCACATGATATATAAATGAGAAACTTTCTAAAATAAAATAGAATTACAAAGTTAAATTACATCAGTTAAGTTTATAATTTAACAATGTAAATCTACTATCACATCATAAATCTTCTATCTTGTATCTGCACAAGATATACAAAATAACTGTATAATGATGCTTCAAAATATGCAGGTCCAAAAAGCTAGGTCCTCTATCCGATAACCTAGTCCAAAGAAATAACTCTTCAGTTGACCTGTTCGTCACTTGAGAAGCCATGCAAAAATAAGGTCAACACATGGTTGGTGAGTTCATTAAGTTTTATAAAATGAGTTTGAATAACCTTAATGACAACCTTAACCTCACCATTAACCACCTATACCATCCAGTTTAGTATGCTTATATATAGGGCATATGTAGGGTCGAACTTACCGCCCGCCCAGCCACCGTCCCACCACAAACCAAACCACATGATATATTGTTTCTGGTGATAATTAAGCATTTCATTTCACTACTTTGATTCCATGACCTATGATTTATAGTATTTGATTACCCTGAAAATGTTTACCTTGATCCCCCGAAGTGACAACCTTAACCTCATCAACTACCACCTATGCTATCCAATCAAGTATGCTTATATATAGGGCATATGTAGGGGACAAGCCCTAGCCACCATCCTACCACATACCGGACTGCTTAACATATTGTTGTTAATGATAATTAAGCATTTCACTCCATTCACCTCTGATTTAGATTCTACTTTCCAAAATTTGATTCACCTTTGATTCTCTTGAGTTCATCTTAGTTACATGATTTCCCAAAAGCAACTATAACAGTTAAATGTTAATTAAACAAGTAAATAAACATTTAATACAACTAAGACATGATGATTGGACCCTATTTGACTCAATCAATTAGACTTAGCTGTTGGTGGTTGTCCATGTTGTACCCTCTCACACATGACCCATATCAGGCATAAGTCACAAGGAGTATACCTGAGCGTGCCGGGATTTTAATGATGCCCATATCAGCTTGACCCAATGGTCTACTGTACATACCGGGACTTTACGGATATCCTTTGATTCTTGATCTCTTTGATTCTCTTGATTTTGATTTCATTTGATACTTCAGATTATTGCCCATATAGCTTGACTACAATAGTCTACTATTTATTCCGGGACTTTATGTGTGTTACACGTGGTCTTGATTTCCATACAACTGACATCCACCTTAACTCAAGTATTAATGATTTCATTAGATCTTAATGATTTCATTATTTCAATGATTCACACACATTTATGATTTCTGATTCCTTGAGTCTCTTGATTTGATCTTTAGAATTCCCATGATTTTCACAATGATAATTGATTCTTAATTAGGATCCATTATCTTCAGATCACACACTGAATTAGATTTCTTTAAACATGATCTTTAGTTTCCTTGATTTCACTTTGAATTTAGGTTCTTGAATTTGAGCTTGATGGACTAAGGGTTTGTTTAAAGTTTAGAGTTAAAGTTTTACTCATAAGAGTAATTTAATTAACTTGATAATTTGATCTGTACAATAATTACCTAGACAGGAGTCTAGGAGTATCAACAAGCATAAAGATATAACATATAATGAATAAAAGGATTTAAGTAAACAATTTAAATAAAACAGTTTACGCATGCTTCTCAGCCCCGCGTTTTAAAACAAAATGTTTGAAAAGGGGCAATGAACTCACCTGTGTTGCTATGTAAATGATCTAACACAAAATGCGCGCTTGTTCTGGTAGCTTAGGTTTTTTCAGTTCCTGAGTTATTTTATAAGAGTTTGAATACGATAAGTATACATAATAATCGTCGCACCTAAGGTTTTGGTCTTGGTGTGTGTGTAACTAAGTGTCCTAATTACTAGTGTTTCTATAACTTAACCTTCTAATTTAACTTAGCTACCCATTTATAACCCAATCCCATAATTAGTTATAACAATTTGCTCATAATTTTTATAAAAATCGGACAGAGTTTCCTTTGTTTTCTGTTCAAATCCAGACAATTGATATTGTCTATTTTACAATAATTTCCCAACAAGATAATCAAAATAAAGCTTTATTTAAAACATACAGAATTTAATTCTACTTTACTTTATTAAAAAAAATACCATTTACTTGACTTAAATCAATATTCAACATGTAATGGGCCCTAGATAAGCCCCCATTGGGCCCACTTATGTCCCTTGATCGTCTTTGTTTTTCCATGGATTCCAATTCAAGTTCGTTGAATAACTATTGCATAGATAATCAATCACCAAAGTTCGTTATTCATAATCGGTCTTTTCTTAAGGTTAAGTGTTAATATTAAACCAACCCTTAATCTTTAAGGCTTTATCGTCTTTAAATGATACTTTGTTTTATGCTAAAGGTAGGTTTGCATGGATTTGAATATTCCATGTCATTCCCATGCACACACACACCTAACTTATTCCATGCATGCACTTGTACACCCATTTCCCATGTATTCAACATATATGGTTTGTCCTTACCCGTTGGAATGCATAGTTTTTTTTTTTTATGGTTTGGAATGTTCCAAATCCCGATGGCAGCGAACCCTTTAGAGATTGCCCAAGGGTTCGGCTAACACTAAGTGGGTTCGGCAACTCTAAACGAGTCATAGGGTTCGGCTGCCATTTTCTGATGTACAAGAGTTCGGCCATTAGGTTTGGCCTCAAGAGGGTTCGCTGCACGTGTAATTGGTTCATGGTTTCGTAGGTTCGACCAGCCCATGAAATCAGGTTCGTGGAACCATGAGGTTCGCCACCCTAGGTTCGTGAGACCTAGGGTTCGCAGGCATTGATTCGTCCCTTCAAGGTTCGGCTAAGGCAACCAATAGGTTCGGCTCCCTTATCCTGGTTCGTAGCAGGTTCGTAGCAGTAGTGGTTGCAGGTTCGTTTCAGATTCCCAGGGTTCGTTGCAGAGATTTAGTCAGGTTCGACAGGTTCGTTGCAGTCAAGGGTTCGGCCCAACAAAGGTTCGGCTAATGGGAACAAGAGGTTCGACCGCAATCAAGCCACGAACTTGTAACCATCTTTGTCTCCCAACGATTCCAACCTGTTAAATTCGACCTCTAGGGTTTTCTAGTTGTTAATCATGACTCCTCTCCAAGTTATTGGGTGTCTAAAACCACTTATTAATGTGATAACTACAAGGACTCGTGTAACCCTCTAAAACCAAAATAAAATGAATGTTTACCTCAAATGCGACGGATAAATACTCGAAATCCTTGTACTTTTGCGATCTACGTGTTGAGATGGACGTCTTGACACCTAGAGAGCTTGAATCCGCAAAGAATTTGTCACGAAATTGTAGAGAGAAGGTGGAGGAACACTTCCTAGAGAGAGAGAGGGAGCCTTGAACGAAAATGGAGAGAAAGAGGGGGTTGGGTGGAGGTGGTTGTGGCATTTAATTGCCACATTAAATGTCCCAAACTCCTGGTGATTCGGTCTAGTTCGGTTTCGCGTAAAATAACGGTTTGCGAGGTTTTCTCGATGAAACAACACGGTTTATAAAAATAGAACTCATGAATTTAATCTAGGTTGTGATTCCTAATAAATTAACTAATATCTTTTATTTATTTTAAATTTTAAACCATTAATTTATATTTAAATCGAAACGTACGGTTGTCGCGCGTATTCGTTCGAATCGTCACCCGTACGAACCCGGCGATAACTATACTTTTCAATCTTGTTTTCTAATTATCGAATATTATTCAGAACATTAAACCTTCAGATATATCCGTATAGATCATCACCTATACTAATAACCCATCAATTTAGCATTCACATAACAACATCCGTTCTGTTTTGTTCTATAAAGCCTCACATACGTTTATACATAATAAATCCTATCAAATAATCACATGATGGTTCTGTGTTGTCAGATGTTTATCTGACTCAAGAACCATAGTTCTGAACTTGTTTCTGTTAATTGTTTATGAACTTGTTGTTTGCTAACACGAAATGATATTGACAACTGATTATAAATATGAAATGCAATAACATGCATATAGTTCGTACCTGTTTACTATTCATGGCACTGTTAGATCACTGTTCCGGTGACGGTTCCGGCACTGATGTTACATTATGAACCCTCCCCGCGAACCCTAGTGAAGCGAACCTGCATGATGAAGCCTTGGCCGAACCTCTCATCACCATGAGCCGAACATTCCAGGTCCCCGAACCCTACTATGGACGAACCATTGACCACCGAACCTGCATGCTCCCTCCGATGAACCTTCGGCCTCAAGCGAACCTCCCTCTGCCGAACTATCTCATAGCGACGAACTTTCATTTGAACGAACCATAAGGTTCGTTGACCTAGGGAAAGCCGAACCTTCAGTCTAACTACCCCTAAGGTTCGCTGGATCTGTGTCATTTTAACCGACCAGGCATCCCAACTCATCCGATCCAACCATTTACTTCGGCCACCTTCTTGCATTTGGGCCTTAACTAACCGATTTAGATAACAGGACATTGGGCCCAAGAGGGGTGTCATTCGGCCCATGTTGACTACTTTGGCTTAAGAAATTCCAATCAGCCCATAAGTTAAAGAACTAATTCAGCCCATGACACTTGGTTTAGCCCATTTGAATTCTTTCGGCCTAAATGATTATTCATCCAAAGCATAACCTCAATCAGCCCACGTGTAATTCATTTGGCCCAGTTGACTTAAACGAATATGTTACAATAAACATATGGAACTAAGATTTCGAAGGATAAGGAGTATGATGAAATTTTGATATTATTAACTAAGTGATAAATTGATTCAATAACATGATAAATCAATAACAAGGATTATAAATCTTAACCTAATTGGGTTAAGTGTTTCTAAATGCACTAACAAGTAAACAGGCCGAATGATGACCGCGACTCACAAGTGTTAGCCAACTCTAGGACTACCACATACACGCACACAAATCCCTACGACTTATACTTACAAATTACAACAACATGAAATCAATACAGGACCGAGAAAACTACTACAAGTACAACAAAGAGCGTGTGCATTTGGTTTATGCTAAGTCAACCACTTCGACAACAAGGTGAGTTCAAATGCCCCTTTTCTAATGATTAACTGATTTTAAACTCTCGGCGCTGAGAAACATGCTTACTTTTAATTATTTAAAAGTTTCAGTTTAACATATTGCTTATACTTTGATTAGATAATACTTCTTGACTTATTATCGTTTATCATTGTATGCATGCTTGTATTATCATGATATGACAGGGATAACTAAGATGATTATGATAATATAACTTCATAACTCATCAACACAATAGAATAACATAGTTGTAAGATTATATCCTACAACACTCAGTTATTCTTACAAGAATAAACATTTAGATAATCACAGGTGAACATGATGACAACAACAACAAAACACATGAATGATATGAAGATAATATATCTTCATAATATCATTCAACACCAGAGTTAACTAAGTGTAATAAGACAAGTGCTTATAACAGTTAGCTTACAACTCGGCACATATTACAAGATAACATGAAACAAGTATCATCCACCACCTGAGTTGACTAAGTGTAATAAGACTAGTTCTTATCACATCTTAGTGACAACAAGGTGACTATATGGAACAAAAAGGAATGATAATCATGATAATTTAACTTCATGATAACAACATCATTCACACAACAATTAACATAATGTAATAAGACAAGTTCTTATTTAACTTTGTTAACAACAACGAGAACATACAACATTGAGAACAAACAACAACATTGATGAACATAATACAATTGATTACTATTGAACTGTCTGTATTATAGCATTTCAATCAAGTGCCATGTACTTAAGTTTGATCATTGTAAGTCCCTTCACAATTCACTGACCAGTTAGTTTGACGTTACTAAACGACGATAGCATAGTGGTCCCATAGGTTTAACAAACCTCTAGCTTTTAGGGCTAGTATGTCGATGGTGCTCATTCATTGGCCGGTAACGTATGACCGGTGACAAGGCGACGAACAATCAGGTTCTGGTAAGCGACATATGGTGATATAAATCTGCAGTTAAAATTGTAATTAATCCATCGATTCCTATTGACTAGCAGACTGTGTTAGTACATATTTGTAATAGGTTGCTATTCAAACATGTAAATTATAGAAAAGTTAATAAGGTTTGGCTTAGGTTCTTCTGGCCCAAGAACCTTAGCAGGTTCGGCGAACCTATCACATTGATAGGTTTGGCGAACCTATAACCTTGGAAAGGTTCGGCTGGCGAACCTTATGGTTCGGCTAAGGAAATAGGTTCAGCTGACAGTGTCTTTATATACAGAAGGTTTGTCTGATTATTTCATAACTCTTGGAGAACTTCAGAAAACCTGTAGAGAGTGTGTGTGTATTCTCTGTGTCAGATTCTCTGTGTGAGAGCTGTAATCAATTGTTATTGATTAATGAGATAAAGATGATTATTGAATGAATGTTCTTCTTTGATTCTTTATAGATCAAACATAGATTCCGCATGTGTTTGATTGTTCGTAGGACTTCGTGATACGATCCAGATCAAATTCACCAAATTAACAGACTAAGGAATTTATTTTCTCTCATGTCATATTACTGGTAATAGTTTCGATGAGGCCTCTGGGAATACAAGTGGTAGAGGTAAATTGGATGCATTGTAATCTGATTTCGTGAGTATTGTAATGGATTTCTTTTATGCTCTATGCACTTCAAGTTGAGAACAAATATCAAATGGTTAACTAACACTCTTATTATTATCAGTGATTAACATTTAACCCCACAAGTAATAGAATAATAACAAGGATCAGATTAACATAATCTAATTCCGTTAACATATTGAGGGTTATCAATACTTCGGTTTGATAACCGAACCTCTTTTATTATATTATTCTACATATGAAACATTGGGTGATGAGCACAAACGAACAGGTGAAATGATAATGGATATCTATAGTTGTATTGCAAGTAGTGTGGAGTTCTATTAGTTATGTGGTGGGATGTTGGCTGGGGCTTGATCCCCTATATATGCCCTATATATTAGCATAACTAATAGGATGAAATAATACTTGTAAATATAACTATGGAAAGGGCATTGTGGGAACAGGTGAATCAAACAACATACAAACAACAAGTATGACATTGTGATTGTGTATGTGAACATTTCAAGGCTTTCAAATATCAAACTTATGAGCTCACCAACCTAGTGTTTACTTTAATTAAATGCATGTTTTCTCAGGTGACGAACATGTTTTGTCATCAGATATCAAGAACATAGCTAGTGGACTTTTAGAAGATCTAGCTACATTTTGTGTGATCATACTTTTGTAATGACAAAACAGTGAATCATCTTTTGTATATCTTGTACAGATACAAGATATAAACTCATTGATTCTTTTGATTAGATTTACTTAGTTAAATTATGAGGAAACAATGTAATTTAACTTTGTAATTCTATTTCATTGTCATGTTAGCATTTCTCAGTTATTTATCATGTGCTATGTAAACAATCTGATCATTTCGATTATCAAAAAATATCGCGCCCCAGGAACCTTCCGCCCGGCGGGAAAGTCGATCCAGCCCGTGGGCTCGGGGTGTGACAGATTGGTATCAGAGCCATGGTTATAGAGAAATATAGGTCATATTGCTTAAACGGTTTGGCCTAGACTACAACCTAGGGATCCTCATGTAGAAATCATGTCACATAGGATTCTAATTGCATATGTCTTCTACATCTGATCACTGCACTAACCGATTTTCTTTCGGTTATGATCAGACTGCCGCCACGAAGACAACCACCACAAGATTTAGCTCCGCAATCATCGAGACCGACACCACCTGACTCTCCTCCACATCTACCTCCTCCACCTCCTCCTCTGCCACCGCCTGCTCAACAGTTGGATCCTGCTACTATACCATTGGCCACACTGCTGACCAGTCAACTGAGGGATGTAATCCCAGAGATGATGAACAAAATTAACAGCAACAACAGTAACAACATTGCCAACTCATCTGCAGAAGGCAGTGGAAACACCCGCCATCATCAGGACTACTCGTACAAGAACTTTGTAGGATGCAAGCCACCTACTTTCTGTGGCAGTGAGGGCGCCGTTGGATGAATCCTGTGGATTGAGAAGATGGAGACAACCCTAGATATCAGTGGCTTTCCTGATCAGCATAAGGTGAGATATGCTGCGGGTTCCTTCAACAAGTGGGCGTTGACTTGGTGGAAAGCTCAAGTTCAGATTAGGGGCAGGGATGAGGCTCAGTCTATGCCTTGGGATGACTTCAAGGCTATGCTGCGGGCTGAGTTTTGCCCACGGAATGAACTCAAGAAGGTTGAGACTGAACTGCTCAATATTGTCATGATTGGTGCTGGGTATCTGGCCTACACCACAAGAACTTTGGCATCGGACGTGGTGCCAACACTTGAGAAGAGGATAGAGCAGTATGTTGGTGGATTATCGTCTTGTATACAAGGGCATGTGATTTCCACCCATCCTACTACCATGGAGATGGCTGTTACACTGTTGAAAACATTAACATATGTAATGGTTGCCTCCGGGGCACTCAAGAAAGAAACTGAAGCCAAAGCTGGAACTTCAAGGAAGCCGGATAAAAGGCCGACTAAGAAACAGAAAGTGGTCAAGAACTTTGCAGCGACCACTCAAGCACCAATGATCAACCAACCGCCACCTCTACAGATCAAGAGGCCCTACACTGGCACTGCACCTTTGTGGAACACTTGCCTGCAATTGCACTAACTGTGGGAAATAGTTTCGATGAGGCCTTTGGGAATACAAGGTGGTAGAGGTAAATCGGATGCATTGTAATCTAATTACGTGAGGATTGTAATGGATTCCTTTTAGGCTCTAAGCACTTCAAGCTGAGAACAAATATCAAATGGTTAATTAACACTCTTATTATTATCATTGATTGACAGTTAACCCCACAAGTAATAGAATAATAACAAGGATCAAATTAACATAATCTAATTCCCTTAACATATTGAGGGTTATCAATACTTCGGTTTGATAATTAAAACTCTTTTATTATATTATTCTACATATGAAACATTGGGTAATGAGAACAAACGGACATGTGAAATGATAATGGATATCTATAGTTGTATTGCAAGTAGTGTGGAGTTCTATTAGTTATGTGGTGGGATGTTGGCTGGGGCTTGTTCCCCTACATATGCCCTATATATAAGCATAACTAATAGGATGAAATACTACTTGGAAATATAACTATTGAAAGGCCATTGTGGGAACGGGTGAGTCAAACAACTTACAAACAACAAGTATGACATTGTGATTGTGTATATGAACATTTCAAGTCTTTCAAATATCAAACTTATGAACTCAGCAACCTAGTGTTGACTTTGTTTAAATGCATATTTTCTCAGGTGACGAACATGTTTAGTCATCAGATATCAAGAACATAGCTAGTGGACTTTTAGAAGACCTAGCTAGATTTTGTGTGATCATACTTTTGTAATGACAAAACAGTGAATCATCTTTTGTATATCTTGTACAGATACAAGATATAAACTCATTGATTCTTTTGATTAGATTTACTTAGTTAAATTATGAGGAAACAATGTAATTTAACTTTGTAATTCTATTTTATTGTCATGTTAGCATTTCTCAGTTATTTATCATGTGTTATGTAAACAATCTGATCATTTCTATTATCAAACGATATCGCGCCCCGGGAACCTTCCGCCCGGCGGGAAAGTCTATCTAGCCCGTGGGCTCGGGGTGTGACAGATTGGTATCAGAGCCATGGTTATAGAGAAATATAGGTCATATTGCTTAAACGGTTTGGCCTAGACTACAACCTAGGGATCCTCATGTAGAAATCATGTCACATAGGATTCTAATTGCATATGTCTTCTACATCTGATCACTACACTAACCGATTTTCTTTCGGTTATGATCAGACTGCCGCCACGAAGACAACCACCACAAGATTTAGCTCCGCAATCATCGAGACCGACACCACCTGACTCTCCTCCACATCTACCTCCTCCACCTCCTCCTCTACCACCGCCTGCTCAATAGTTGGATCCTGCTACTATACCACTGGCCACACTGCTGACCAGTCAACTGCGGGATGTAATCCCAGAGATGACGAACAGAAGTAACAGCAACAACAGTAACAACATTTCCAACTCATCTGCAGAAGGCAGTGGAAACACCCGCCATCATCAGGACTACTCGTACAAGAACTTTGTAGGATGCAAGCCACCTACTTTCAGTGACAGTGAGGGTGCCGTTGGATTAATCCAGTGGATTGAGAAGATGGAGACAACCCTAGATATCAGTGGCTTTCCTGATCAGCATAAGGTGAGATATGTTGCGGGTTCCTTCAACAAGTGGGCGTTGACTTGGTGGAAAGCTCAAGTTCAGATTAGGGGCAGGGATGAGGCTTAGTCTATGCCTTGGGATGACTTCAAGGCTATGCTGCGGGCTGAGTTTTGCCCACGGAATGAACTCAACAAGGTTGAGACTGAACTATTCAATATTTTCATGATTGGTGCTGGGTATCTGGCCTATACCACAAGAACTTTGGCATCGGACGTGGTGCCAACACTTGAGAAGAGGATAGAGCAGTATGTTGGTGGATTATCGTCTTGTATACAAGGGCATGTGATTTCTGCCCATCCTACTACCATGGAGATGGCTGTTACACTGTCGAAAACATTAACATATGTAATGGTTGCCTCCGGGGCAGTCAAGAAAGAAACTGAAGCCAAAGCTGGAACTTCAAGGAAGCCGGATAAAAGGCCGACTAAGAAACAGAAAGTGGTCAAGAACTTTGCAGCGACCACTCAAGCACCAATGATCAACCAACCGCGACCTCTACAGATCAAGAGGCCCTACACTGGCGCTGCACCTTTGTGCAGCACTTGCCAGCAATTGCACTAACTGTGGGAAATAGTTTCGATGAGGCCTCTGGGAATACAAGGTGGTAGAGGTAAATCGGATGCATTGTAATCTAATTACGTGAGGATTGTAATGGATTCCTTTTAGGCTCTATGCACTTCAAGTTGAGAACAAATATCAAATGGTTAATTAACACTCTTATTATTATCAGTGATTAACAGTTAACCCCACAAGTAATAGAATAATAACAAGGATCAAATTAACATAATCTAATTCCCTTCACATATTGAGGGTTATCAATACTTCGGTTTGATAACTGAACCTCTTTTATTATATTATTCTACATATGAAACATTGGGTGATGAGAACAAACGGACAGGTGAAATGATAAGGGATATCTATAGTTGTATTGCAAGTAGTGTGGAGTTCTATTAGTTATGTGGTGGTATGTTGGCTGGGGCTTGTTCCCCTACATATACCCTATATATAAGCATAACTAATAGGATGAAATACTAGTAAATATAACTGTTGAAAGGCCATTGTGGGAACGGGTGAGTCAAACAACTTACAAACAACAAGTATGACATTGTGATTGTGTATATGAACATTTCAAGTCTTTCAAATATCAAACTTATGAACTCAGCAACCTAGTGTTGACTTTGTTTAAATGCATGTTTTCTCAGGTGACGAACATGTTTAGTCATCAGATATCAAGAACATAGCTAGTGGACTTTTAGAAGACCTAGCTACATTTTGTGTGATCATACTTTTGTAATGACAAAACAGTGAATCATCTTTTGTATATCTTGTACAGATACAAGATATAAACTCATTGATTCTTTTGATTAGATTTACTTAGTTAGAATTATTAGGAAACAATGTAATTTAACTTTGTAATTCTATTTCATTGTCATGTTAGCATTTCTCATTTATTTATCATGTGCTATGTAAACAATCTGATCATTTCGATTATCAAACGATATCGCGCCCCAGGAACCTTCCTCCCGGCGGGAAAGTCGATCCAGCCCGCCGGCTCGGGGTGTGACAAAGTGTAACTCCTACTACCTTGGTACCTCTTGATGTTATCTTTCCAGATCAACATGAAGAACAAAGGCAACAAGAAGACACTTCTTCCATTCATGTTGATGTTGAGAATGTTGAAGGTGAAGATGAAGGCATAGAGTCTACTGATACTGAGTCTGAGTTTGAGACTGTTCAAGTTGGAAACAATATGATCAGGAGATTGAAGAAGAGAGCTGCTCCAGAACAAACAGAGGAAGCAAGAGAAGAGAAAGATGATCCTAGTTTTGTTGCTGAAGAGCCTGAGTCATCAAGGCCAAAGAGGAAGAAGAGGATGGCCAAAGGTCCAACAACAAAGAAGAAATCTAAAGCTCCTAGGATCATTGTATCCTCATCTGTTGTTACTCCTGCAGTTTCTTCTTCATCTGTTCCTGTTGTTACATCTACACCTGTTTCTGCTACAGTTCATATTTCTACACCAATTTCAGTTATACAAACTCCTAAGTATGTGAATGTAGTTTCTTTTGTTCCTTCTTTCATGGAGACTACTATAGTAACAACATCATTTCTAGAAAATTCATTTCATCCAGCTTCTACTTCTAGAGAAGATTCCTTGTTTGGAAATTTAGATGATTTGGATCTAAATTTTACTGTGGATTATGATGACACCGAGCTTAGAAGAATAATTTCTATGTTGTCAAAAGAGTTTGATCTATACAAGATGGAAAAGGAGAAAGCCAAAATCTTCTTCGGGTACCAGTGAATTAGATGAGATGAAAAGTCAAATTGCTCAACTGATGAAGTGGAAGGAAGAAGATGTGGCTGAGAAGAAGGTGTTGAATGACATTCTTTGGAGTCTTTGATTGATATACAAAATGTTTATATTGCTGAGCTGCAGAATGAGAATAGAGATTTGAGAGAAAAGATTGATGATATGCAAGTCAAAGATTCTCAGGCTGAAGCTTCTGGTGCGGAGAAGGTGTTTCTGAATGTGGATGATGAAGAAGAGGAAGAAGAATATAAGAAGGTGGACTATGGTGATTCTGATATTGATGAACATCCAGGTTTGAATGCTCATGATGATGATGAAGAAGATGATGGTGATGTGGCTGGTGGATCAGGTGGTTCAGGTGGTCTGAATTCATTTACTGGAGCTATCGTTGTTTATGATTCTTCAATGATTACTTTGGATGCTACTCCTGTTACTGCTGTTTCTTCTGATATGGCTAGAGATTGTACTGATGTTGATTTTGAAGATTTAACTGAAATGGAACCAAAGGAGATTGTTGATTATTCTCTGCCTACTTTTCTTGAATTGTTTAAACGACATTCTGATATTGATTTACAGAGATTGATTGTTGAAAGATCTAAAGATAAAGATTGCTGGTGGATATTCAAGAAATTATTTTTATGAGACGTTTGAAGTGGATTATGATCAAGTTTTTGATTTTGAACAAGATGATGATATAGAGTTCGTTGATTTTGAGCATGATGATCCAGTAGATGAAAACTTGTTACAATCTGAATACTTTAAAGAAGATTTTTGATCTTGGAGGTGTATCAAGAACATCACTGGCTCAGATTAAAGAAAGGACTAACATGGATCTATTGAAGGAGAATCAAGATGAATTGAAGTACATTGTTGATCACTTGTATATATTCATGCAAAAGATTGAAGTAATAGACAATAAAGCTCAATACAACCAAACTAAACAATTCACAAGATTCAAGATTGGATCTAAATCTAAGATGATTGAAAGAATTATTAGTTATCGTTACTTTCACAATATTCCAGGAAGTATCACTGATAAAGGAAGTTATGTGGTGAAGCGGATTGATGGATGTCAATATTTTGGAAAGGCATTAGATTTAATGTCTTTACCATCTTTTGAGTGTATGGAGTTGTCTAGATTGAAGATGATCAAGCCTATTCAGACAAAACACAATGAAACTTTTGAGAAGTTATTGAAGAAGGAGGCTAGGTCTGGGTGGAGTTTGTTGTCTCCTCAAGCAAAAGACAAGATACATGGATATCCAAAGCCGAAAGTGTTTAAAAGACCAAGGTTAAGGAAGGTAGAACATAATTGGAATTCATATTTCATGTTCTGGTTCTATGATGAGAAGACTTCTGAAGCAGTTATTTTGTTAAGACAAGAAGAACAATGGAGGGTTATCAGAGTGCTGGATCCTGTTTGGATTGTTAGCTGCTCGAAGGATGACATTGATTTGCTTAACATGGCTGAGATTTTTGCAGCTGAAGGTTATCATGATGTTGGAATAAGCTACAAGGATATGGCAATTCAGTTTCAGACCATTGCGCGGATGTGATACACTCTGGGTATACATTCAGGATGCAATTGGGAAGATGTGAACTATTTGTATGTGGAGCTGATGAAGGTATAGAAGGAAATTGATGACAGGGATGGTAAGCTGGAAGCTGAAAGGTTAGCCAAGATTCCTAGATTTGTTGTGATACGAGCTGCTGACAATGTTTGTGGAGAAACTAGTGGAGTTGAAGACAAATTTGAAGACAAAGTTGAAGATAAAGACTGAAGATGAAGACTAAAGATTTTTGATAGCAACTATTAAGGGAGAGTTTGTCAGTACATATTTGTAATAGGTTGCTATTAAAATATGTAAATTATATAAAGTTAATAAATGTTTGGCTTAGGTTCGTCTGGCCCACGAACCTTAGCAGGTTCGGCGAACCTACTAGGTTTGGCAACCTAGGTTCGCCCAACGAACCTCAAGGTTCGGCTGGCGAACCTTAGGGTTCGGCTAAGGAAATAGGTTCGGCTGACAGTGTCTGTATATATAGAAGGTTTGTCTAATTATTTCATAACTTGGAGATAACTTCAGAAAACCTGTAGAGAGTGTGTGTGTTCTATGTGTGAGAATTCTCTGTGTGAGACTTGTATTCATTTCAATTTGATTAATGAGATGAAGATGATTATTGGAATGCTTGTTCTGCTTTGATTCTTATAGATCAAACATAGATTCCGCATGTGTTTGATTGTTCATAGAACTTCTTGATATGATCCAGATTATATTCACCAAACCAACATTGTGTTACCTTGTAAATTTGCACCGAGTTATAAGCTCAGTGTTATATGAACTTGTCTTATTACACTTAACTAACTCAGATGGCAAATGATATTATGAGGATATATTATCCTCACATCATTCTTGTTTTGTGTTGTCGTCATCATGTTCACCTGTGATAATCTCATTGCTTGTTCTTGTAAGAATAATTAAGCGTTATAAGATAGAATCTTACAACTATGTTATTCTATTGTGTTGATGATTTATGAAGTTATATTATCATATTCATCTTAGTTGTCTCTGTCATAATATAATCATACAAGCATGCATACAATGATAAACGATAACAAGTCAAGCAATATTATCTAAATCAAAGTATAAGCAATATGTTAAACTAAAACTTTTAAATAAATAAAGATTTAGCATGTTTCTCAGCCCTGAGAGTTTAAAATCAGTCAATGATTAGAAAAGTGCCTTATGAACTCACCTTGATGTTGATGTGGTTGACTTAGCCTAAACAAGAATGCACGCGCTCGTTGTTGTACTTGATGTGTTTTCACGATCCTGTATTGATTTCACGTTGTTTGTAACTTGTAAGTATGAATTTAGAGAATCGTGTGTGTGTATGTGTTAGTCCTAGTGTTGGCTCACAATCGGGAGTCTCGATCCTCATTCGGCCTTGATTCGATCCTAGTGTTGGCTCACACTCGGGAGTCTCGATCTTCATCAGGCTATGTTGTAAAAGTTGGGATTTTCACGAGTTTCTAAGTATAAAACTTAGGCTCACACTTTAAAAATTTTCTTGTGTTTATTGAATTCACTTGTGTCATTATTGTGTCATAACTTCTTCACCACCTTTGTAGTAAACATGGTTACTTTGCATGTAATGGTATTCTTAACAACTTGATTCCTTGTGTTATTTTCCACTAAACCATATGCGTTACATGTTGGGTCAGGGCGAATGATTAAGGTGGACCGAGCTATGCGTGGGCCGATCAAGATTGGGCACGGGCCGAACCAACTGATATTGGGCCGAATGGTTGGGCTGAACAAATGACCCTATGCCGGTTGCTGTGAGCCTGAACCGAAGTGGGGGATTGGGTCGAGTGTTTTTACAACCGGGTAGACAATTGGGTTCAGCGAAACTATTAGCATCAACTAGGGTTCGGCCGGGACCTTAGGTTCGGCCTTTCTAGGTTCGTTCAACACAAGGTCGCTACTCAGTGGTTCGCCTCACACACATGTCCGGTATTCCAAGGTTCGTGACTTCTTGGTTCGTTAACATGGAAGGTTTGTGGCTCCCTCATGGTTCGGTCAGCCAGAAGGTTCGCTTGGGTGTAGGTTAGGCGAACCTCAAGGTTCGGTTGGGTGGACGTTCGCAGCATAGGTCCGGCAGAGTGATGGTTCAAACATTCTTCGCCCAAGCCAACAGGTTCGGCCGGTCGAGGTTCGGTCACAACTGCACCTCACGAACCCTGCGTATCACCTTCATCATCAAGCTCTAACCTATTGTATGGCGGTTCCCATGGTGTTATTATGCGAAGATCAGTTCTCAGAGGTGTAGGGTTTGGAGAGGATGATTTAGAACCGGCTAGGGTTGGTGGGTCGAACTAGGGTGACAAAAACCCTAGTTTTCGAGAATTAACAGCTGATTACCTCGATTTTGGATGGACAACTTCTTAGATCAGTTGTACTTTCTTGTAGAGGAGGTCGAGAGCTTCGTTTAGAGACCAAGAACGCGTGATTTCATCAACAAACAAGCAAGATATGAAGGTTTGAACGTTGGCTTTTTAGAGAGAGAGAGGTTCGGGAAAGGGTGCTTAGAGAGAGAGAAAGAGTGAAATAAATGAGGGAAATGCCTCATTTAGTCTTTATATACTCCGAGTGTGTTCGGGTTGTTTTCGTTGCTCGGTTCTTGTTTTCGTCGCGTTTCCGGGATGTTACGTGTATTTTACGTGTTTTAAAATAAAAAGGTTTTATTTTAAACATTTAAAAGATGGTTATTCCTAGTAAATCTTCTAAGTTTGTTTTTATTAAATTATTTCATCGAAACGATTATTTTAAATGTTTCGTCAGATCGCGTTACCTTCGCGCGTATTCGTTCGAATCGTCACCCGATCGAACATGACGATGGTTTTGCTTTCTGACCTTTGTTTTCTACTTTTCAGCCATTATTTCAAAACGTTAAACTTACCGATATGTTTGTGTGAATCGTCACCCACGCAAACACACTGTCAGTTCACTATTCTGAAATAACACTGCATTATTCTCTGAATTGTGTTTCCTCACTGACGGACTAAACTAAACTTCTTGTTTTCACATTGTTTTCATAATGAATTATCGGCCATCTGGTTCATGTCATCTATGGATATCAGATCGCAACCGACATGTTCTTGTCGTTTACTTGTATACTGTTGTTTCTCTTGATTCGTTGTATTAATTGTACTTAGGTTTTCGCCTAAATACATACAACTATTGTTTATCGTGAGTTGTTGTACTTACAGTATTTAAGTTTTCACTTAAATACGTACAAATGTTTCTTGTATTCTGAGTTCTGTTATCACAAACACTGTTCATGCATTGTATTTACACACAGTAAATAATGAAAGTACACGTACCGTACGGACTTGCCGGACGATCAGGTACTGGATGTCACAGTCTCCCCTCGTTAAAGAAATTTCGTCCCGAAATTTAAGCATCATTGTCGGGCACTACTTCTTCAAATAGGTGGGGATACTTTGTCTTCATATTGTCCTCGCGTTCCTAGGTAAATTCTTGTCCACGCTTGGAGTTCTAACGAACCTTTACAATAGGGATACGGCTTCGTTTCACTCTCTTGACTTCACGATCCATAATCTCTACAGGTTCTTCAATGAAATGCAATTGCTCATCAACTTGTATCTCTTCCAAAGGTATGATCAATGATTCATCCGCGAGACATCTCTTGAGATTTGATACATGAAATACATCGTCGCATCCCGACGTTTCCGCCATCGGTTGGGGTGTTACATAAACACCCCACCTACCAGCTCATCTTCATCACTCTCTCTACTTTCTCTCTCTAGAAGCCATAACCATATCTTCCTCATTTCTCCACGAAATCAAGCCATCTTGGTGTCAAAACGACCACCACAACTTGTAGAACACGAAAGTACAACCGATCTATGCTTTGAACCAGTCGATTTGAGGTAGATTCGAGTTTTCTTTTCGGTTTTTAGGGTTTTTAAAACCCTTATGCTCGAACCACTTTTAAGCCGGTTTTAATCCAGTTCAAAACATAGGGTTTACAGCTTAACACTCTAGAATGATGTAGGAACAAACCTCACTTCAATATCTAGTCGTTTAGCTCGAAAACCATGGCTACCATTTCTGTTGCTCGACCGGCCGAATAAGGCCCCATCGAGTGGGCCGAATAGAGTGCAGGCCGAACGGCCACCTCCCAAGCCGAACTGCTTCCTTCGCTCGGCCTCTCCCCATTCGATCAAAGCCCATCCACATTCGGTCAAGACCATTCGACCATTTTGGTTCGGTTCTAGCCACATTCGGCCGAATGCTCAGCTCCAGCCGGCTAGGCCCTTTCGCCCGAACTAAGCCTCATACGGCCAAAACCCTATTCGGTCGAACAAGCTGCTCCTTAGCTGGAGTCTGGTTTGGCCCAAGCCACCTTCGGTCGGATAAGCTTCATGTGGCCAACCCTCATTCGATTGGGCTGATTAGTTGCAGGTCTCATCATTCGGCCATGCTTTTACTCGGCCAACACGCAAGCAGGGCCTCACCTTTGCAGGGAAACACATTCGGGTCTTCTACTTGGGTTAGGGTTAGTGATCGTGGCTATAGGATTGTGAGAGCATCGTGTGCATGGGTTGATAACGTGGACCCATGCATGGGAAGGGAAACCTAATAGGGTGATTTACTAAAACCTTCTGAATGATAATAAAATGTAACCATGAAGTGTTGGATACAAGTTGGGCATAGTATGTGGTTTAATCATGGGTTATTTCATGGGGGATTTGTCTAAGATGCATGAATCTATCTAAAGAAAACATGAATTAGGGTTTCTAAGGAAAATGGTTTTCTTAAATCATACTAACAATTAAAATATGGGGTGGTAACATCATTTGAGTTCAAAACACTTGGGAAATTATGGAGAATCAAAGATCATAAGGCAAAGGTCATGGCGTTGTTCTCACGAGTAGCTCCTAACACTTAGACAATTCATGAGAACACCCAACTACGAACAACCTAGGATGGTTTACACACATAAACAATCAAGAACTAATAATGGGCCCAAGGTTAATCAAATGAGATTAACCCAAGCCCATCACGCTTAATTATATTTCTCTTAAATTAATTGTGTTTTTATATACCTTATTAAATTAAATTAAATGATTTTTAACTAAATTCTTAACTTAAATTAAATTAATTGAAGACTTGTGATGAAATTAACATAAACCTTATCTAGTTAAGGTTTAATAGTGACTATTCATGGGATATGGGTTGTGAATGGGTAATACATTAGGTTAGTTAGTGAGAATCATAGAAACACATTAGTAACATAGGACACTTAGTTGCACCTAGACCAAAACCCTAGTTGCGTCTATTATAAATACTTATAGTATTCGAATCTTCTTTAAACAACTCAGGGACTGAAGAAACATAGTCTACAAGCAACGAGCGCGCATTATCTGTTGTGATTTCATTCTTAGCAACACAGGTGAGTTCATTGCCCCTTTTTTAAACATTTTTGTTTTCAAACGCAGGGCTGAGAAGCGTGCGTAAACCTTTTTATTTAAATATGTTTTATGTAAATGCTTTTACTTTACGTATGTTTTATATACATGTTTATATTCCTTGACTCCTGTCTAGGTAAATGTTATGCAGATTTAACAAATGAATAAATTAATTACTCTTAGGAGTAATATAATAATTCTAAATCAAACAATAAATCTAACAAAGTTCTAATTCAATGAATCCAAACTCAGTATGAAACCAAGAGAACTAAAACTAAAGATCAAATTCAAGGAAATCTAATTCAGTGTGTGTTCAATAAGCCTAAGGATCAAATTCAAGAATCTAAACTTAGTGTTGTAGCCATGGAATTCTAATGATCAAGATCAAGGTAATCAAGAAATCATATCCGTGTGTGAATCAAAGAACTAATGAAATCGTTAAGATCTAATGAAATCATTAATGATCAAGTTAAGGTAGATGTCTGTTGTAGGCAGATCGAGACCACGTCTTAACACACGGAAAGTCCCGTTATAAATAGTAGACTTTTATAGTCAAGCTATATGGGCATGAATCAAACGAATTCTAAAGAACAAAGGTGATGAAAATCAAAGGATATCCTAAAGTCCCGACATGTAGAGTAGTCCTGAGGGTCAAGCTGATATGGGTGCATCATGAAAGTCCCGACACATGCAGGTAGACTCATTCGGGTCATGCCAGATATGGGCCACTTGTGAGACGATACAACTGGGACACCAACAACAACTAAGTCTAATTCATTGAGTCAAATAAGACCCAATCATCTTGTCTTAGTTGTAATTAAATGATTAATTATATATTTAATTAAGCATTTAATATTATGTTTCTACAAGTGCTATGGGTAATCATTAATACGTGATGAACTCAAGAAATCGGTAGCATTTCAATTTGTGGAAATCAAAATCTAATATTAAGATGGATGGAATGAAACGCTTAATTATCGTTAACAACAATATGCGAAGCAGTCTGGTATGTGGTGGGACGGTGGCTGGGGCTTGTTCCCCTACATATTCCCTATATATAAGCATACTTGATTGGATAGCATAGGTGGTCGTCGACGAGGTTAAGGTTGTCATTTCTGGGGATCAAGGTAAACAGTTTTCAGGGTAATCGAACGCTATGGATCAATAGGGTGGGATGAAATGCTTAATTATCACCAGGAACAATATATCATGTGGTTTGGTATGTGGTGGGACGGTGGCTGGGGCTTATTCCCCTACATATGCCCTATATATAAGCATGTCGAACTGGATGGTATATGTGGTTAATGGTGAGGTTAAGGTTGTCATTCGAATGGTTATTCAAATTCATTTTTAAATAAAACTACATTAACTCACCAACCATGTGTTGACTTGATATTTTTGCATGACTTCTCAGGTGACGAACAGATCTGAGTTAGAAGTTATGCTTTTGGACGAGAATACCAGTTAGAGGACCTAGCATTTTAGACCTGCACATTTTTGAACATCATTTACATATTATTTTGTATATCTTGTGCAGATACAAGATAAAAGATTTATGATGTTGATAGTTGATTTACATTGTTAAATTATGAACAAAACTGATGTAATTTAACTTTGTAATTCTATTTTCATTTAGCAGTTTCTCATTATATATCATGTGCATTGTAAACATTCTGATCATCACGATTATCATTTCCGATATTGCGCCTCGGGACCATTCTGCCCGATGGGACACACGATCCGGCCCACTGGCTCGGGTTGTGACACCTTCGTACCCCATCTGATATGCAGTCTGGTTCACCAGATCATGACCTAACTCAACTGGATCGCTAGCTTTATCTCCAAACTGAAGGCACTCCTGTTGGTTCTATCTGCCCAAGAGACATAATAAATTAATGTGGCTAGTATGTTATGATCCAAGTCTGGTCATACCCAATAACAAACTAGACAGACACCTACTATATTTATTTGATTGATATTATCAATTAATTAAATAAAAACAATTAGAAAATTGCGTTTTCTAAATAGAAGCACTTGTGAAATTAATAGATTACTTGGGTAGTTTATTTATGAGAGATAACTTTATTTTGTTATTTAATTGGTTAAATAACATTTATAAAGTTTAAATAAAATGTAGCAAGTAACTAATTAAATGTCACTAGCTAAAATGGTTTTTACTATGACTAATTTAATTAAAAGTGGGAAATATCTCATTGGTGAAGAGATGCATGACCCAAGAGTGGTCAATCCCACACATGCTTTACTACCTTTTTTCTAACCAATCATGAGACATGCATTTACACATTCTCTCATACAAGAATCTCTCACATAATAATACACTCTCTCATCCTCTCTCCTTGTAATTTTCGGCCAAGACCAAGAGCAAGAGAAAAAAAAAAGTTTTGTGGTTCTTCTATGTTGTTCAATCCTAGCACACCTTGGTGTTTGTTGTAGGTTTATGGGTATACAAGCTTGTGGTCTTCATCCTTCGGAGATTTCATTCAAGAATCATCATCTATTTCATGAATCACACCCTCTAGAGGAGGAGGTAGTTTTCTTGTTTCTAACTATGTTTGTTTTTAAGCATGAACATCCTCATATGGATCCTTTGATTCAGGTTAATCACAAAATGGTTTATGAACATATTAAAACAAGTTTTAAACCACTAATATCCGCTGCATTTTTACATTTTAAAATTGTTAAAATAGCTTTGATAAACTTGTTAAAACCCAACAATGGCATCAAGAGCCACTTATGTGGATGCATGCTTCAAAAATCCAAAAAAAAAAGTGATTTTTGACACACTTGAGCCTAGGGGCTGATGTGTTTTAATAAAATGGTTAAACCCCTGTCTTTCAAAGTGTGACAATCCGACTTTTCGAATTAACCTTGTTAACTGAAAATATCGAAATCACAAATAGGAAGGCCCAATAAGGCCAAGGTAGGCCCAATGAGGCCAAGGTAGGCCCAATGAGGCCAAGGTAGGCCCAATGAGGTCCAAGGTAGGCCAATTGTATTTATGAGACCCAATTGGGTTAATCTAACCCAATAATATTCCAATGGGCCGATTAGTAACAATTCAGTATTTCGGATTAATTCCGTTAACTTTAGAATTAACCGAAATGATGTGAAATCATTTAAAAACTAACTAGGGGGATAGTAATTGATCAAAAGCAGTCTTAGAATGTTAAAACTTCAAGGATTAAGATTACAAATCAAGAAAAGTCTCAATTTTGACTTTTGAAGTCAAAATTCGGCTATAGTGCAAACAAGAGTTTAAATTCGTATTAATTTGGTGTTAGTAACCGAACTAAACTCTATAGTGACTCATTATGATGATGATTAATAGCTAATCATCTGTTATAAGCACATGAGGGGTCGAATTTAACTCAATAGTTATTGAAAAGTCAAAAGCGTCGACTATGGTATTAGAACTTGTATAATTCGACTTCAACATCACAAATTGAGTATCCCAGAGCATCAATCGGCACATTTAGAGCCTGTGACATTCAACAATTTGAAGCAAAACAAGTCGAGCAGAAGGATTGATCTCGAGGGGACCGAATCTAGGGCTTAAAGGTGAACTCCATCAAATCGGGATCAAAACAAGTAAGTAATTGTTCCTACACTACCTAAACCAACCGATTAAGCATAATCCTATACTAATTTGGAGTTATAACAACGAATTGATAGTGTTCGATTACTAGGGTTCTTGAATAATGGCGATTTGGGAGTTTCTGTTAAAACAAGTCTAGGAATGAAATTAAATAGTGCAGAGAGTTTCGGAATCACCTTGTTAGTGAAAAGCATATCTCAATTTCAACAAGAAACAGTGAATGGAAGGGATTCGAATCCTTGTGTTCTTAGTATAAAACGAGTTGGGGGTTAGATACAATCAAGCTCTAAAAATCGAATCGAATAATATCTATAGGAGCCGAAGATACCGATTAAGGTTAATGCTATGTTAATTTCATCATGGAATTACGAATTATAAGAATTCAATTCTAGGGTTCTTGTTGTAAAATCGATTTGGGGATTTCGAGTTGATAGAACTTGATAGTTGAATTAAACCTTGCAGATAGTATCGAAAACTCTTTCTTAGTGAGAACCCCATGAAATCTCTGTATAAAACAAGTGGATTTAGCAAAAATCGATCGGGGGTTTGGGAATTAGAGTTCGAACATGGTTATACCCGATTAATTGGATTACATGAATAATTGTTTGAATTAAAATCATCCACAGGGTCGGTTGGATCCCAGGAACATAACCCCTATGGTTTTGAGTTCGATCGGGTTCGAACCAGGGTCCAATTGAAGGCTAGTTGGTTCGGCTAAGGAATAACAAAGGGGAACCGGCCCATTGATGTTTAAAACAATTTTGAATCGAATCTGTTAACAAAAGTTATGATAGATCAACTGGTATGGACTTGTGTGTGTGTGTGGGAGGTCCCGGGTTCGAACCCTGGGGCTGCCATGTTTTTAGTATTTAAACCAAACTTTGGTTTTTAGCCCGTAACTTCTTCGTTTAAACTCCGATTTGATCGGTTCGAGTTGCGTTGGAAACGTAACGAGAATACGAATGTATTAGAGTAATAAAATTTATATTTTAACTCGAAAAGGTAATCGCGTATAATTACGTTTGTTTAAATTAAATCATAAACGACTATGTGATTTTATTTAAACGGATTTTAAAGTCACACTTATTTACGTATGCACATTTCTAACACTCTAGCATACGTGTGTTGACACGTATGTGATTTCAAGCACAAAACGACATCTCGAATAACACAACGTTAGTGTTTAAACACAGATCCTTCGTAAGAGGATTATCTACGCGAGTTCACGTATTTGGTCATTCTGCAATAATCAAAGGTGTGTACACGGCCCCTTTCTTATTTTAAACTGTTTTGGGGGAGAAAACATGTGCAACAAACACTTTTAGATACATATCACTTGCATGAGTTAACTGTTTACATTATGTGACAACATAGCATTTACAAGTCCTAACACTTCGAACCGTTTAGTTTGCCGTAGCGCAAAGCGTGGTAGTTGGAAATAGATCTATTAGGTTTGACAAACCTCACTTGCTAGATGGGATTTACGCAGGTGTTTGACTGACCAAACATTCATTACTATTGTTTGTGCTAGACAATAGTGGCAAGGCAAAACATGCGATAGCATGCACTAGTCAGCTTCGGTGTCGACCACTTATGTAAATAGTACATATGACTAGCTATCATGACTATGCAATGTGTGATTATGTTATCTGCAAACTTATATTCAAACTGTTGTTTCAAACAATTGTGAATGCTAAAACCTGTGTAATGCACCAACCTTTGTGTTGACTTGATTTACATGTTTTCTCAGGACGCTAAGGTGCACAAGAAAGCAAGCATGGACTAGGAGATTGAGTCGCATGCATGTCTTACATTATAGTTATTTGAATTTGAACTTTTGAAAACTTTGCATTGTAATTTACATTTTACAACTGTTATTGTTTTAAAACGCTTCCGCAAACTTTGAAAACTTTGATGTTACAGTTTTAGACCAAAGTATGTTTTGAAATTCATATAGAGGTCTTCGTTATGTCTAATGATCTGAGATCCTGGTTTGTCACGTTCCCAAACGGTATGATTCCGTTAATTGGAAATTGGGGGTGTGACAGATTGGTATCAGAGCCATTGGTTATAGCGAACTAGGTTTGCATTTGTAGACTTAGACTATAACTGTTAGACATTAGACAGACATGTTTACACATATCACTTAGAAATTACATATGGCATTATGTAATAGACTTGCTTACACATTCCATGGCACTGCACTTACATATGGTATTATGTAATAGGCATGGCATCTTCATCATACATATACATTGATGATTCGGAGGATGAGGAGCCGGTGGTTCCAGCACCACCATCATCACTAGCACCACCTATTCCATCTCCTCCACCATCTGAGAGAGATGACTCAGACCCTTAGGAGGATCCGGAGGAGGAGCCAGTTGAGGGTACTCAGAGATTCTTGCTGAGGGACCTTCTACTCATCCACCACCTGCATTAGATGTTCCTGAGCCTAAGAGGCAACGGACTGACTCCGAGGAGATTGCCAAACTACGTGAGGACTTGTACTGGGCAAATGATAGGATTGAGTACAATGTTCGGGAATTCTGGGATGCAAACGAAAGACAAGATAACATTGCTCACCTGGTTAATGCGATGCGAGATGAGATCATCCATTTGACTGATCGTCTTCAAGCTTCTGAGGACCGAGCTGAGATTCTGGAAGGCAGACTTGAAGCCTTAGAAGACTTGGTGGTCTCGGAGAATGAGGATGAAGAGGATGAAGAGGAGGAAGGGGAGGAACCAGCACCAGCTGTTGATTCTGATCCTAAATCCACTATTGAGGATGATTGATTTTCTTTATTTTGTTTAAACTTATTAGGGGCGGGTTGTGTCCCTACATTAGAAGTTTGAAAGACTTATGTTTGATTTTGAAAGTATTGTATTCAAATCAGATTTCTATCTATTGAAAAACTATTATTATTGACAACAGTTGTGTTGATTTCTACATTACATGTTTGATGTTTGTTGTATTGTTTACACGTTTCACATTGGACTTTGATAACGCTCTAACACTTCTTTTAACTAGGAAGATAATGGCTGAGGGGAACGTTCACATGACAGTTGCTGAGCTCAATGAGCTGATTAATAACAGGGTCGCGGAGGCTATCGCGAACTACGCTCAGACACACAATACAGGGCCACAGGGTCCAGCAGGGGGATTGGTGAATCCACAGGCATGCACGTTCAAGATGTTCTTGGACTGTAAGCCACATAACTTCAAAGGATCGGAGGGGGCCATTGGACTCCTTCTATGGATTGAGAAGGCTGAATCAGTGTTTGAAATGTGCAACTGTCCTGATGAGAGCAAAGTAAAGTATGCTACGGGAACGTTGGAGGGTCCGGCATTGACTTGGTGGAACTCGAATGTTCAGACTCTAGGATTGGGTGAGGCCAATGCCTCAACCTGGAATGGATTCAAGACGTTAATGCAGGAGGAGTACTGTCCTCGTAGTGAGATGCAGAAATTAGAGGAGGAGTATTGGCACCTCAAGATGGAGGGGTCAAATATCGAGGAGTACACGACTCGATCTCATGAACTAGCCAGACTTCTACCTCACATGGCTACTCCCGCAAGCAAGTGGATAGAGAGGTGCATCGGGGGATTGGTGCCTCAGATCCAGGGTTTGGTTACTTCTGCAAATCCCACAACAATTCAACAAGCTGTTCGTTTAGCGCACCAACTAACTGATCAGGCAGTGTTACAAGGGACTCTGCCTAAACGGACATCGGCTACTAAGGTGGGAGACCACAAGAGGAAATGGGAAGGTAACAACTCCAAGAGTTACAACCAACAGTCGTATCAGCAGAACCGGAAGCAAGATTCAAACAAGTCTTACCACAATTCGAACAGTGGTCAACAATCATCATTATCAGGGGGTTATATCGGTAAACATCCAAAGTGCAACAGATGTGGATTTCATCATGCGGGAAATCAGTGTGATAAAGTTAAGTGCCAACGGTGTGGTAAGGTTGGGCATGCAGCTAAGGATTGTCACACCCCGAGCCGGCGGGGTAGGATCGGGTTTCCCCGACGGGCGGAAGGTTCCCGGGGCGCGATATCGTGAGTGATAATCGAAGTGATCAGATTGTTTACATTGCACATGATATAAATGAGAAATGCTAAATGTAATAGAATTACAAAGTTAAATTACAGCAGTATCGTTTATAATTTAACAATGTAAATCTATTGTAAAACATCAATAGATGACTATCTTGTATTTACACAAGATATACAAAATAATTTGTATAATGATGTCTTCAAAAGTATGCAGGTCCAAAATACTAGTCTTCTATAGGAAGTCCTAGTCCAAAAGAAATGACTTCCTAATTAACCTGTTCGTCACCTGAAAAGTAATGCAAAGATAAAAGTCAACACATGGTTGGTGAGTTCATATAGTTTTAGTAATTGAAAATGATTTGAAAACCTCCTTTGGTAAAAACCCTAACCTCATTAACACCACATGTAATATCCACATCGGTATGCTTATATTTAGGGCATATGTAAGGGACAAGCCCTAGCCAACATCCCACCACATACTAATACACATATGACACTGTTGTTAATGATAATTAAGCATTTTTACCCTTAACACAACTCATAAGTTCTTCTGTTTGTTGTCCCTGTAATTACCATCATTTGAAATCCATGTTGATTTCATAAGTTCATCACATAATATGATCAACCATAGTAATTGTATAAACAGTTATAAATGCTTAATTAATTAAATAAATAAACATTTAATAAAATCTAAGTCCTAATGATTGGGGCCTGTGGTCATACTCGAGTAGACTAGTCTGTCAATCTAGGTACTTAGTAGTTAGGGAAACTGTAAATATCCTCAAACATACGACCTACAAGTCAAACGGTCTAGCTAGGACTTCTTGAAATGCAGGATTTTATGTTTCGTCGATGTTTTTGGCGTATGCTATCTCTGATATTTCCCAGACTTTCCCTTGAAAATGATTTATTGATTCGTCTGATTATGTCACAAGATGTACTTGATGTGTTCATCATAGAATACAAGATTCATTGATCGGTTGTACACTTGATTCATTGTTCAACAAACACTTGCTTTGTAGAACATTGAATGTTGTCTTTGCAAAGATTGTTTTGTTGATGTCTTGATGTCCCACACTTGTTTTGTCAAAATGTTTGATTTGCTTCCTTGAATTCACCCACACTTGTTTTGTCAAAATGTTTGATTTGATTCCTTGAATTCACCCACACTTGTTTTGTCAAAATGTTTGATTTGATTCCTTGAATTCACCCACACTTGTTTTGTCAAAATGTTTGATTTGTTTGAAATGTTTTGATTTGTTGAAAAGTTTAGCTTAACTCGATTGTTCACTTAATATATAAGTAAATCGGTTAGTAAACCTGCATAAAATCTTCCTAGACATGGTCTAGGATAACATTTATATATATGTAAAACATATAAATTTAAAAGCATTAAAGTAAACAATTTAAGTAAACAGTTTACGCATGCTTCTCAGCCCCGCGTTTTAAAACAAAAATGTTAGAAAAGGGGCAATGAACTCACCTGTGTTGCTATGTAATTTGATCTAACACAAAATGCGCGCTCCTGTATGTAAGCTAAGTTTCTTCAGTTCCTGAGTTATTTTAATAGAATCCGAATATAATAAGTACGCATAGTAGTCGTTGTGCCTAAGACTTTGAGTATTGTTGTGTGTGCAACTAAGTGTCTTAGTACTAGGTGTATCTAAGATCTAATCAATCCTAGTTACCCTTTTCGATCCCAATCCCATGTTGAGTTACAATACTTACTTTTTAAATTTTAGAAAATTTCGGCAGAGTTTCCTTTGTTTTCTGTTTAAAATCCAAACAATTGTATTGTTTATCTTAACAAATCCCCAAATCAATTTATCACAACTAACTTTTATAACAAAGTCAACTTAAATGAAACAAGGCCATTTATAATTCACATTTCAAATTAAACAAAATTTCAGAAAAGTATTAAATTAAGTTTTAATGAATTCACATTGTCTTCATTTTAATTAAACATCGATACTTGAATTTGAATAAATGTTTAATACATGATGGACTTAATTAAGTCCCACTGAGCCCACTTAAGCCCAAATGTCAATACTTGATTCCTAATTGATCATAATCATAATTGTTTTAACCATGTGACATAGATATCCAATACATACATGTTAACAACTCATATTAAGTTGTTATTGTGAGTTAATGATCTTTGCTATAGAATTTCTACCCCACCTATGGCTTCATTATTCCTCATCATTTATAACCCACTCTTGTATTAATCCCATGCACTCATATCAAATTAAATAAACTTATGCATGCAACTTATTGGATCCCTTCCTTGTTAGAAATTTAGGTTAATGACTAACTATCCATCTCTCATGTTCTTAACACTAGTTTGGTTGATTATAGACTCATATTATTCCGATTAAACAACTTTTAGGTTGGGTTTGGTGTCTAGGGCAGCGAACCTATGCTATGTTGGTCTATGGTTCGGCTCCAATGGTGTTAGACGAACCCATAAGGTTCGGTCCATCATAGCTGGTTCAGCTCCTAGGGTTCGTTCACTTTGGGTTCGTGGGTTGCATGGCCAGGGTTCGGCCATGCAAGGTTCGGCATTAGGGTTCGGTGACTAGCTATAGTTCGGTTGAAGAGGGTTCATCTACAACTAAGGGCTCGTGAACCAGGGTTCGGTTGTCAGCATTGCAGGGTTCGTGACCCTGATCCTACAGGTTCGTTGCATGGGATCACAGGGTTCGTTGCAGAGATAAGGTTCGATGCAGGGTTCGGCTCCTAGAAGGTTCGCCAATTCGGGGGAAGTTCGGTCACAGAATCATCACGAACCTGTGCATCTTCTTCAACCCCAAGAAGCTAGACCTGTTACAATACTTATCTATCTATTCCTACAAGTATTCCCATGTGTTTTGTGAGTGTTTAAGCTGATTAAACAACAAAGATTACAAGTGGTTCGTGAGTCACCCTAAAAACCGAATATAAATTGGATTTTTACCTTAGATTTCGTGGATGAAATTTTACAACGCTTGTACTTCTGAAATCTACACGATGAGAGAGACGTCTTGGCACCAATCTTGCTTGAATCAACCAAGGATTGAGCTTCCAAATCTTAGAGAGAAGATTGTTTTCTTATGAGGACTTAGAGAGAGAGTGGGAAAACGAGAGAGAGAGAGAAAGAGTGGAAATGAATGGTGGTTGTGGCATTTAATGCTACATTAAATGTGGGAAAAATACCCGGTCGTTTGGTCTCGTTCGGTTTCGTGTAAAATGCCGGTTCGCGTAGTTTTCGCGACCAAACGGCACGATTAGAAAATTAGAATTCTTTTAATTATTCTAGGTTGTAATTCCTAATAAATTAACTAATATCTTCTTATTTATTAAAATTTAAAATATTAATAAACTGTTTAAATCGAAATGTACGGTCGTCGAGCGTATTCGTTCGAATCGTCACTCGTACGAACACGACGATAACTATACTTTTCAATCTTGTTTTCTAATTATTGAACATCATTCAGAACGTTAAACTTTCAGATATATTCGTACAGATCGTCACCTATACGAATAACCCGTCAATTTAGCATTCACATAACAATATTCGTGTGTTCTGTTCTATAAAGTCTCACATACGTTCATACATAATAAATCCTAACAAATAATCACATGATGGTTCTGTATTGCCAGATAATTTTCTGACTCAAGAACCATTGTTCTGAACTGTGTTTCTGTTAAATATGTCTGAAACTGTTCTATGACAACTCACCATGATAATGATAAATGATATGAATATGAAAATTACTGAAATGTGTATGATTCATACCTGTTTTACTGTCCATGTACTGTAGAGATCACTGTTCCGGTAACGGTTCCGGCACTGATGTTACAGTCTCCCCTTGTTAGAGAAATTTCGTCCCGAAATTTAAGAGTTGTTATCAGGTACAGCTTCCTCTTCAAACAGTTGGGGATACTTTAACTTCATGTGATCCTCACGTTCCCAAGTGAACTCGGGCCCGCGTCTTGAATTCCATCGAACCTTTACAATAGGAATACGGCTTCGCCTCAGTTGTTTAACCTTGCGATCCATAATCTCTAAGGGTTCTTCAATGAAATGTAACTGTTCATCGACTTGAATCTCTTCGACTGGAATGACGAGACACTCGTCAGCAAGGCATTTCTTCAGGTTTGAGACGTGAAATACGTCATGCACACCACTGAGTTCATCTGGTAATATCAGTCGATAAGCTACAGGACCTATACGTTCGATTATCTCGAACGGTCCCACGTATCGTGGTGCTAATTTGCCTTTCTTTCCAAAGCGTACCACGCCTTTCCATGGGGATACCTTTAACATTACACGATCTCCCACTTGGAATTCCAACGGCTTGCGCCGTTTGTCGGCGTAGCTCTTTTGTCTGCTCCTTGTTGCTTGTAGTCTTCTCTGAATCTGAGCTATCTTGTCAGTGGTTTCTTGAATTAGTTCTGGCCCAGTTATTCGGTTATCTCCAATTTCAGTCCAACAGATCGGTGATCGGCATTTCCGGCCATAAAGAGCCTCGAATGGTGCACATCCGATACTGCTGTGGTAACTGTTATTGTAGGAGAATTCAATCAGTGGCAAATGGGAATCCCAATTCCCACCGAAATCCAAAATACAGGTTCTTAACATATCCTCCAGGGTTTGGATAGTACGTTCGCTTTGACCATCCGTTTGTGGGTGGTAAGCTGTACTCAGATTTAACTGTGTCCCTAGAGATTTCTGCAATGATTGCCAGAACCTTGAAGTAAATCTGCTGTCTCTATCCGAAATAATTGACAATGGCACACCATGGCGTACCACTATCTCATTGATGTACAATCTTGCCAGTCTGTCCATCGTGAAGGTTTCACGCATTGGCAAGAAATGAGCAGATTTCGTTAATCGATCAATGATCACCCAAATTGTATCATGACCACTGGAAGTGCGGGGTAGCTTGGTGATGAAATCCATAGCTAAATGTTCCCACTTCCAGAGCGGAATCTCAGGCTGTTCCAATAGACCAGACGGTCTCTGGTGTTCCGCCTTTACCTTCGCACACGTTAGACATTGACCGACGTATTCGGCTATGTCTTTCTTCATTCCAGGCCACCAATAAAATCCACGCAAGTCTTGGTACATCTTATCAGCACCTGGATGAACAGAGTATTTAGTCTTGTGTGCTTCATCGAAGATAAGTTTCCTCAATTCATCTACCGCCGGTATCCATACACGTTCCCGGTAGTAGATCATTCTGTCAGACTTCGTGTCAAACTATTTCTCTGCTCCGCAATCAAGTTCCCTCTTCAGATTACCTCGGTTAAGTGCTTCTTGTTGTGCTTGAATAATCTTGTCACTTAAACTGGTCTGTACGGTTATCCCCATCGCTCTAACACGTAAGGGTTTGACTCGTTCCTTCCGGCTCAAGGCGTCAGCTACAACGTTCGCCTTTCCCGGATGGTACTTGATCACACAATCGTAGTCATTCAGAAGTTCAACCCAACGGCGCTGTCGCATGTTGAGCTCCTTCTGATCAAAGATGTGCTGTAGACTTTTGTGATCAGTGAATATGGTACACTTGGTGCCATATAAGTAATGTCTCCAAATCTTCAACGCGAAGATTACAGCTCCCAGTTCAAGATCATGAGTGGTGTAATTCTTCTCATGAACCTTTAACTGTCTTGATGCATAGGCTATAACTTTGTCCCGTTGCATTAGCACACATCCGAGTCCCTGATGGGAAGCATCACAGTACACAACTAAGTCATCACAGCCCTCTGGGAGAGATAGAATTGGAGCATCACATAGTTTCTGTTTCAAGGTCTGAAAAGCATCTTCTTGTTTCAGTTCCCAGACAAACGGTTCGCTCTTCTGGGTTAGCTTAGTGAGAGGCAAGGCTATCTTAGAAAAGTTTGAGATAAACCTTCTGTAATAACCTACCAATCCCAGAAAAGACCGTATCTCCGTCGGTGTCTTCGGAGTGTCCCAATTCTTTATCGCTTCAATCTTGGCAGGATCCACATGAATTCCCTCGCTGTTGACTACATGACCCATAAATTGAACTTCTCTTAGCCAAAACTCACATTTGGAGAATTTGGCATAGAGTTTCTCTTCTTTCAACAGCTCCAAGATCTTTCTAAGGTGTTGCTCATGTTCTGTTCTGGTCTTGGAATAAATCAGTATGTCATCAATAAAAACAATGACAAACTGATCCAGGTACGGCTTGCACACTCGGTTCATGAGATCCATGAAAACCGCTGGTGCATTTGTCAATCCGAAAGGCATCACCATGAATTCATAATGCCCGTATCTTGTTCGGAAGGCCGTTTTCGGTATGTCTTCGTCTTGAACTCTCAGTTGATGATATCCAGACCGCAAGTCAATCTTTGAGAAGTACTGTGCTCCTTGTAGTTGGTCAAATAAATCATCAATCCTCGGCAATGGATACCGATTCTTGATGGTTAGTTTGTTTAGTTCCCTGTAATCTATGCACATTCTGAACGACCCGTCTTTCTTTTTCACGAACAATACCGGAGCTCCCCAAGGTGAGTAGCTCGGTCTGATGAAACCCTTGTCAAGTAGCTCCTGTAACTGATTAGACAATTCATGCATCTCTGAAGGTGCTAACCTGTAAGGAGATTTAGCAACAGGAGTTGCTCCAGGAATTAAGTCAATACGAAATTCTACCGGTCGCGCGGGTGGCAAGCCAGGTAGGTCTTCGGGGAATACTTCAGGATATTCTTTCACTAACGGTACCTCTTGAATCTTCTTCTTGTCTTTCTCTTTTTCCACCACATGAGCCAGAAAAGCTATGCACTGCTTCTGTAGACACTTACGCGCCTTTATGCAAGAGATGATTTTGACACTTCGTTTTGCTTGATCCCCTTTTACTTCCAATACACGATCGCTCGGCAATGGAATTCGAAGCAGCTTCTCAGAACAGATAACTTCCACTCGGTTAGAGGAAAGCCAATCCATTCCAACAATGATGTCGAAACTACCCAACTCCATCGGTATCAAATCGATGGCAAATGTTTGACCACTAAGTGTCAATGGGCAATTTCTATAAACTGTGCTAACTGTAATCTGTTTCCCGTTAGCTACTTCTATAATGTAAGGGGAGTCTAACTGTTCCTCTAATGAATCTAGTTGGCATGCAAAATCGGTAGAGATAAAACTCTGATCCGCACTATATCAAATAAGACAGATGCATAAAAATCATGTAAGAGAAACGTACCAGTGACCACATTTGGGTCCTGGCGTGCAGCTGGTGCTCCGATGGCGAAAGCTCGTCCACGTGGTGCTTGAACTGCTGGTTGTGCCTTCTTCGGGCAGTTCTTCGCAAAGTGGCTTTGTTCGCCACAATTATAGCATCCACCATTGTTCTGATTTGCTGGTGGAGGGAGAGCTAGAGCAGCATTGTTGACTGTTTGATTAGGAGTCATCCTGCAGTACTGGACCCAATGGCCCTTTCTTCCACATCCCGTGCAATGCTTGCAGGGAGTGTCAGCAGTGTGGTGATACTGACACTTGGCACACAGAGGATATGTGCCAGTGTAGGGTTTGCGGTTGGGGTTTTGTGGTGTTGCTGCTATTTGTTGCAGAGGTGTGGCCACCGCGTAGTTCTTGATGGTCTTCTGTTTCTTCTTTTGATGATGGTGGGGTTTCTTGGAAGACTCCGCTTTGTTCTTATTGGGTTCAGCCTCCTTCTTTAGAACTCCAGAGGCTACCATGAGGTCAGTGAGTTTCCCAGACAATCTCACTGCAGATTCAACAGTAGTAGGGTTGGCTGAAACAACCATGCCCTGAATGCAGGCGGGAAGTCCACCCACATAACGGTCTATCCTTTTCTCCAGAGTTGGTACCATATCTGGTACCAAAGCAACTAACTCGTGGTAACGAGTAGTGTACCCCATGTGATCAGCCCCCTTCATCACATGGTTGGATAGTTCAACCTCCAACTTCTGTAATTCATTCTTGGGACAGAATTCTGTTCGCAGCAGTGTCTTGAAGTCTTCCCAGGACATTGCCATAGCTTCCTCTCTTCCTCGGGCATTGATCTGACCATTCCACCAGGTCAGAGCCCGTTTGTTGAATGTTCCCGCTGAGTAACGGACCTTGTGGTGTTCGGGGCAGCTGCAAAGATCCAATGTTGCCTCAATCTTCTCAATCCATTGGATTAATCCAACGGCGCCTTCAGACCCACTAAAGCTGGGTGGTTAACATCCTACAAAGGACTTGTAGGAGTAGTGAGATGAATCTCCAGTGTTTCCACTGGCTTCCCCTGATGTGTTGCCAGTATTGAGGATCTCATTACGAAGACGAAGGAACATCTCCGGTATAGCTTCCTTCATCTGATTCATCATCTGGCTACTCAGTAACGTCACCAGAGCGATAGTAGCTGGATCCAAAGTCGGTGTTGTGCCTGAACCCGATGCTTGAGTAATCAACGGAGGAGGGGGAGGAGGAGGTGGAGGAGGTGGTGGTGGAGAGTCATTCGGAGACGGTGTGGATGAGTGTGGTGCCATGTCTCGAGGTGGTAGCTGTATCAAGGGAGGTTGTCTCCTCGGCGGCATTCTGATCATAACCAATAAAGTTATCGGTTAGTGCAATGATCAATTATAGGAGACAGTATGCAAGTAATTTCCTAAATTCTGTTTTCTCTACATGCAGGGTCCCTAGGTTATAGTCTAGGCCAAACCAATTAAATAAGTGACCTATATTTCTCTATAACCTGGCTCTGATACCAATCTGTCACACCCCGAGCCGGCGGGGTACGATCGGGTTTCCCCGACGGGCGGAAGGTTCCCGGGGCGCGATATCGTGAGTGATAATCGAAGTGATCAGATTGTTTACATTGCACATGATATAAATGAGAAATGCTAAATGTAATAAAAATACAAAGTTAAATTACAGTAGTATCGTTTATAATTTAACAATGTAAATCTATTGTAAAACATCAATAGATGACTATCTTGTATTTACACAAGATATACAAAATAATTTGTATAATGATGTCTTCAAAAGTATGCAGGTCCAAAATACTAGTCTTCTATAGGAAGTCCTAGTCCAAAAGAAATGACTTCCTAATTAACCTGTTCGTCACCTGAAAAGTCATGCAAAGATAAAAGTCAACACATGGTTGGTGAGTTCATATAGTTTTAGTAATTGAAAATGATTTGAAAACCTCCTTTGGTAAAAACCCTAACCTCATTAACACCACATGTAATATCCACATCGGTATGCTTATATATAGGGCATATGTAAGGGACAAGCCCTAGCCAACATCCCACCACATACTAATACACATATGACACTGTTGTTAATGATAATTAAGCATTTTTACCCTTAACACAACTCATAAGTTCTTCTGTTTGTTGTCCTTGTAATTACCATCATTTGAAATCCATGTTGATTTCATAAGTTCATCACATAATATGATCAACCATAGTAATTGTATAAACAGTTATAAATGCTTAATTAATTAAATAAATAAACATTTAATAAAATCTAAGTCCTAATGATTGGGGCCTGTGGTCATACTCGAGTAGACTAGTCTGTCAATCTAGGTACTTAGTAGTTAGGGAAACTGTAAATATCCTCAAACATACGACCTACAAGCCAAACGGTCTAGCTAGGACTTCTTGAAATGCAGGATTTTATGTTTCGTCGATGTTTTTGGCGTATGCTATCTCTGATATTTCCCAGACATTCCCTTGAAAATGATTTATTGATTCGTCTGATTATGTCACAAGATGTACTTGATGTGTTGATCATAGAATACAAGATTCATTGATCGGTTGTACACTTGATTCATTGTTCAACAAACACTTGGTTTGTAGAACATTGAATGTTGTCTTTGCAAAGATTGTTTTGTTGATGTCTTGATGCCCCACACTTGTTTTGTCAAAATGTTTGATTTGATTCCTTGAATTCACCCACACTTGTTTTGTCAAAATGTTTGATTTGATTCCTTGAATTCACCCACACTTGTTTTGTCAAAATGTTTGATTTGATTCCTTGAATTCACCCACACTTGTTTTGTCAAAATGTTTGATTTGTTTGAAATGTTTTGATTTGTTGAAAAGTTTAGCTTAACTCGATTGTTCACTTAATATATAAGTAAATCGGTTAGTAAACCTGCATAAAATCTTCCTAGACATGGTCTAGGATAACATTTATATATATGTAAAACATATAAATTTAAAAGCATTAAAGTAAACAATTTAAGTAAACAGTTTACGCATGCTTCTCAGCCCCGCGTTTTAAAACAAAAATGTTAGAAAAGGGGCAATGAACTCACCTGTGTTGCTATGTAATTTGAGCTAACACAAAATGCGCGCTCCTGTATGTAAACTAAGTTTCTTCAGTTCCTGAGTTATTTTAATAGAATCCAAATATAATAAGTACGCATAGTAGTCGTTGTGCCTAAGACTTTGAGTATTGTTGTGTGTGCAACTAAGTGTCTTAGTACTAGGTGTATCTAAGATCTAATCAATCCTAGTTACCCTTTTCGATCCCAATCCCATGTTGAGTTACAATACTTACTTTTTAAATTTTAGAAAATTTCGGCAGAGTTTCCTTTGTTTTCTGTTTAAAATCCAAACAATTGTATTGTTTATCTTAACAAATCCCCAAATCAATTTATCACAACTAACTTTTATAATAAAGTCAACTTAAAGGAAACAAGGCCATTTATAATTCACATTTCAAATTAAACAAAATTTCAGAAAAGTATTAAATTAAGTTTTAATGAATTCACATTGTCTTCATTTTAATTAAACATCGATACTTGAATTTGAATAAATGTTTAATACATGATGGACTTAATTAAGTCCCACTGAGCCCACTTAAGCCCAAATGTCAATACTTGATTCCTAATTGATCATAATCATAATTGTTTTAACCATGTGACATAGATATCCAATACATACATGTTAACAACTCATATTAAGTTGTTATTGTGAGTTAATGATCTTTGCTATAGAATTTCTACCCCACCTATGGCTTCATTATTCCTCATCATTTATAACCCACTCTTGTATTAATCCCATGCACTCATATCAAATTAAATAAACTTATGCATGCAACTTATTGGATCCCTTCCTTGTTAGAAATTTAGGTTAATGACCAACTATCCATCTCTCATGTTCTTAACACTAGTTTGGTTGATTATAGACTCATATTATTCTGATTAGACAACTTTTAGGTTGGGTTTGGTGTCTAGGGCAGCGAACCTATGCTATGTTGGTCTATGGTTCGGCTCCAATGGTGTTAGACAAACCCATAAGGTTCGGTCCATCATAGCTGGTTCAGCTCCTAGGGTTCGTTCACTTTGGGTTCGTGGGTTGCATGGCCAGGGTTCGGCCATGCAAGGTTCGGCATTAGGGTTCGGTGACTAGCTATAGTTCGGTTGAAGAGGGTTCGTCTACAACTAAGGGCTCGTGAACCAGGGTTCGGTTGTCAGCATTGCAGGGTTCGTGACCCTGATCCTACAGGTTCGTTGCATGGGATCACATGGTTCGTTGCAGAGATAAGGTTCGATGCAGGGTTCGGCTCCTAGAAGGTTCGCCAATTCGGGGGAAGTTCGGTCACAGCATCATCACGAACCTGTGCATCTTCTTCAACCCCAAGAAGCTAGACCTGTTACAATACTTATCTATCTATTCCTACAAGTATTCCCATGTGTTTTGTGAGTGTTTAAGCCGATTAAACAACAAAGATTACAAGTGGTTCGTGAGTCACCCTAAAAACCGAATATAAATTGGATTTTTACCTTAGATTTCGTGGATGAAATTTTACAACGCTTGTACTTCTGAAATCTACACGATGAGAGAGACGTCTTGGCACCAATCTTGCTTGAATCCACCAAGGATTGAGCTTCCAAATCTTAGAGAGAAGATTGTTTTCTTGTGAGGACTTAGAGAGAGAGTGGGAAAACGAGAGAGAGAGAGAGAAAGAGTGGAAATGAATGGTGGTTGTGGCATTTAATGCTACATTAAATGTGGGAAAAATACCCGGTCGTTTGGTCTCGTTCGGTTTCGCGTAAAATGCCGGTTCGCGTAGTTTTCGCGAACAAACGGCATGATTATAAAATTAGAATTCTTTTAATTATTCTAGGTTGTAATTCCTAATAAATTAACTAATATCTTCTTATTTATTAAAATTTAAAATATTAATAAACTGTTTAAATCGAAATGTACGGTCGTCGAGTGTATTCGTTCGAATCGTCACTCGTACGAACACGACGATAACTATACTTTTCAATCTTGTTTTCTAATTATTGAACATCATTCATAACGTTAAACTTTCAGATATATTCGTACAGATCGTCACCTATACGAATAACCCGTCAATTTAGCATTCACATAACAATATTCGTGTGTTCTGTTCTATAAAGTCTCACATACGTTCATACATAATAAATCCTAACAAATAATCACATGATGGTTCTGTATTGCCAGATAATTTTCTGACTCAAGAACCATTGTTCTGAACTGTGTTTCTGTTAAATGTGTCTGAAACTGTTCTATGACAACTCACCATGATAATGATAAATGATATGAATATGAAAATTACTGAAATGTGTATGATTCATACCTGTTTTACTGTCCATGTACTGTAGAGATCACTGTTCCGGTAACGGTTCCGGCACTGATGTTACAAGGATTGCCGCGGAGAGCTGCAAAACAATCACAACAATCAGAATAACAACCAGAACAACGCACAGAAGGGTTGTTTTGAGTGTGGCAAGATGGGGCACTTTAAAAAGGATTGCCCACAACTCAAGAAAGGCGGGGATAACAATGCAAATGGCAACGGCAGCGGAAACGGTAACGGGAATGGCACCAATAACAACAACAATAACAATAACAATGGTGCTAGGGGCAGGGCGTTTGTGATTGGAGGACGTCAAGCACGGGAGGATCCCAACATTGTTACGGGTACGTTCCTCTTAAATAATCACTATGCCTCTATGTTATTTGACACTGGTGCCGATCGGAGTTTTGTATCTAGTTCACTTGCTAAGTTGCTAAATGTTAGTCCCACTGCCTTAGATAGTCCATACACTGTAGAATTAGCTGATGGTAAGTTAATTGTAAGTGACCAAATCCTTAAGGGATGTATACTTGATTTGATGGGTCAGGCATTGGAAATTGATCTTATGCCTATCACTTTAGGAAGTTTTGATGTAGTCATTGGCATGGACTGGATGTCCAAACACCAGGCGGAAATAGTATGCCATGAAAAGATCGTTCGTATACCTCTTCCGCATGGAGAGACATTGTATGTACAAGGTGAGAAGAGCAGTACGTCACTGCGTCTCATATCTTGTATGAAAGCACATAAATGTCTGCGTAAAGGTCATACGGCAGTTATAGCACTTATAACTGAAAAACCGGTAGCTGAGAAGAAGATTAAAGATATTCCAGTAGTATGTGAATTTCCGGAAGTATTTCCAGAAGACTTGCCGGGATTACCGCCTATCAGACAGGTGGAATTCCGAATCGACCTTACACCAGATGCAGCACCGATAGCTAGGGCGCCTTATCGACTTGCACCGTCAGAGATGCAAGAATTATCTACACAACTACAAGAGTTGTTGGATAAGGGTTTCATACGACCTAGTTTTTCACCGTGGGGAGCTCCAGTTTTGTTTGTTAAGAAGAAGGACGGGACTTTCCGTATGTGTATCGATTACCGGGAACTTAACAAGGTTACTATCAAAAACCGGTATCCGTTACCCAGAATTGACGATCTGTTCGATCAGTTGCAAGGTTCGAGTTATTACTCGAAGATCGATCTCAGATCGGGTTATCATCAACTAAGAGTTCAAGAAGAAGATATTCCGAAGACAGCATTCAGGACGCGCTATGGCCATTATGAGTTCTTGGTCATGCCATTTGGGTTGACAAACGCTCCAGCAGTATTCATGGATCTCATGAATCGTGTTTGTAAACCTTACCTTGATAAGTTTGTCATTGTTTTCATTGATGACATCCTCATCTATTCTCAAACTGAGGAGGAACACGCTGAACATCTTCGATTGTTGTTGGAATTACTGAAACAGGAACAATTGTACGCTAAGTTCTCGAAATGTGATTTCTGGATGCGAGAAGTACAATTCTTGGGTCATATAGTCAATGAAAAGGGCATACATGTTGATCCAGCAAAGATTGAAGCGATTAAGAATTGGGAAGTACCAAAGACTCCTACTGAGGTACGACAATTCCTTGGTTTGGCGGGTTATTACCGACGATTCATTGAGGGATTCTCAAAGATCGCTCAACCACTTACAGCTCTTACGCATAAGGGAACGAAGTATAACTGGACGGATAAACAGGAAACTGCATTCCAGTTATTGAAACAGAAACTCTGCAGTGCACCGATTCTGTCCTTACCGGAAGGGACGGAAGACTTTGTGGTGTATTGTGATGCATCTGCACAGGGTTTGGGATGTGTGTTGATGCAACGTGATAAAGTGATTGCTTATGCTTCAAGGCAGCTACGACCACACGAAAAGAATTACACTACTCACGACTTGGAGTTAGGAGCGGTGGTTTTTGCTTTGAAGATTTGGAGGCATTACCTATATGGAACCAAGTGTACTATCTACACTGATCATAAGAGTTTGCAACATATCTTTGATCAGAAGGAGCTTAATATGAGACAGCTACGGTGGGTTGAGTTGTTGAACGACTATGAATGCGCGATTAAGTATCACCCGGGAAAGGCTAATGTGGTAGCTGATGCTTTAAGTAGGAAAGATACTTCAACAAGACGGGTTCGCGCACTTATGATGACAATACATACTGACTTACCTGACAAGGTACGCAGTGCTCAGCTGGAAGCCTTAGAAAAGGATAATCTGGTACAGGAATCCTTACGGGGAATGGAAGAACAATTGGATGTTAAACCTGATGGAATTCGTTATTTCATTAATAGATTGTGGATACCTTTGTACGGAGGTTTAAGGGAACTAGTGATGGATGAAGCACACAAGTCCAGATATTCAGTCCATCCGGGGTCAGACAAGATGTATCATGACTTGAAGGCACTGTATTGGTGGCCTCACATGAAAGCTGATATTGCTAGATATGTTAGCAAATGTTTGACTTGTTCTAAAGTCAAAGTTGAATATCAGAAACCATCTGGTTTGCTGCAACAACCAGAGATACCGATGTGGAAATGGGAACAGATTTCGATGGACTTCATTACTAAATTACCCCGTACACCAAGTGGTTGTGATACGATATGGGTAATTGTCGATCGATTAACGAAATCTACACATTTCTTAGCAATCAAGGAAACTGACAAGATGGAGAAACTGACGCGCATTTATATCAAGGAAGTGGTAGCACGGCATGGCGTGCCAATCTCTATCATATCGGATCGGGATGCCCGATTTACTTCCAACTTTTGGAAATCACTCCATAAGTCAATGGGAACTCGTTTGGATATGAGTACCGCATATCACCCACAGACCGACGGTCAGAGTGAACGTACGATTCAAACGCTCGAGGATATGTTACGAGCTTGTGTAATTGATTTTGGTGATAGCTGGGAAAATCACTTACCGTTAGTGGAATTCTCTTACAACAATAGTTATCATACAAGTATTCAAGCAGCACCGTTTGAAGCTTTGTATGGTCGCAAATGTCGTTCACAAGTTTGCTGGGCTGAAATTGGTGACAGTCAGATTACAGGTCCTGAACTAGTGCATGAAACGACTGAGAAGATTGTACAAATCCGGAACCGTATGGCAGCGGCCCGGGATCGACAGAAGAGTTTTGCAGACAAACGTCGTAAACCATTGGAATTTCAGGTAGGAGACCGAGTTCTTCTAAAGGTATCACCTTGGAAAGGTGTGATACGATTCAGCAAGCGCGGAAAGCTTAGTCCACGTTACGTAGGACCTTTTGAGATCCTGAAAAGGATTGGTCCGGTTGCGTATCAGCTCAAATTACCGGATGAACTCAGTGGAGTTCATGATGTCTTTCATGTATCGAACTTAAAGAAATGTCTTTCTGATGAGACATTGATTGTACCATTGGAAGAAATACAAGTGGATGAACAGTTACGATTCATTGAAGAACCAGCAGAAATCATGGACCGAGAGGTCAAACAACTTAAGCAAAGCAAGATTCTGATAGTCAAAGTTCGGTGGAATTCAAGACGTGGTCCTGAGTTCACATGGGAACGGGAAGACCAAATGATGAAGAAGTATCCTCATCTGTTCAAAACAACAACAACAAACACTGAGAACGCACGTTAAATTTCGGGACGAAATTTCCTTCAACAAGGGGATGACGTGATGTTTCACACATCAACACTACAAATTTCAAACTGTAAGCACAAACACTTTATTCAATTGGTTTTGTTACAAACATTTGTGCTACATTACATTTTATACATTTTATGTGCTACATTTCATATGTTACATGTTATGGTAGTACATGCATGATTGGTTACACACAATTTGCTATGTGCGGGGTTGCATAGTTCAAACAGTTACAGACACTCACTATGTGTGACGTTACACAGCACAGTATGATCAAACACAAACAGTCACAGTTAGGTGAACTAACTAGTGTACACGCAAACAGTCACATTGAACGATCACACTTAGTTGTGATGTTGCAAGCATTAGATTTTGTGTGTGAGTACACACAAGCACACGGAATGATCAAACCACACTAACACGTACGATTTAAACTCGTAAGTGGTTTCCTAACTACTCCTAGTAATTACTAATTTTCGGGACGAAAATTCTTTCAACAAGGGGATGATGTGACAATCCGACTTTTCGAATTAACCTTGTTAACTGAAAACATCGAAATCACAAATAGGAAGGCCCAATAAGGCCAAGGTAGGCCCAATGAGGCCCAAGGTAGGCCAATTGTATTTATGAGGCCCAATTGGGTTAATCTAACCCAATAATATTCCAATGGGCCGATTAGTAACAATTCGGTATTTCGGATTAATTCCGTTAACTTTAGAATTAACCGAAATGATGTGAAATCATTTAAAAACTAACTAGGGGGATAGTAATTGATCAAAAGCAGTCTTAGAATGTTAAAACTTCAAGGATTAAGATTACAAATCAAGAAAAGTCTCAATTTTGACTTTTAAAGTCAAAATTCGGCTATAGTGCAAACAAGAGTTTAAATTCGTATTAATTTGGTGTTAGTAACCGAATTAAACTCTATAGTGACTCATTATGATGATGATTAATAGCTAATCATCTGTTATAAGCACATGAGGGGTCGAATTTAACTCAATAGTTATTGAAAAGTCGAAACCGTCGACTATGGTATTAGAACTTGTATAATTCGACTTCAACATCACAAATTGAGTATCCCAGAGCATCAATCGGCACATTCAGAGCCTGTGACATTCAACAATTTGAAGCAAAACAAGTCGAGCAGAAGGATTGATCTCGAGGGGACCGAATCTAGGGCTTAAAGGTGAACTCCATCAAATCGGGATCAAAACAAGTAAGTAATTGTTCCTACACTACCTAAACCAACTGATTAAGCATAATCCTATACTAATTTGGAGTTATAACAACGAATTGATAGTGTTCGATTACTAGGGTTCTTGAATAATGGCGATTTGGGAGTTTCTGTTAAAACAAGTCTAGCAATGAAATTAAATTATGCAGAGAGTTTCTGAATCACCTTGTTAGTTAAAAGCATATCTCAATTTCAACAAGAAACAGTGAATGGAAGGGTTTCGAATCCTTGTGTTCTTAGTATAAAACGAGTTGGGGGTTAGATACAATCAAGCTCTAAAAATCGAATCGAATAATATCTATAGGAGCAGAAGATACCGATTAAGGTTAATGCTATGTTAATTTCATCATGGAATTACGAATTATAAGAATTCAATTCTAGGGTTCTTGTTGTAAAATCGATTTGGGGATTTCGAGTTGATAGAACTTGATAGTTGAATTAAACCTTGCAGATAGTTTCGAAAACTCTTTCTTAGTGAGAACCCCATGAAATCTCTGTATAAAACAAGTGGATTTAGCAAAAATCGATCGGGGGTTTGGAAATTAGAGTTCGAACATGGTTATACCCGATTAATTGGATTACATGAATAATTGTTTGAATTAAAATCATCCACAGGGTCGGTTGGATCCCAGGAACATAACCCCTATGGTTTTGAGTTCGGTCGGGTTCGAACCAGGGTCCAATTGAAGGCTAGTTGGTTCGGCTAAGGAATAACAAAGGGGAACCGGGCCATTGATGTTTAAAACAATTTTGAATCGAATCTGTTAACAAAAGTTATGATAGTTCAACTGGTATGGACTTGTGTGTGTGTGTGGGAGGTCCCGGGTTCGAACCCGGGGACTGCCATGTTTTTAGTAATTAAACCAAACTTTGGTTTTTAGCCCGTAACTTCTTCGTTTAAACTCCGATTTGATCGGTTCGAGTTGCGTTGGAAACGTAACGAGAATACGAATGTATTAGAGTAATAAAATTTATATTTTAACTCGAAAACGTAATCGCGTATAATTACGTTTGTTTAAATTAAATCATAAACGACTATGTGATTTTATTTAAACGGATTTTAAAGTCACACGTATTTACGTATGCACATTTCTAACACTCTAGCATACGTGTGTTGACACGTATGTGATTTCAAGCACAAAACGACATCTCGAATAACACAACGTTATTGTTTAAACACAGATCCTTCGTAAGAGGATTATCTACGCGAGTTCACGTATTTGATCATTCTGCAATAATCAAAGGTGTGTACATGGCCCCTTTCTTATTTTAAACTGTTTTGGGGGAGAAAACATGTGCAACAAACACTTTTAGATACATATCACTAGCATGAGTTTACTGTTTAGATTATGTGACAACATAGCATTTACAAGTCCTTACACTTCGAACCGTTTAGTTTGCCGTAGCGCAAAGCATGGTAGTTGGAAATAGATCTGTTAGGTTTGACAAACCTCACTTGGTAGATGGGATCTACGCAGGTGTTTGACTGACCAAACATTCATTACTATTGTTTGTGCTAGACAATAGTGGCAAGGCAAAACATGCGATAGCATGCACTAGTCAGCTTCGGTGTCGACCACTTATGTAAATAGTATATATGACTAGCTATCATGACTATGCAATGTGTGATTATGTTATCTGCAAACTTATATTCAAACTGTTGTTTCAAACAATTGTGAATGCTAAAACCTGTGTAATGCACCAACCTTTGTGTTGACTTGATTTACATGTTTTCTCAGGACGCTAAGGTGCACAAGAAAGCAAGCATGGACTAGGAGATTGAGTCGCATGCATGTCTTACATTATAGTTATTTGAATTTGAACATTTGAAAACTTTGCATTGTAATTTACATTTTACAACTGTTATTGTTTTAAAACGCTTCCGCAAACTTTGAAAACTTTGATGTTACAGTTTTAGACCAGAGTATGTTTTGAAATTCATATAGAGGTCTTCGTTATGTCTAATGATCTGAGATCCTGGTTTGTCACGTTCCCAAACGGTATGATTCCGTTAATTGGAAATTGGGGGTGTGACACAAAGTTTACAATATGCATGTGGAAACATTGAAAGATTAGTCATTTGGATGATAGTTAATGGACAAAATAGGTTTTGTTGAATTTTTTTTTGTGTTTGGCCGTAAGTTTCAACACAAAAAGGGGACCATTTTTTTGAATACTTGTATGATTGTATATTTGGTGTTCATAACCTAGCCATGACCTTGTGGATGTGTTTGGTTGATTTGGTTGTTTTTGGCATTTGACTATTCAAAGGATTGTAATAATTATTTTATTCATTTGGGCATGTAATTTATTTATTTCATTTGGTATGTAATAAACAGATTAGTTGTATTTTGGTTTCATTTACTAGATAAAAATGTATTCGGATATTTTTTGTAATTGTAAATGGAAGACACAAAATGGTGTTTTTTGGTTTGGGCAAATTTGGGTCCAAAAGGACTTCATAGTCCATAATGGGATTCAAGCCCAAAACCAAATAACACCTTGGAGGCCCAACTAGATTTTGGAGCTGAAAAATGAAGCCCAATTGAAGCCCAAAGCAACATGGAGAAATCACAACACAAATGGACACTTGAAGCATTTGGATGCAAGATCAAGTGGGAGTTCATGGACACAACAGTTGTGTCATTTTTCACCCTTAGGAAAGACTTTTTTGGCACACTTGTTTTGGCTAACAAGTGTGACAAGATTAGTTGGCTATGGTTATGCACTTATTTAGTATATGTTTATTTGGTGGTTGTTTTGTATTATATTTGGATATGCATGATTAACAAACAAATAAACGCGACAAACTAAAACCGGTTCATAAAAATCATTAAAATTGATAAAATACTTTGATTTTATTAAACATAATGATTTAATAATAAAATGGGTTTTATTATAAAAGAACCTAAGGGTACCACTCATTTGGATGCATACAAATACAAAGTACACAATGTTTTCTAAACTAGAATTAAGAAAACTAAGAAAAATTCCCTTTTAAAACAAGTTTAACACCATCCTTTTACGCAACACTTGAATCGTTTGGAAAATCTTTGTGGGATAAATGTCACCTAACCACTTGGAGGAAACTTGTGTTTTAAGGTGGGAATACTATACTTGTGGGATAAAGGTCACCTAACCACTTGTGTAAGTAAACTCACACGAGTGTGTAAGTAGGACAACTTAATTTGCAAACCGTGTGGAATGGATCACCTAACACATGGGTTTCCAAATGGTGTTGATGGGATAAACATGCCAACTAAATATATGATATTTAATCGATCCCATACACTAGAAGTTGCAAAGGGTTGCAATTGTCAAACGTTCACTACCTTGTTAATTTAAAAATGGGATAAAGGTCACCTAACCATTATTTGAATGTAACGTTGGATTCTAGATTTATTTATTTATTAATTGTCATTAAGACACAAAGGTTATTAATAATTAAAACATACTAAAATCAAACTTTGTTAAATTCTTGTAGATGGCCGCAAACGATGCTAATAACGATAACCCAACCAGTAATAGCCAATCACTAAGAGCAATTCTCCAAAGAGAACGTCTAAATCACACAAACTTTATGGATTGGTATCGAAACTTGAGAATTGTTCTCAAGCAAGAGAAACGATCCTACATTTTAGACGATCCCATCCCCGATGAACCCAACGAGGATGATGAGGATACCTATCTCGAATGGGTTAAATATGTCGAGGATTACGTACAAGTCTCTTGCCTAATGTTGGCAAGTATGACTACCGAACTCCAAAAGGAGTATGCGCTCCACGGGGCTTATGACATGATTACCCAATTGAAGGAAACGTTCCTTCAAAAAGCAACGGTAGAAAGCTTCGAAACGGTTCGAGCACTTCATGCAAGTCATATGGAAGAAACCCAATCGGTTTCATCTTATGTACTTAAGATGAAAAGCCACATTGATCGCCTTGAAAGGCTAAATTGTCCCGTCTCGAAAGTGTTGGCAACGGATTTGATCGTCAACTCTTTGTCAAAAAGGTTTGACAACTTTGTCATGAACTATAACATGAACGGATGTGACAAGAGCGTTGGTGAACTTCACTCAATGCTCAAAACTGCCGAGGCTGCAATGGGTAAAAAGGTTTTACCCGTTCTCAATATCAATGAAGGGGCTAACAAGAAAAGGCAGCATCCCGAACCTAAGGCAAATGTTGCCAAAGGTAAAGGGTACTCAAAGGAAAAAGGGAAGGGTAAGGCAAAAGTGGAACCATGAAAACCCAAAGAAAAGAAGCAAAAGGTTGCTGCAAATGACCCATGCTTTAAGTGTGGTGAGATAGGACATTGGATGAGGAATTGTCCAGTCTATCTCAAAGAGTTGAAAGAAAAGAGGGATGTAGGGCAAACCTCAGGTACAACTTTCATGATTCATATTGATCTTAATGTTATTTCCTCTAACACATGGGTATTGGATACCGGATGTGGAACTCATATTTGAAATTTGTTGCACGGGATCAAAAGCAGTAAGGACTTCAAGAAAGGAGATGTTAGCCTCTTCATGGGCAATGGAGCAACAGTTCAAGTTGAAGCCCGAGGAGACTATACATTAAATCTTCCAAGTGGTTTGGAAGTAGTTTTGAGAAATGTTTTGTATGCTCCTAGTTTGACTAGAAACATTATTTCTGTTTCCATTTTAAGACAATATGGTTATGGTTTTAAATTTATTGAAAATGATATTCATGTTTCTTTAAATGATGTGTTTTATTTCAAAGCTATTCCTTTAAATGGTATTTATGAATTGGTTAATGATAATGCATTTAATGATAGATCATTGTACCAAGCAACCACCAAGAAACTCAAAATGGATTTGAGTGAGACCTATTTATGGCATTGTCGCCTGGGACATATAAACAAGAAACGTATAGAAACACTTCAAGTGAATGGTCTCTTGAACACGAATCCAAATGATTCATTTGATATATGTGAATCTTGTTTACAAGGCAAAATGACCAAAGCCCCCTTTAATAGAATTAATGAAAGGGCCAAGGATTTATTAGGAATCATACATTCGGATGTATGCGGTCCTTTTAAACCAATAAGTAGGAATGGTGAAAGATACTTCATTACCTTTACAGATGACTACAGTCGTTATGGGTATGTGTACTTGTTAAGACACAAAGATGAAGCTTTTGAAACGTTCAAAATCTTTAAGAATGAAGTAGAAAATCAACTCAATAAGTCAATTAAAATTCTTCGAACCGATAGAGGAGGTGAATACCTAAGTGATGCCTTTCAAGAGCATCTTAGAAGTTGTGGGATTATCTCACAACTCTCTCCACCTGGAACACCACAACATAACGGTGTGTCTGAAAGGAGAAACCGAACCTTATTGGATATGGTTTGTTCTACGATGGCTAGAAGCACACTACCTTGATCATTTTGGGGTTTCGCTTTGCTCTCCGCAGCACGTATTTTAAATATGGCACCAACCAAGAAAGTTGAAAGGACACCTTATGAAATATGGCATGGAAAGGCTCCATCGCTATCATATTTAAGGGTATGGGGTTGTGAGGTTTATGTTAAACAACATGTTCCAAACAAACTAGAAGCTCGATCCACTAAGTGTATCTTTGTTGGATATCCTAGAGATTCTATGGGATATTATTTCTATGATCCAACTGAGCAAAGAGTATTCATTGCTCGAAAGGGGGAGTTCATGGAAACTAAGTTTCTCATGGGGGAAACTAGTTGTAGAACAGTGGAACTTGAGGAGGATCAAGTTCCACAACCCGATACAAGTTTGGTTGATACTAGCACTCAACAAAATGTTGTTGAAAATGATCAAATGGTTGATCAACGTACACAAAACGTTCGTACATCTGGTAGAATATACAATCCACCTGAAAGATATGGTTTTTTCATGGATGGATGCTATGTGGTAGATTCGGATAAACCGACCACATACTGAGATGCAATGTCCAATCCAGATTGTGACAAATGGCTTGAAGCCATGAACGTTGAGATGCAATCTAAGTATGACAACCAAGTTCGGGAACTGGTTGTACCACCCCTTAACTCCAAATTAGTTGGAAGTAACTGGGTTTTCAAGAAGAAAACAGACATGCATGGAAAGTTGGATACTTATAAAGCTAGACTTGTAGCAAAAGGTTTCACTCAAACTCAAGGGGTTTATTATGATGAAAATTTTTCGCCTGTGGCGATGCTAAAGTCTATTAGGATATTATTTGCCATAGCTGCACATTATGATTATGAGGTATGGCAAATGGATGTCAAAACGGCTTTCCTAAATGGACATCTTGAGGAAGATGTCTATATGGCTCAGCCTGATGGTTTTGTCGATCCTAAACATCCCAATAAGGTATGCAAGTTAAAGAAGTCAATCTATGGATTGAAACAAGCATCAAGGAGATGGAATCAACGTTTTGATGAGGAAATACAAAAGTATGGATTCATCAAGAATGCTGATGAAGCATGTGTATATAAGAAAGCTAGTGAGAGCATCATTACCTTCCTAGTATTATATGTCGATGACATTTTACTATTTGGGAATGACTTTCCAACCATGGAAGGTGTAAAAACCTGGCTTGGAAGTCGTTTTTCCATTAAGGATCTTGGAGAAGCCGCCTATATTTTGGGAATAAAGATCTATAGGGATAGATCTAGGCAGTTGATAGGCTTAAACCAAAGTGCATACATTGACAAATCTTGAAAAGGTTCAAGATGGAAAACTATAAGAAAGGTTTGGTACCTATTCAAAAAGGGACAATATTGAGTGCTTCTCAATGTCCAAGCTCAAAGGATGAGCAAGAGAAAATGAAAGGAATCCCATATGCTTCGGCTATAGGATCCATCATGTATGCAATGATATGCACTAGGCCGGATGTGTCATGCGCTTTGAGCATGACAAGTAGATACCAGCAAAATCCCAGTGATAGTCATTGCATGGCTGTCAAAAGCATACTAAAGTACCTGAGAAGGACTAGAGATATGTTTCTTATCTAGGGATCTGGTGAAGAGGAACTCGTGGTAAAGGGTTACACGGATGCGAGTTTTCAAACCGATCGAGATGATTCTCGATCGTAATCGGGTTATGTCTTCATTCTAAATGGAGGAGCTGTTTCTTGGAAAAGCTCAAAACAAGACGTGGTGGCATTGTCCACTACAGAATCGGAATACATCGCTGCTTCAATAGCAGCACAGGAAGCTGCTTGGTTGAAGAAGTTCATATCCGATCTTGGGGTTGTTCCTTCCATTCAGGATCCCCTAGAGATCTTTTGTGATAACGAGGGTGCGATTGCTCAAATCAAGGAACCTCGTAGCCATCAAAAGACGAGGCACATTGAACGTAGATTCAACTACATAAGGGTTGAAGTTGAAACAGGAAAGATATGTATTCGCAAAGTTCACACCTATCAAAACATTGCGGATCCACTCACGAAGCTCCTTGAAAGGCCAAAGCATGAGGGTCATACTTGTGGCATGGGACTTCGATATTCTAGTCATTGGATTTGATCATATGTTGTCCTTAAATGTTGGAAACTTTTGATTATTTGAATGAATTATTTGGTTATAATGTTTCATATAATATTCCAATTTTGCATGTTTAATCCGTGAATAAGTTAATTATTCTAAATGTCCGTAGTCATTCATACTTGTGGGACAAGCATGAGGGTAAGACTATTATGAACCTGGATTGGTGGATATCCATAAGGTATGAATATAAAGGAAGGGTTGCTACCAATGTTCATAGATATTTGTGTGGTATAAATATTGGACTGACCCGCTCTCAAACATTACTGCATGGATTCTTAATGATTTGATCATAAGTAATTTTGAGTAAAGGTAAATATCGTTTGTATCCTCAGACCTGAGATACATATTGGGTCTTGATATTCATCAAGTATTATACCTTGACTTAGTTCTTCGTTGTTCTGAAACATGGCAGCACATAAGGCTAAGCTCAGGTGTGGTACAAGGTGATAGTGAGAGACGTATGTAGTCAAGATGGAATTTGTCCCTCTTATTCGTTGAGAGTAAGATGTCTAAGGCCTGTTAAAGTCAAATAATAGGAGAATGATCACTCTATGTCTCTAGGTTTTGACATGACATCTGTGACAAAAGGAAAAATGATTGATTCATCTAAAACATTACAAGTAAGGGACTTGAAGAAGATGATGTTATTGAATGGCACATAGTCATACGTATTAGGGGTAGTAAACCGTTGATAGGCGGTATTTACTGCTTGCATCAATTTTCTATGTATCATGTGCAAGTGGGAGATTATTGGTTCTATTTTGGCCCAAGAGACATAATAACTTGATGTGGCTAGTATGTTATGATCCAAGTCAGGTCATACCCAATAACAAACTAGACACACACCTACTATATTTATTTGATTGATATGATCAGTTAATTAAATAACAACACTTAGAAAATTGTGTTTTCTAAATAGAAGCACTTGTGAAATTAATAGATTACTTGGGTAATTTATTTATGAGAGATAACTTTATTTTGTTATTTAATTGGTTAACAGTTATAAAGTTTAAATAAAATGTAGCAAGTAACTAATTCAATGTCACTAGTTAAGATGGTTTTTACTATGACTAATTTAATTAAAAGTGAGAAGTATCTCATCGGTGAAGAGATGCATGACCCAAGAGTGGTCAATCCCACACATGCTTTACTACCTTTTTTCTAACCAATCATGAGACATGCATTTACCCATTTTCTCAAACAAGAATCTCTCACACAATAAAACTCTCTCTCATCCTCTCTCCTTGTAATTTTCGGCAAAGACCAAGAGCAAGAGAAAAAAAGAGTTTTGTGGTTCTTCTATGTTGTTCAATCCTAGCACACCTTGGTGTTTGATGTAGGTTTGTGGGTATACAAGCTTATGGTCTTCATCCTTTGGAGATTTCATTCAAGAATCATCATCTATTTCAAGAATCACACCCTCTAGAGGAGGAGGTAGTTTTCTTGTTTCTAACTATGTTTGTTTGTAAGCATGAACATCCTCATATGGATCATTTGATTCGGGTTAATCACAAAATGGTTTATGAACATATTAAAACAAGTTTTAAACCACTAATATCCGATGCGTTTTTACATTTTAAAATGGTTAAAATGGCTTTGATAAACTTGTTAAAACCCAACAACTCCCTCATAATTTGCTCGTTAATAATGATTGGTTGGCCTTGAATCTTCCCGATGAGACTGATAGTTCCATTGGCGTCTGTGTGCTCAGAAATAGAACTCCAGAAGCTCTGGATGTACTCTGCAATGATGTTTGGATGCTCCATAATAGCATAGTTCACCGGTGATAATATCAGTCCATCGACTAAACTCTTGAACATCGAATGCTTTGCGGCTGGATCTCCGAGATACGCTGACATGTTATGATCAGAGATGAATCGTAAGTCAGCCATCTAAACAAATAAACCAAGTCAAGTTAATCAAAGTCGAAGTGAAAGTCAAAGCATAACACGTATCTGTTCAAGTTCGAGTTCGAGTTCGAGTTCTAGGAGATAGAAAAATTTCGAAATCGACATCAGTTAAATGCTCGCGAAGTTAGAATGTTCTCGAAATTCAAAACATATTCAGGAAGAATACATGTATTCAAAAATAGAGCCTTATTCAAAATCTTAAAAGTAGTCGAAAAAGGATCCTACTCGAAACCTTAAGGTGTATTCGAAATCCGGTTTTATTAGAAATTTCAATTGTATTCAAAATTTGGCATTTTTTGGATATCAAACGGACCTCTGGTGGTATTCGAAATTTGAAAATTCGAGAACATCAAAAGCTTCACAACCTTTTCAATTTTGCTCCCCAATTATACTTGAAATGCTTGGAATTAATAGGCGACCAACATGCTAGAAGATCCCCTTTTAATTTAGAGTTTTTCGAGAATAATTATGCGAAAAACTTCCTGTTAACGGAACATAGAATTCGAAAATCATTTTTGATCCATAACTTATGATCCAATGGATGAAACTTGATGAAAATTGTAGAAAATCAGAGAACTAAGGAGAGGCCGATTTTACCAGGAACAAGAGCTTTAGAGACATAGTCAAAGCTTTTGGTATTAGCTCCCTCTAAGATTTTGTACTTAAGTTATTTTTAATGTTTAGTTTTCTTGTTTTAAAGAAAAGAGAGAACAGAAGATAGTAAGGCAACACAAAGAAGATTCAGAAAAAGTGTTGTGTGTTGTACAGTTGATATTGGGGTATAAATAGCCCCGACATTTAATGTTTCAGGACAAATACAAGAAGAAGACAAACAGATAAGACTGATGACACTTTTACAGACACTGTAGCATCAGAATAGTACAAGTGCAAAGTCAACTTAGGATCTTCAAAGATCTTGAAGTCTTCCGAGGTTCAGACATTTGTACTGATGCTAAGGAGTTATTCTTTCGGAAGTTCTTCATAGGAAGCTAAAGAAGGAACATTTATTCTTTCATCGGAAGCTGATGTAAATACATAAGTCTTCTGAAGTAATGTTTTTCTTCCGAAGCAGATGTCTTCGGAAGTCTTCCGAAGTAATTGCCTTTTATTCTTTTATTCTTCGGAAGCAATTATTCTCTTCCGATCGTGTCTTCTGACTTTTATTCTTTGGATGCAATTATTCTCTTCCGATAGTGTCTTCTGAAGTGTCTCTTTGGATAGAGTCTTCCGAAGCATCTTCTGAAGTTTTGTCTTCGGAAGCAGTTGTTCTCTTGTTTAGAATCTTCCGAAGAGTCTTTTAAAGCTTTATTCTTCATGTCTTCGGAAGTTAGTGTCCTGCAACATTTATTCAAATTGATTATTTGAAAGGTGGTTTTGCTTCGTCAGTCCTTATTTTCCGACAATCTCCCTCTGGACTGATGAAGCCAAAACCACTTAGCTTTAGAACCCAATCAATTTCTAGAATCAATTTCTAGAACATCAGACTCAGTGGGGAAAGTACATGAGAATGGTTCAAATGGGGTCTCAGTACAGCAAAGGAAGTTCATCAAATGCTTCTTTGTTTACTTAAGCTTCAGCCACTTTTTGAGAATGGTGGTTTATGTATTTATCTCCCTCTTTTTGGCTTTATCAGCCGGGAGGCAAGTAGAAGGAAGGTGGGGGACAGTGAAGGTGGTTGAAGAGCTTGGGGGACCTTCAAATGAAGGTGCCTGCATTGGGATGGATTTGGATTGCAGGACTTTGGATATTCAATATTGGTGTGACTTAACACAATGAATGTGGTCAGACCGATCTGAATATGAAAAGGGAAATCCGTCAATTCCTTATTGTTAAGAACTGATCCGTCCATCAGTGTACACATGTCATCCGAATCCCTGACTTGAGAGTCAGTTTTATCATGACCTGAGTCCATCTCAGAATTGTCATGAACCCCTTTTTCTTGGTTCTGGGGATTTCCAGCCATAGTTTAAAAGGAAAACTTCATTGGTTGTTGCCATACCAGGAGTCTTATTGCCTGATCCATTCAGATGAGAATCCATTGGATATTCATGTGAAGTGGATGCTCCTGATATAGGATCAAGAAGTCTAGATGACTTGACATCCGGATCTCATCCTCTTTTCATGGGTAAGAGATTTGTTAAGAGAGAGTGGGGGGCTTTTAGAAAGAACAAAGATATCCCTGGGAGAGAGGAGGACCATCTGAGTGTCAAATGTCATTTCAGTGGTTAGTGAGGGTTCCCATAGGAATACAACATCATCCTTTTGAGAGGACTGATGAGGAGCTGGAAGGGAAGAGATTCTTGATTCATCTGTGAGGATGGAACATATGTATCCATGTGTTCAGTAGGAACACAGTCATGTTCAGGGATCTCATCTTCCTGAACAGACTTTTTGGGTTTATTAGGCTTAGAAGGTTGTGAGAAATATTATTTTATGGCCGGTACCTATTATGGGTGTGAAAGAAAGGTGGATGTGGGTTCACTGAAGATGGGTGTTTCTTCAGTGTCATCCATCAGTGTTCAAACTTGTGAACACAAGTTGATCAAATCCTTCATATTATTTTGAGTATCAATGGGACAAACTAAAAGCACGGCCAGGACTAGGGACATTTCTGGTAATGTACCAGATGATCAAGGATATGCTAACATACCACATGTTATTGAAATTATTTTCCGTAAAGAGCAGAAGAAATGTTTATACCTAATCAGGTTTTTCAGGTTAACCTTATAATCACAAAAAAAATTTGAATGAGTCGAAAGATTCATGATTATTTTTGAGATTAAAATTACAGAGCTGTTTGAGAAGAAGAGAGAGTTTAACGCTTACATATTTGGACAAGAAGACATGTTCATGCACATCTTGAAGTACAGACGAAGCTTTGTGAGGAATGAAGCCTGGCTCGAAGCCGTTACACCATTATCATAAGCATGGAGCTTTAGACAAGGTTAGCGTAAGTGCTTCGTGCCAGGAGACATGCCTGACAAGGAATCATCTGTAACCATGAGCATTACTTAGAACGTTTGAGGGTGAAGAAGAATTTATTGAAGATCAGAGGATCAAGAAGGTTTAAATTAATGGTGAGAAAGATGAGAAATGAAAAAGATGATTATTGATTTAAATAAGATTATTGGTAATTAAGATGACGGTAAGTATCTTCTCGAGCCGTGGGAGTTAGCATTGAGAATCGAGTCTTGCAGAGAAGTTGACAACTGTCACATCAGGTGCAAAGCTCAAGAATTTAATTTGCATATATGAGGAATCTTATCCTCGGAAGCAAGTTAAATGGTCATGTGATAATTTTCGGAAGCAAGTTAAATTATCATGTGATGATTTTCGGAAGAAGAGAAATCATCGGAAGGAGAAGAAACCAAAGTGGTTAAAGAATGTAACAATGGAAGGTTTAAACATCGGATAGATATGAAGTAGTGACCATATTACCGCTGATCCTATCCATGTGTTGAGATAAACACTGAAAGAAACCAAGATTTCTTTAACAGTGGTTTATCAGAAATCCATTGTTAGGACAATTTAAAAATTATCCTTTTATATAAAGGTTAATAAACATAATCTTATCTATGTTTATTAACTCATATTTATCATTCCCAATTTTGCCACAAACTTAGAGAAAGTTGAGGAGTCTAAGGGCTTGGTAAATATGTCAGCTATTTGGTCACTTGTAGAGACATGTTCTGGAACAATTAGTCCTTTTTCAAAACAGTATCTAATGAAGTGATGCCTTATTTCAGTGTGTTTGGTTTTAGAATGATAGACATGATTCTTTATTATGTTTTTGGCAGCTTCGCTATCTATTAGGAGAGGTGTCTTTAGTTCAGTTATTCCAAAATCTAGCAGTTGGTATTGTAACCAAAGAATTTGGGCAGTGCAATGGGCTGCTGCAATGTATTCAGCTTCAGCAGTTGAATTTGACACTGATGTTTTCTTCTTGCTTTGCCATGATACTAAGCAACCTGCAAAGAACTGACAACCTCCTGAAGTAGACTTTCTGGTGAGCGAGCAGCCAGCATAATCACTATCTGAAAAGCCAATAAGCTTACAAATTTGATTAGCAGGATACCAAATGCCTAGCACAGGAGTACCTTTAAGATATCTGAGTATCCTCTTCACAAATGAAAGATTAGATTGTTTGAGTGCAGATTGGTATCTTGCACAGACACATGTTTCATACATAATGTCTGGCCTTGATGCAGTGAGATACATCAGAGAACCAATCATGCACCTGTAGAGAGTTTGATCTACAGGTTCACCATTATCGTCTGGACATATGCCAAGACTTGTTGCCATGGGAGTGGAAATTATTTTGCAATCATTCATATCAAATTTATTTAGAAGATCTTTTACATATTTAGATTGATGAATGAAAGTCCCATTTGGGTTTTGTTTGACTTGAAGTCCTAAAAATGTTTTTAGTTCACTTAAAGCACTCATTTCAAACTTAGAAGACATTAATTGAGAGAATTGTTAACACATAGAAGGTTTTGTTGATCCAAAAATAATGTCATCAACATAAATTTGGACAAGCAGAAGTTCCTTATCTACCCTTTTGATGAACAAAGTCTTATCAATGGTTCCCCGAGAAAATTTATTAGAAAGGAGAAACTGAGGAAGAGTATCATACCATGCTCTGGGTGCTTGTTTCAGACCATAAAGTGCCTTGTCTAGTCTGTACACCCAATCAGGATGATGAACATCATTGAATCCTGGTGGTTGACACACATAGACTTCCTCTTTTATTGTCCCATGCAGGAATGCACTTTTTATGTCCATTTGATATACCTTTATATTATGGGAGATGGCAAATGCTAGGAAGAGTCTGATGGCTTCCAATCTTGCCACAGGAGCAAAGGTTTCATCATAGTCAATACATTCCTCTTAACAGTAGCCTTGTACCACTAATCTGGCCTTAGTTTTTATTACAATGCCTCTGTCATCTGTTTTGTTTCTGAACACCCATCTGGTTCTGATGGGATATTTTCCAGCTGGCAAAGGACATAGAGTACAAACATTTTGCCTTTTGAACTGTAAGAGTTCGTCTTGCATAGCCTCTACCCAATTATTGTCTTTGAGAGCCTCCTGATATTTAGAAGGCTGAATTTGAGATAAGAAGGCATCATGAAGGCAAAAGTTTGAAATCTTACTCCTAGTTTGAAATCCTTTACTTAAATCACCTAAGATTTGTTCTAGAGTATGATTTTTGTTGAAAGGAATAATGTCTAAACAATTATTTGAGGAGGCAGTTTCGGAAGTAGGTGAGTTTTCAATGGGGCTCAGAGAGTTTTCTGGAGGAGAGACATGAGTATTTTCAGGAATGTCTACGGGTAGATTATCCAAGACAGGAGATGAAGGAGTAGATATTTGATTGTCTTGGTTTTGAGAGTTTGTTTCTTGAGAATTTATTTGATAAGAAGGAAAGGAAGTAAAGAATTTAGAAGTAGAATATTCATCCAGAGAGGATAGATTGTCAAAGGTTTGACACGATTCTGAAGAAGGTGAAGAGGGGGAGATGGGAGGAATGAAGGATAAGCTTTCAAGATCATAGAGGTCATCAGGAGTAGAAGGGAAGGATGAGGTTGATGCTACTTCATTGAATTTAACATCAATGGATTCCTCAATGATTTTGGTCCTGAGATTGAAGGCTCGGTATGCCTTAGAGGTCTGAGAGTATCCAACAAAATATCCAGAATCAACTTTAGCAGCAAATTTGGACAAGGAGTCTTTTGTGTTTAAGATAAAACACGGACATCCAAAGACTTTGAAGATGGAAATGAGAGGCTTTATGTTATACAATATTTCATAGGCAGTTTTGTTATGTCTTTTCACAATGTGAAATCTGTTTAAGACATAACAAGCGGTGTTTACTGCCTCAGCCCAGAATGATAAAGGTAATCCTGAGTCTGCAAGCATGGTTCTTGCAGCTTCAATTAGTGTCCTGTTCTTTCTTTCTACAACTCCATTCTGAGCAGGAGTTGTAGGAGCACTATATTGTCTAAGGATTCCTTTAGAGATACAGAATTTATCAAGAACTTGATTCTTGAACTCTGTGCCATTGTCACTCCTTATCATTTTAACAGGGAGACTAAATTGTCTCTCAAGATTAGTGATAAGAGCAATTATTTTATCAGAAGTCTCGTCTTTGCTGAAAAGGAAGAAGGTCCAGCAAAATCTTGAGTAATCATCCACAACAACTAAACAATATCTTTTTCTTGCCAAACTGGCTACTTTCACTGGACCAAACAGATCCATATGAAGCAGATTAAGACAGTTAGTTGTTTTGGATTCCTCAATGGACTTATGTGAAGCTTTATGTTGCTTTCCCTTTAAGCAAGATTCACATTGACCTTCAAAGTGAAATTCTTTAGAAGGCAATCCTCTTACTAAAGAAAGGGTTGAAAGCTTATGAAGAGTTTGGTGATTAAGGTGACTGAGTCTTCTGTGCCAAAGAGTAGTTTCAGAAGATGATGCTTTGGCTATCAAACATGTAGGAGAAGATGTTTGAGAGTCAGAAGTCATATCTACAATATTGACATTTCCACTTCTTCTAGCAGTTAGCAGAGTGTGTTGATCAATCAAGACCTTTATTTTTGAATTTATTTCTGGAGAAAGAATTTTGCAACTGTCTTTAGTGAAAAATGAACTAAAATTCTTGTCAGCTAGTTGAGAAACACTCAAGAGATTAAACATGAGATTCTCAACTAAGCTAACATCTTTAAATTTCAAATTTCCACTTGAGACAGAACCAGACCCCACTATCCAACCTTTTGCATTGTTTCCGAAGGAAACAGATCCTCTATTCTTAGGAATGAAGTCATTTAGAATGGATATGCATCCTGTCATGTGCCTAGATCCTCCACTATCCACATACCATAGATGATTTTGGTTTGAAGAGAGTTTCTGCACATGAGGATCAAGTACAATAGGTTAGACATGGGATATTTTATTTTATTTTATTTGTTTGGTTTATTCTGTTGTGTATCATTCATCAATTTCTGCATCATTAACAGCAGTTGTTGCTGATTTTGTTGGAGAAGATTGATTTGAGAATCCACGGGAGAATTGTTAGCAACATTATGAGAGTAAGAAACTGGGTTCAAAGTAGAGTAGGGAGGTGGTGTTCCCAAAATAGAAGTTCTAGAGTTTGCAGTCAAGGAAGAGGGTAAGATGAACGAGGAATGGGGGTTTAGTCCACCAGATTGTTTACTTGTTGTTCTTACTTTCTTCATCTTATTAGGGAGGTTCCCTTTTGATGAAGAGGCATGTTCAGCTTTCAACTTATTAGCCTTTAATCTAGCTTTCCCCAAAGGCGTTTTTGTTCTGCAGTTTTCAGTAGCATGGTTGTACTTAAAACATTTTAAGCAGGCTGGAGAGAGAGATGAATAATTTTGGGATGAAAGGTCTGTTTACCTTCATCAAGGGGTAAGGAGGAATAGGATAAGAAGGAGGAGATTGGATATCAACCATAGGTCCTTTTCCTTTAACAAGATTTGACTTGATGCTGGAAGAGAGACCCAATTTTGTTGTTTCTTCTGAACTATGAATAGAGCTCATATCAGGAGCAATCTCATTTTGTTCTGAAGAGTTATTGTTTTGAACTGAGTTCAAATGAGATTTTTCTAATCTTGTCAGATTTGTATTAGTGGGGTATACTAACTTAGAAGAATAGTTTGGCTGATACACCAATGGAGGTGTGTCTATTATTGGAGGAATTTCATTAGGAAGAAAGGTTGGTGAGATAGGTTCAGGAGTGGTTTCTTCCTTATTGTTATCGATTGGGGTGTAATCCTCTGGTTGAGCAGTGTGATTATACCCAATCCCAAATCTTGCTTTGCTGTGAACTTGCTTTTGTAAAAGCATTTTAAATCCTTTGCAGGACTCAACCCACTTTTCACAGCTCACTTGAATTTGAGATAATTCATCTTTACAAGCATAATATTTTTCTCTTTGTAGATCAAATGATGCTTGTAAGTTGATTTTCTCAGTCTTTAGAGTGGAGATCTCTTTATCTTTTATTTTTATTAATTTTTCCACTTCGGAATTTTTATTGTCAAGGAGTTGTTCCAACTCCTGATTTTGCTTTTGAAGCAACATATTGGCTTTCTTTATTTTTGCAAAAGCCTCTATGCATGCGTTGGAACATAGTTTTTCTAAGGTAGAAGAAGATACCTAAGCATCAGAAGTATCTGCTTCATGTTGAACGGAAGAAAAGGATTCTTCACCAACAGCTATGAGAGCAAATTCTGTTGATTCAGAAGTGATGAGGGCATAGCCAACATCTTCAGGTAAGCTGCTCCAGTCTATGTACTCTTGAGAGAAAAGAGCCTGTTGACTGGATGATGAAGACTGGACAGCATGGCCTGGTGCATTTATTTGTGAAGAAGGAGCTTCAACAACTTGAAGTGAAGCAGGAGTGAGTTGGTACATGTTACCGTTTGCAGCTTGTACATATTGCACATTGGTGGAAGAGGAGTTTTGTGGAATGTGTGCTGATTCTTGAGGATTATTGGACCTTTTGAAAGAGGAGGAGGAAGAGGTGGAAGAATATGGTGTTGAAGAAGTATGTGAAGAAATGTTTGGAAAGGTCACATAAGAAGAAGGGTTAGAATTTGGAGCATTAGAGCATTCCCTGGCAAAATGTCCAGTGCCATGACACCTATAACATTGGACATTAGCCTTATTTAGACCAATCCTGGTTTTTCCATGGATACCAGAAAATTTTCTTCAGGTCCTCTTGTAGAACTTGTTAGTTCTTATGCTCATGAGAGCCAGTTGATGGAGAATGTCCATCTCTTCCAAGTCATCACTTGGAACTTGATGAAGATCGTCCATGATAAAACACAGATGGTCAGAAGGGAGAGAATGGTCATCACGAGAAGAGAATGAAGAGGTGATACCAGTAGTTATGTCAATGTGTTTATCATAACCCTGATCATTTATCACAGAGTTATGACTAAGAAGAGCTGTGTTCCCTTGAAAATACTCTTCAGTTGATTTACCAAATTTTATTAGTTTTCTTTTCTTGTGAATCTCCCGCTCAAATGTGAGCAACTTACCATGAAGTTGGGTAAGTGAGAGTTTACCAAAATCTGGTGAAGATCTCATAACTATAGAATAAGTTTCCCATTTTTCAGGAAGAGATCTTAAAAATCGATTAAGAACTGAGACAGGAGGGTATACTTGACCAGCTAATTTTAGTTCACTTAATAGAGAAGTGAACCTTTCAAATTACTGAGTAAGTGACTCATTATTTAGTTGGCAGAAAGTCTCATATTGTTGAGCCAATATTTCCCTAGTGTTGGCTACAACATCATCGGTACCACCAAACTGCTCTTTTAGAGCATCCCATAAATCCTTAGCGGATTCATGGTGAAGAAGACCCGAATAAATTTCATTCGGAAGGGCCATAGCCAGCTGAGCATGTGCCTTGGCATCAAGCTCCAATTTCTGAAAGTCTTCTTCAGTGTAGTTCCGGGAGTCCTTAGGGACATCATCTCCAGTCTCCGTGTCCAGGACCATTGGTTTATGAGGTCCGAACATGACAGACTTCCAACATCCTGTATGATTATTTGACAGGAAATGTAACATCCGTCTCTGCCAAATATTGTATTGATGCCTAACCAAAATTGGTGGCTTTGTGGCAGAACCGGTGTTATGGGGATCTAAGGGGAATTTTTCTGCCATGTGTTCAAACAGTTATGAGTAAATCAACAAGTAATGAGTACTCAAGGTAGTTTGGTTGAATGATTCTTGAACACTATAGAGTTTCAAAAATCAATCTTCAGCAGATTATGAAAAGTAGATGAACACAGAAAACTAAACACAAGATATCAAAGTGAGCTTTGAATTTTAGACTTGATGGTTAACCCAAGACTAATGAACAAGTCTCTGATACCAATTGTAGAAAATCAGAGAACTACGGAGAGGCCGATTTTACCAGGAACAAGAGCTTTAGAGACTTAGTCAAAGCTTTTGGTATTAGCTCCCTCTAGGATTTTGTACTTAAATTATTTTTAATGTTTAGTTTTCTTGTTTTCAAGAACAGAGAGAATAGAAGATGGTAAGGCAACACAAAGAAGATTCAGAAAAAGTGTTGTGTGTTGTACAGTTGATATTGGGGTATAAATAGCCCCGACATTTAATGTTTCAGGACAAATACAAGAAGAAGACAAACAGATAAGACTGATGACACTTTTACAGACACTGTAGCATCAGAATAGTACAAGTGCAAAGTCAACTTAGGATCTTCAAAGATCTTGAAGTCTTCCGAGGTTCAGACATTTGTACTGATGCTAAGGAGTTATTCTTTCGGAAGTTCTTCATAGGAAGCTGAAGAAGGAAACATTTATTCTTTCATTGGAAGCTGATGTAAATACATAAGTCTTCTGAAGTAATGTTTTTCTTCTGAAGCAGATGTCTTCGGAAGTCTTCCGAAGTAATTGTCTTTTATTCTTTGGAAGCAATTATTCTCTTCCGATAGTGTCTTCTGACTTTTATTCTTCGGAAGCAATTATTCTCTTCCGATAGTGTCTTCTGAAGTTTGTCTTTGGATAGAGTCTTCCGAAGCATCTTCTGAAGTTTTGTCTTCGAAAGCAATTGTTCTCTTGTTTAGAATCTTGAGAAGAGTCTTTTAAAGCTTTGTTCTTCATGTCTTCGGAAGTTAGTGTCCTGCAACATTTATTCAAATTGATTATTTGAAAGGTGGTTTTGCTTCGTCAGTCCTTATTTTCCAACAAAAATATATAGCTATAGTCGCCTAAGGGTGATCTACAATCTAGTTGAAGTGGATTTCGGAAATAGAGTTTAGAAAACGAGATCGCCTAATGAGAACATGAATCGTATGCGAAACCGAATGGTACTCAACATGTAGCATATTCGGTCTTCTTATAGGCTGGGTTCGTGTACTCGATTTCGAGTATTATTATTTAATTTTTCAAAAATTTTCTAACCTTTTCTTTTAAAATAAAATAAAATAAAATAAACTTGGACGAGTTCAAAGTTAAGTAGGGTCGATTTCGTGGGATCAAATCTGTGTCAAAAATTGACCACCTTAAAATAATTTCTTATGAAACCCAACCTTAAACATTATTATACCCTACCAATAATTTTCACTTGTTAATCCATAATTCAGAGATAAGACTTATGATCAAAAGGTTTCTAACGGTTTTTCTGAAACTACTTTTTGGAAGTTAAAGAATAGTCAGACTGTAGAACCATATTATCATGCAACCTATCAATTTTGTAAAATCTTTTGTTTCAAACTTTGATTGTGTTTCAATTAACTTAAAATATTTTGTCAGAGTTTAATGTAACATCTGTGCATTTAGTCATGGTAGTCATAAACAGTGGTAGTACAATATGTATTTGATTCAGTATGTCAATGTGATTCAAGTGTTCATAACTGTGTTTGTGTGTTATAGGAATTCTTTGACTAGGAACAAGTATGTATTATTTATTTACAGTCATTTATGCTAGGCAAGAACAGTATCGTATTATATCAAAACAGTGGTGGGATGGCGTCAGATAAGGCAGACTCTGGGGTATGCCCTATACATATACTGCGTTCGGTGTAATGGGATAGTGTTAGTGCGTAGTGTTCTGAAGAACAGTATGACAAGCATTTAATCAAACAAAATCGTAATGCGTAAGCGAGACTGAGTATAGTTGTGGGTGACGATCCACAAAGATACGAATGTTGAACTTATAATTACGAGTAAACGACAATAAATAAATAATACGATCGAAAAACGTACGCGATTGCGGGTATACACGTAAATGTAATCATTTAACGGTCTATTTCCGAACGAAGAGTAAAAAAAAATAAGTAAAATATTTTATTTGACATTTTTTTTACAATTTTGAAACTCATCAAAAATAATCCAAAATATTAATTTTTGTAATCGTGGTAAAACGCGCGTAAAAATAGGCGAAACCGACACCGAGCGAGACCGAACACGCGGGGAAACACCCGGGGCATAAAAGCCCTTAATCCCCTTCTTTTCCCTCATTTGTTGAAGCTACTCTCTCTAAACCAAGATTTGCGAACCTATCCTCTCACTAGAACTCCAACCTTCAAAGCTTCATAACTCGCTCGATTCTCAACGGATTTAGGTGTTCTTTGGGTCCACGCGTAGCCCTTGACGTCCTCTACAAGAAGATACCACGGCTCTGAGGTTTCACCCGATCAAAAAAGAGGTACACTCGATTGAAAATCTGAAAAAGAGGGTTTTTGTTTTGTGTTGTTCGAACACGATGTTTAGCCGATACTGGACCATCTTCGCGACCTCTACACATTCGAAAACCTCCCACGGTTACTGATGAGCAGCGAAAACTAGAGCTAACCCTAAAAACCGATGATGATGATGGTGAAGTTGCAGGTTGGGGCGAACTTGTGTGAAACGTACAGCCATGGCCGAATTTCTTGGCCGACAACCATCACCGGCGAACCTAGGCCACTAGTTAAAAATTCAATAAACATATGATCACTTCAAAAGTTGGCAACATTTTGATATTTCATAAACCTAACATTCATGAATTTTCATTACTATTCGAATTGGTACAAATCATGTTATTCAAGGTTAATCAAGGATCATGATAGCTCAAGTGAATCAAATCAATCAAAGAATACATTATCTTAAATCTTATATTCTATGTATGATTACAATGATACAGGAACCAGTTAGAAGTCTTGTGTGCTACCTGCTACTTGTTATAGTTCAGAGTCTACTACTGTCAGGTGAGAACTTTAGCCCCTCTTTTACTGTTTTCAACTATTTTGGGGTAGAACACGTGATCAAACTCTCTTTATGCAAATCATATTTCATATACAGGATTTATGCTACTGTTCAACTGTTACAAGTTCACTTTAGAAATCCAAGGGATTTCTCAACTATTTTCAAATGGATTATCAACTGTTTATAATGGTTTTATCAACCGTTAAACAAGTTCTACTAAAATGTTTTATAAAAGGTTCACTAACTGTTTTACACCAATTTTACTAAAATGGTTTTAATAACTGATAAATACTTTTAAGGAATAAGTTTTATAAACTCTTTTACTAAAATCTTGTGTTTTCAATAAAATGATATTTTTAAACCTTGTTATTACACAAGGACTCTATTCTCGGTATTCATTCAAATGATTTCAATTCGTGGTATTCAAGCAAGGTTTTCAATTCATGGTATTCAAGCAAGGTTTTCAATTCATGGTATTCAAGCAAGGATTTTCATTCATTACTCAAGCAAGGTTTTCAAATCATGATAATCAAATAAGGCATTTCAATCAATGGTTTCAAGTCACAGTATTCAAAAACATGGTGTTCATCGTTGTGAAGTAACTTATACATACATCAAGTTACATATTCATATTCATATTCAACAGCGTTAGTACTGGGTGATCACAACAAGGGAAAGTGGACACTTTTGGTTACGCCAAAGCTGTAATTAGCTTTTAAATTTGTTTTAAAAGCTAATTGCAGAATTGGTTGCATTACGGTAATATGAAATTGCTGCTAATTTAGTTTACCAGCATAAGTCATATTGACCGGGCTACGTCAACACGGAGTTGTCTTCTGAGTAAACTCGTTAGTACAGCTCGTGTTGATGCGTTTGCTGACAAATTTTCTGACTCCAAACGTAGTTTGGGACCTGATTATATGTTGGTTTCTAGCAAACAGTCTGATGACTGTTTGGACACATTATACATACATGATGTTAGTTTGGGTTGCTACCATCCATGTATTTTCATTCTTTGTTTTATACATATGCCTTACAATGTAGATTCATTATTTACAAAATGTTAAACCTATTGTTCTCACCAACTACTTTTGTAGTTGACAGTTACTTTTCATGTGTTTCAGGTAATCAGGTTTAGATCATTCTCAAGGACAACTAAGGGGACCATTCTAAGATGGAACAAGATGAAGAAACATGCTAGGATGGATTTAGAAACGCATTAAAATCCTGATTGTTTAATTGTCTTGTTTGAAGTCTTATTTTGTAAACTATATTTTGGGTCTGTAGTTGTCATTCTTTTGATAAATAGATAAATTGTCTGTAATTAAACAATGGTCTAATCTCTATGAAATCTAGTAATGCATTGTGGTTGTTCTTATTCAATACTTGCGCATGATTCAACCATTGATCGTCACCTCACCGTGGATTTCGCACGCGGCGCAGGGGGTGTGACAGGTTGGTATCAGAGCCAAGGTTGTAGAGAACTAGGAAAAACCCAATACTTAATGACCTAGACTATAACCTCAGCTTCCCAATAGGACTAAGTGCTATAGGCTTGAGGATACTTAGAATCTAAGTAAACTTAAGTTAAGCATTAAGTCTACAATAAGCTTGCATCATCTTAGGGACTATACTTTTCAGAGTTAGTTAAAGGTCAAGGGATTAAATTTGGGATTTCTATAATTTAGAAACCAAATTAAGTTCCCTAATGTATATACATTAAAGGATTTCAGACGCAAGGATCTGTATTCTTAGTATCCTTGATCTGAAATTCTTAATCAGAGTTCATTCCAGGATTTTAGAGGCAAGGATCTGTATTCTTGGTATCCTTGATCTGAAATTATTAATCAGAGTTCATTAAGAGTTTCAGAGGCAAAGATCTGTATTCTTAGTATCTTTGATCTGAAACTCTCATCTTGTAAACCTTAAGTGAAATTCTTAAGTGATTACATGTTTAGTACTTACTAACATATGTTAACAAGAAAAATGTAGAGCACACAGATGATTTAGTTCTACATGTTAACAATTGTTAGTAGGTGCACACAAAAAAATTCAATCATAAATCAACAATAGATTCAATCATAGTTGGTGATCAAAGATCATGGAATTCTGAATCAATGGAACATACTTGTAAATCAATACAATCGTATTGCCAAATGATAGCAAGGACATGATCGTGGTATATTGAAGCGGTGGTGGGCTGGCGACTGGGCTGGCAGTTTGCTTGACCCTTTTGTATGCCCTATATATAAGCTATCTTCGGTATATCGGGAAAGTGTCAGTGTGTAGGTTTGGTGGAGTGAAATCATGAGACATCGTACATATTCACATGAGAAGTATGCTAATAAGTTAATTGCTTATACGTGTATTTGCTCATGTTGCAATTGAATGATAATATTAGTAGTATGGACATATTACTAACTTCATCATGTAAATTCAATTGTATTCTTTCTCATTACTGAACCACTTGTGGCTTCTATTCGTAGAATGCCTCCTCGACGTGATCCCAACGGAGGGGATTCAACAAGAGGCAACGATGATGAGATTAAAAAAATTGCCCGGGCCATCGCTGTACACATGAGGGAAGTCATTCCGGGTATGGTCACTGATATCACCCCGAATCTTCGTGGAAGTACCAGTGATTTAGCACACAATTCAAATGCCAACAACGCCGGAACTGCTACCTTCACTTTCAAGCAGTTTAATGATGCTAAGCCTCCTAAGTATGCTAGGACTGAAGGAGCTATCGGCTTACTAAATTGGCTGGAAAGCATTGAGGATATCCTAGACTTCACTGGATGTCCGGAAAATCTGAAGGTCAAGATGGCTTCAAGCGCTTTTCATAAAGGCGCACACACCTGGTGGAATTCTGAGAAGAACACTAGGGGACGAGAAGTTGCTTTAGCCCTACCATGGGAAGATTTCAAGAAGGTATTGTTGGAACAGTTTTGTCCACGCCATGAAGTGAAGAAACTTGAGGTGGAAATGTGGAATTTGGTTAAGGACAGTGGTGAAAACGCTAAATATACAACTCGTTTCCATGAGTTGTGCATTTTGGTGCCACATCTAGTTACTCCTCTATTCCACAGGATAGAGAAGTACATTGAAGGCTTACCCCTAGTCATCAGGGGAACTGTTATGGGAAGTAATCCCACTACTCTGGAAGCGGCAATTCATCTTGGCGCTACCCTCACTGAGGAATATGTCAAGGCTGGCGTACCTACTCGAAAGGGATACAAACGGCCACAAACGGATGAAGGCAAGAAGCCTGAACAGAATCACCCCAAAAAGAAGAAACATAAACAAAAGATGATCAAGAACTATGCAGCTTTGACTGCAGCTACACCTGTGCAAGCCACTCCCATTACTGCTATGCCACAACCTGCAACGGCCAGAAAGCCTTATACTGGTCCGTTCCCACTTTGCACCAAATGCCAATACCATCACCTACCCACTATTCCATGCAGAAAATGTCTCAAGTGTGGAAGATTTGGACACTTGGCTGCAACATGTCGATCTGCTCATATAGCTGCTGCCACACCTACCACCACTAATCCTACTACTGGTGGAATGGCCTGTTACAAATGTGGAGCATAAGGACACTTCGAAAACCAGTGCCCAAAACTCAACACAGCCGCTACAGCTGCCACTGCTCGTGCCTTTGTTATCGGAACTTCTGAAGCACGCGAGGACCCGGTTGTCATAACGGGTACATTTCTCATTAACAATCACTACGTTTCTATCATATTTGACACTGGTGCTGATAAAAGTTTTGTCTCTACTAATACTACTTCACTGTTTAATAAACAACCATCTGTACTTAATGCTCCTTACACCGTAGAAGTAGCGGATGGTAAGACCTTATTAGTGAATTCAATAATTCGTGATTGTGAATTAAGATTGAACGATCATCTTTTCCTTATCGATCTCATTCCTATGACGCTCGGAAGTTTCGAAGTCGTAGTAGGAATGAATTGGTTATCCAAAACCCATGCCGAAATGGTATGCTCAGAGAAACTTATTCGACTTCCCCTACAGTCCGGCGAAATGATGCAAGTTTATGGCGAGAAACCCTGCCGCAGATTGAAGATTGTGTCGTGTATCAAGGCTAGGAAGTACCTGAAGAAGAAATACTTTGCGTTCCTGGCTCACGTGGTAGAGAAGAAACCTGAGAAGAAAGCAGTTGGAGACGTTCCGGTCATCAGAGATTATCCGGAAGTATTCCCAGAAGACTTGCCTGGACTATCACCGATCAGGCAAGTGAAGTTTAGAATCGATCTCGTCCATGGAGCATACCCAGTGGCGAAGTCACCATATCGATTAGCACCGTCTGAGATGCAGGAACTGTCTAGTCAACTCCAAGAGCTTCTAGATAAAGGTTTCATAAGACCGAGTTTCTCTCCTTGGGGAGCTCCGGTTCTCTTTGTCAAGAAGAAAGATGGTTCATTCCGTATGTGCATCGATTACCGTGAGTTAAACAAGTTGACAGTCAAGAACAGATATCCTCTACCTAGGATCGATGATCTGTTTGATCAATTACAGGGAGCGACTTGCTTTTCTAAAATTGATCTACAATCGGGTATCACCAGCTCAGGGTAAATGATGAGGATATACCAAAGACTGCTTTTAGGACTCGTTATTGACACTACGAGTTCGTGGTTATGCCATTTAGACTGACCAATGCACCGGCAGTGTTCATGGATTTGATGAATCGAGTCTGCAGGCCGTACTTAGATCAGTTCGTTATCGTCTTCATTGATGATATACTGAATTATTCCAAGACTAAGCAAGAACATGAGGATCATTTGAGGAAAGTTTTGGAGTTACTGAGAGCTGAGCAGCTTTATGCTAAATTCTCAAAGTGTGAATTTTGGCTAAAAGAGGTTCACTTCTTAGGGCATGTCGTAAACAAAGATGGGATTCATGTAGACCCAGCAAAGATTGAGTCAATCAAGAACTGGACTACGCCATCTACTCCAATAGAGATTCGTTCATTTCTGGGTCTGGCAGGTTATTACAGAAGGTTCATCGCGAACTTTTCAAAGATCGCCTTGCCACTTACCACTCTGACTCAGAAAAGTCAAGCTTTTATATGGGGGCAGAAACAAGAAGATGCATTCCAACTTCTTAAACAGAAGTTATGCAACTCCCCTATCCTTAATCTTCCATAAGGTAGTGATGATTTCATTGTCTACTGGGATGCTTCAAACCTTGGACTCGGTTCTGTACTTATGCAACGGGACAAGGTGATTGCATATGCTTCCAGACAGCTTAAGGTTCACGAGAAGAATTATACTACTCATGACCTTGAGTTAGGGGCTGTGGTCTTTGCATTGAAGATATGGAGGCACTACCTTTATGGTACTAAATGTGTCATCTATACGGACCACAAGAGCCTGCAACACATTCTCAATCAGAAAGAACTCAACATGAGCTTGTAACTGATTACGACTGTGAGATTCGTTACCATCTGGGTAAAGCCAATGTGGTGGCGGATGCTCTTAGTCGCAAGGAACCAGTCAAACCAATTCATGTAAGAGCCATGGAGATCCACACACAACCAAATTTGAAAGATCTGATTCGTATTGCACAACAACAAGTGGTTATCGACAATCAACTGAAGGCATACTTAGACTGGGGAGTTGAGGGTAAATTAGAACCTCGAGCTGATGGGGTTTTATACTTCAACAGACGCATGTGGATTCCAAAGTCAGAAGAATTGCGCACACTCATCTGTGATGAGGCTCATAAGTCGCGATACTCAGTTCATCTCGGAGCCGATAAGATGTACCAAGACTTGAAGACATCTTACTGGTGGCCCGGAATGAAGAAAGACATAGCACTGTATGTGGGGAAATATCAAACATGTTCCAAAGTCTAAGCAGCACATCAAAAGCCTTCGGGACTTCTGCAGCAACCTGAAATTCCTCAGTGGAAATGGGAGCAAATTTCCATGGATTTCATAACGAAGTTGCGGAGAACTCCACGAGGTTACGATTCGATTTGGGTGATCGTCGATCGACTCACCAAATCTGCTCATTTTCTCCAAATCCGAGAGGATTACAAAATGTAGAAGTTAGCTACACTGTACATCAACGAAATCATTGCACGTCATGGTACCCCAACATCAATCATCTCTGATCGTGAGAGCCGTTTCACTTCTCGCTTTTGGCAGACATTGCAAAAGGCTTAGGGAACCCGTGTTAATCTTAGCATGGCGTATCATCCCCAAACCGATGGTCAAAGCGAAAGGACTATTCAAACACTTGAGGACATGCTTCGTTCTTGTGTGATTGACTTCGGTGGGAGTTGGGATACTCATCTTCCACTCATCGAGTTTTCGTACAACAACAGCTACCATACAAGTATTCAATGTGCACCATTCGAAGCTTTATATGGTAGGAAGTGCCGATCACCGGTCTGTTGGACCGAGGTTGGTGACTCACAGGCCGTAAGACCTGAACTCATTCAAGAAACAACAGACAAGATCACAATCATTCAATCAAGGCTTAACGCCGCAAGGGATCGACAAAAGAGTTATGCCGATCGATGTCGGAAACCGGTTGAGTTTCAAGTCAGTGACCGAGTCTTACTCAAAGTTTCTCCCTGGAAAGGCGTTGTCCGATTTGGGAAGAAAGGGAAACTTGCACCAAGGTACGTTGGACCATTTGAGATCCTGGAAAGGATTGGTCTCGTAGCCTACAAACTCAAACTTCCGGTGAAGCTAAGCAATGTTCACGATACGTTTCATGTATCGAATCTTAAGAAGTGCATGGCGGATCATGATGTTCAGATTCCACTGGAAGACATTCAGGTTCAAAACAACATGCAATTCATAGAACATCCGTTCGAAATCATGGATCATGGAGTCCAGAAACTCAAACGTAGCCGTATCCCGATCGTAAAGGTACGATGGGAGGGCAAACATGGTGCTGAGTTCACCTGGGAACGTGAAGACCAGATGAAGCTTAAGTACCCTCATCTTTTTACAGTACCTTCGGCTAATTAATTTCGGGACGAAATTCCCTTAATTAGGGGAGACTGTAACATCTGTGCATTTAGTCATGGTAGTCATAAACAGTGGTAGTACAATATGTATTTGATTCAGTATGTCAATGTGATTCAAGTGTTCTTAATTGTGTTTGTGTGTTATAGGAATTCTTTGACTAGGAACAAGTATGTATTATTTATTTACAGTCATTTATGCTAGGCAAGAACAGTATCGTATTATATCGAAACAGTGGTGGGATGGCGTCAGATAAGGCAGGTAGCTGGACTCTGGGGTATGCCCTGTACATATAATGCGTTCGGTGGAATGGGATAGTGTTAGTGCGTAGTGTTCTGACGAATAGTATGACAAGCATTTAATCAAACAAAATCGTAATGCGTAAGCGAGACTGAGTATAGTTGTGGGTGACGATCCACAAAGATACGAATGTTGAACTTATAATTACGAGTAAACGACAATAAATAAATAATACGATCGAAAAACGTACGCGATTGCGGGTATACACGTAATTGTAATCGTTTAACGGTCTGTTTCCGAACGAAGAGTAAAAAAAATAAGTAAAGTATTTTATTTGACATTTTTTTACAATTTTGAAACTCATCAAAAATAATCCAAAATATTAATTTTTGTAATCGTGGTAAAACGCGCGTAAAAATAGGCGAAACCGACACCGAGCGAGACCGAACACGCGGGGAAACACCCGGGGCATAAAAGCCCTTAATCCCCCTCTTTTCCCTCATTTGTTGCAGCTACTCTCTCTCTCTCTAAACCAAGATTCACGAACCTATCCTCTCACTAGAACTCCAACCTTCAAAGCTTCATAACTCGCTCGATTCTCAACGGATTTAGGTGTTCTTGGTGTCCACGCGTAGCCCTTGACGCCCTCTACAAGAAGATACCACGGATCTGAGCTTTCACCCGGCCAAAAACGAGGTACAATCAATTGAAAAATCTGAAAAAGAGGGTTTTTGCTTTGTGTTGTTCGAACATGATGTTTAGCCGATATTGGAGCATCTTCACGAAAACTAGAGCTAATCCTAAAAACCGATGATGATGATGGTGAAGTTGCAGGTTCGGGCGAACCTGTGTGAAACGTACAGCCATGGCCGAACCTTCTTGGCCGACAAACATCACCGGCGAACCTAGAGTTTACCAGGCGAACCTCCATCATCATCACCGAACCTTCCCAATAACACTAACCTCAACCCTAACGAACCTGCATGGTTCGTTGATCACCAGCCGAACCATTAGGGGACTTCACGAACCTACGTACATCAGACCATGCCCGAACGTTTCAGACATAGCCGAATCATACAAGCGATGAACCTGAGATGCAGTCAGCCGAACCCTCCTCATCCACGAACCACCAATGACTCGCGAACCCTGGTTATTGTAGGCGAACCCCATGCAGGCCCATGCTTGGCGAACCTAGGATCATAGGCAAACCCAAGGCTGCTACATGAACGAACCGTCACCGGGGACGAACCTAGCCACACCCGACCCATCCCAGACAAATCTCATAGTCGCGAACCATCGGAATGGGAGCCGAACCCTGTGACCAGCCCTGCGGCGAACCTACACTAGCGAACCCAAAAAGGTTCACTGCCCTGGGTGGCCGGAAGTTGGGGTTATGCGGCTGCCATTCTTGTCCGGTCGGCAATATACAGTTTTCCCTTGCATTGGCCCAACAATAAATACATTGGCCCAATAGTCCACACAGTCGGCCCGTTTCTAGTTCGGCCCACATGATAGCATTTGGCCCACGTATTATAAACTTGGCCCAATTTCCTATTGAAGTGGCCCATGAGAACTTGTTGGGCCCATGACTAACATTTCGGCCCAATTACAGTTGGTTCACATGAAATGGTGAGTCCAACATTAGGCCACTAGTTAAAAATTCAATAAACATATGATCACTTCAAAAGTTGGCAACATTTTGATATTTCATAAACCTAACATTCATGAATTTTCATTACTATTCAAATTGGTACAAATCATGTTATTCAAGGTTAATCAAGGATCATGATAGCTCAAGTGAATCAAATCAATCAAAGAATACATTATCTTAAATCTTATATTCTATGTATGATTACAATGATACAGGAACCAGTTAGAAGTCTTGTGTGCTACCTGCTACTTGTTATAGTTCAGAGTCTACTACTGTCAGGTGAGAACTTTAGCCCCTCTTTTACTGTTTTCAACTATTTTGGGGTAGAACACGTGATCAAACTCTCTTTATGCAAATCATATTTCATATACAGGATTTATGCTACTGTTCAACTGTTACAAGTTCACTTTAGAAATCCAAGGGATTTCTCAACTATTTTCAAATGGATTATCAACTGTTTATAATGGTTTTATCAACCGTTAAACAAGTTCTACTAAAATGTTTTATAAAAGGTTCACTAACTGTTTTACACCAATTTTACTCAAATGGTTTTAATAACTGATAAATACTTTTAAGGAATAAGTTTTATAAACTCTTTTACTAAAATCTTGTGTTTTCATTAAAATGATATTTTTAAACCTTGTTATTACACAAGGACTCTATTCTCGGTATTCATTTAAAGGATTTCAATTCGTGGTATTCAAACAAGGTTTTCAATTCATGGTTTTCAATTCATGGTATTCAAGCAAGGGTTTTCATTCATGTTACTCAAGCAAGGTTTTCAAATCATGATAATCAAATAAGGCATTTCAATCAATGGTTTCAAGTCATAGTATTCAAAAACATAGTGTTCATCGTTGTGAACAAACGTATACATACATCAAGTTACATATTCATATTCATATAGGGTTAGTACTGGGTGATCACAACAAGGGAAAGCGGACACATTTGGTTACGCCAAAGCTGGAATTAGCTTTTAAATTTGTTTTAAAAGCAAGCTAATTGCAGAATTGGTTGCATTACGGTAATATGAAATTGCTGCTAATTTAGTTTGCCAGCATAAGTCATATTGACCGGGTTACGTCAACATGGAGTTGTCTTCTGAGTAAACTCGTTAGTACAGCTCGTGTTGATGCGTTTGCTGACAAATTTTCTGACTCCAAACGTAGTTTGGGACCTGATTATATGTTGGTTTCTAGCAAACAGTCTAATGACTGTTTGGACACATTATACATACCTGATGTTAGTTTGGGTTGCAACCATCCATGTATTTTCATTCATTGTTTTATACATATGCCTTACAATGCAGATTCATTATTTACAAATGTTAAACCTATTGTTCTCACCAACTACTTTTGTAGTTGACAGTTACTTTTCACGTGTTTCGGGTAATCAGGTTTAGATCATTCTCAAGGACAACTAAGGGGACCATTTTAAGATAGAACAAGATGAAGAACCATGCTAGGATGGATTTAGAAACACATTAAAATCCTGATTGTTTAATTGTCTTGTTTGGAGTCGTATTTTGTAAACTATATTTTGGGTCTGTAGTTGTTATTCTTTTGATAGATAGATAAATTGTCTGTAATTAAACAATGGTCTAATCTCTATGAAATCTAGTAATGCATTGTGGTTGTTCTTATTCAATACTTGCGCATGATGCAACCATCGATCGTCACCGTGCCGTGGATTCCGCACGCGGCGCAGGGGGTGTGACCTTTAAGATGAGAAAATAAAAGAACAAATCGATTAGATTAGATTACAGTCAAGAACAAGAAGGGGTGGGTACTATCATCTTTGTGCTCATTGGGATCTTTTACTTTACTAATCTGCAGTCAAAAACAGGTCTTTGCTTAGGCAAAGCAGAGGATGCTTCAGTAAGTATTTTCCGCTCTTTGCTTGAACAAAACATAGAAAACACCTGACTTTTTCAAAACAGTTTCAAGTTTATCGAAACACAATGTCGTTTTGACTTAAGGATTTATACAAAAAGTCAAATAGTTGTTACATCTATCTGGTTATCTGATTTTCCTTACTTCTCTCTTATTTATATTTTTAATGATCATGCCCATTTGTTTTATTTTGGAAAAACTTTTTTCATTTCTTTGTGAATTATAGTTATCCAAAGTTGTTATTCTTTATAAATTACTTTTAGGTAGTGAATTTCTGAGTGTCAGAAATTATTTCACTTCCCAATTGAACCGCTTTACTTTAACCATCCAAATCAAAATCGTTTTGTATTTTCTTAAATTTTGAAAATGTAAAATATTTTTGTTCTTTTCTTAAAGATTCACTCCCCCTAAACCAGTAGATCAACTTAGAGTGACTCAAAATACAAAAAATATTTTTGTTCATTTTGTAAATTTTGATTAAAACACTAAAAATCTTTTTGTTGTTTTTGTAAATTTTGACTGAAAGACCGAAAATCTTTTTGTTGTTTTTGTGAATTTTCTGTTGGTGCATATTTTGGGTGTCCGCTGCTGGTCGAATAGATTAGATTTGTATTTGCTTATTTGTAATAACTTGTATGTATTTGTATGTTGTTATACTGAAAACTGAGTCGTTCGCAAGAGCATATGCGAATGGATTTTATGTAAAGGGGTCAATTCGGCCGAATGAGTGGCCGAATGTGTCACACCCCCAAATTCCCACTCGTGGTGTCAGTCCACGTGGGTGTGACGTGGCCAGGATCACAGCTCATGGTCATATAGAACGACTCTATATGAGTTACACAATCACACAGATTTGTAAAATAACATAGTTTCATTAATAAGCAGCGGAAAATGTTTCAACATCATAAGTAAATAAGTTTTCAGCGGAAAGTAAATTGTTTAACAGACACTACATTGTTCTAGTTGTTTCAAAAACCAACAAATGCACACACAAGCCTAGGACATGAGTCTATATGCCATTGAGACTCCTTAATGCTTCCTTGAGTGCGTCCTAGCGTGTGCTCCATCAATTACCTGAGAATACATGCGAAAAGTGTCAACTAAAAAGTTGGTGAGTTCACAGGTTTAGACAGACAGAAAAGTAAACAGACATATACTGGGTATGTTAAGTTTAGTTGTTGGATACTACGATCCGTGGAGTGTGTCAGTTCATCTTACCGAAACTAGACTGTTTCCGTTTGCCTCCGCGAGTCATCGCTGAACTCGCAATTCACATCGAAATTACACTCGTTATGACCTCCAGTCAACATTGGTGCCGAGTGGGGCTAGTCAAACCCAGTAGTACTACGTAATTACGACTCGTTTGTCTACACAACTAACGGTAAGGATAAGTGAGGACTTTAAGCGATAATAGTTACACTCGAAAATGGTTTTCACAACATACCAGTCATATATCTAAAACAGTTGCATTGTATTCTCACCCCAATAGTTTAGCAAAACAGTTAAAGAGTAAAAGTGGGGCCGTAAACTCACCTGAGTTTGAGAAGTGCGTGTTCTTACAAGAACAGTGTAGCTCTCCGGCTAGTAGTTACCTATATCACATAGGTGTTGTAAGTTTGTGTTTGCATATATGTGGGTCTCACAGGACCGTGTTCGTGTCTAACAACTTCCAAGTTGTTATGTGGGTCGTGTTGACCGTGTTAACCGTGTTTGACCTAACGACCCGTTGGTGACGGTTTTGGATCAAATGTGCGTGTAACATGCGGTTTAGTGTCGTGTGGAGTGTACGGATACCAATGATCATTTCCATAAGGAAAATTTCCACATTAGTCAATTCATGCATAAACCACATTCCGATTATTCTAATATGCGTGTTTATCCTAAATGAGCATGTTATCACATTGCACATAGTTACACATAGTCGGTTTAGCATGTTTTGCGCGTAAAAGTTACCATAATTATAAAGTTACAAGATATGCATATATCATTATGTCTAGATACAATTCTTATCATAATTTCATCATATTAGCCTTAAATAAGTATTTAATCATAACCATTATGACTAGCATGCTCCTATACTCCAAATTGTAAAATAAAGTTAACAAATTATCATACTATTAGCAATTTTAATCATTCCAATGCATCCAATAACCATCATATTAACTTCTAAATATCATTTTAAATATAACTTATAGATCTAAACATACAAATGTGACCATTTCATCAAAATTACATACTTTGTAGCATTAAAGTTACTAAAATTAGCAATATTCACCAAATGATCAAATATTGACAAATCAACCATTTCTAGTCTTGCAAATCGTCATCAATAATATTCCTAACATCATTTCAATATCCACAATAGTGTAAAACCACCTAGATCATACATTCATGTTACTAAAACCATCATTTTAGCTACTATGACCATCCTATCATAACCACATCATTATGGAATGTAAAGATTCATCATCTAATCATCATAGATCATCAAATATCATGTAAACATCATCAAACCCAGAACTAAAATTCGTGCATGTGCATCAAGGGTGCTTGCATGTGGGTTTTAACACTTGTATGTGTGTGTAGTAGTGATATTAAACCACAAGAGATGTAAAGACTACCTCTAAAGCTCCTAGATCTTCAAGATGATAGTGATAACGGCTTCTAAAGCTTCTGGATAGCAAGGAACTTCAGCGATCGTAAGGTGGTGGTGGTTCTTCGAGCTTCCAAGTGACAAACAAGCTTCAATCCTCCAATGTGGAGCTTCAAGAAGTCCTCCAATGGCTTCCTTGGTGTCAAATCAGTGAGGAATAGTCGAAGTTGGTGTATAGTACCGGAGAATGGTGAAGAGTGGAGTTAATAGGCATGGTGGTCTTGATTTTATAAAGATTTGTCGACTGGCACCTGTCGCGTACCGCGATGAAGGTTTAAAATAATCTCCGCGTACCGTGAAGAATTTCGGGAGCAAATCCCCGCGATGCCTGTCGCGTACCGCTATGATTCCTCCTGTGGGAACATCGCGTACCGCGATGAGTTCCAGAGAAGCCCAATAAACCTAGTTTTCTTGTTTTGAACCGATTTTCGCGTATTTTTCGATTACGATCATCGTTTCTCGACATTTAATCATTGTTCCCAATATTTTAGATTCCCTAGAACCTAAGTGCAGAGAAAGTGTACTGTGATTTGATCCTTTCACCAACGTTCGTTATTCAAGACACGTGCGAGTGTTGTGCGATAATTCCTCGAATTATCGATGTATTCTAGCTGTTGTGCCACGTGTCACACTAAATACAATTATTCTAGTGCCACGTATGAAATAATAAAACATATTATTATTTAAAATAATATAAGCGCTGACCTGGAATATGCGAGGTGTCACATCATCCCCCAGTTAATAGAAATTTCGTCCCGAAATTCAGTTCGTGTTGTTGGTGTTAGTCTGGTTGGAGAATAGGTGAGGGTATTTCTGTTTCATCTGATCCTCTCGCTCCCAGGTGTATTCCGGTCCTCGCCGTGAGTTCCAACGAACTTTTACAATTGGTATTTTACTGAGTTTCAACTTCTTGATTTCCCGATCCATGATTTCCACCGGTTCCTCAACGAAGTGAAGTTGTTCATCAATCTGGATTTCCTCCAAAGGAATTGCGAGCGTCTCGTCCGATAAGCATTTCTTGAGGTTCGAAACATGAAACACATTGTGTACGCTACTCAATTCATGTGGTAGCTGTAGTTCGTAGGCCACAGGGCCTATCCGTTTAGTGATCTCGAATGGTCCGATATAGCGAGGGTTTAGCTTTCCCCGCTTTCCAAATCGAATCACTCCCTTCCAAGGCGATACTTTAAGAAGTACTCGATCTCCCACTTGGAATTCCAAAGGTTTGCGCCTTTTGTCGGCGTAGCTTTTCTGTCGATCCCGAGCTGTTGCCATTCGGTTACGTATCTGCACGATCTTTTCAGTTGTTTCGTGCACGAGCTCAGGTCCGGTCAGTTGGCTTTCACCAACTTCTGCCCAACAAAGTGGTGATCTGCATTTACGTCCATAAAGTGCCTCAAAAGGTGCTGCTCCGATGCTGGTGTGATAACTGTTATTGTAAGAAAATTCCACCAAAGGTAGGTGAGTCTCCCAGCTATTACCGAAATCAATCACACATGCTCGAAGCATGTCTTCCAGAGTTTGGATGGTTCGTTCACTCTGACCATCCGTCTGTGGATGATAAGCAGTGCTCATATCCAATCTCGTCCCAAGTGCCTTGTGTAAGGACTTCCAAAAATGTGCCGTGAAACGGCTGTCTCGGTCAGATATAATAGAGATTGGGACTCCGTGTCTGGATACGATTTCCTTCAAGTAGATTCGGGTTAACTTTTCCAACTTATCAGTTTCCTTAATCGGCAGGAAGTGTGCCGATTTCGTGAGTCGGTCTATGATAACCCAGATGGTATCGCAACCACCTGCTGTCTTTGGCAGCTTGGTGATAAAATCCATGGAAATCTGTTCCCATTTCCAGACTGGGATTTCCGGTTGTTGGAGTAATCCTGACGGTTTCTGATATTCGACCTTAACTTTGGAGCAAGTCAGACACTTACTCACATAGATTGCGATTTCTGATTTCATATTAGGCCACCAATAAGTTGTCTTTAGGTCGTGGTACATCTTGTCAGAACCTGGATGTACTGAGTATCGACTCTTGTGAGCTTCATCCATCACTACTTCTCTTAATCCCCCGTAGCGTGGAATCCAAATTCGGTCCATCAGATAGTAAGCTCCGTCGTCTTTCTGTTTCATCTGTTTATCCATACCCCGCATAGCTTCGAGGATAAGGTTTTCCTTTTTCAGAGCTTCTTGTTGTGCTACTCGGATCTGATTAGGTAGCTCAGAATGAATGGTAAGTTGTAGTGCTCGTACGCGTTTGATTGTTTCTTTTCTACTTAACGCATCGGCTACTACATTGGCTTTCCCGGGATGATACTTGATTGCACAGTCATAATCACCTATCAACTCGACCCATCTGCGTTGTCTCATGTTTAGCTCCTTTTGGTCGAAAATGTGCTGCAGGCTCTTATGATCCGTGAATATAGTGCACTTGGTTCCGTACAGATAGTGTCTCCAGATCTTCAATGCAAATACTACGGCTCCTAACTCCAGATCATGGGTCGTGTAATTTTTCTCGTGCACTTTCAATTGTCGTGACGCATAAGCTATGACCTTCTCGCGTTGCATCAGTACACAACCGAGTCCTTGCTTCGATGCGTCGCAGTAGACTACAAAGTCTTCGCACCCGTCTGGTAGTGATAAGATAGGTGCGCTGCACAACTTCTGCTTTAATAAGTCAAAAGCAGCTTCTTGTTTTTCTCCCCATTCGAACTTCTTGTCTTTATGCGTAAGGGACGTCAACGATTGTGCGATCTTCGAGAACCCTTCGATAAACCGCCTGTAGTACCCGGCCAACCCTAAGAATTGTCGCACTTCAGTTGGAGTCTTAGGTGCTGCCCAACTCTTGATTGCCTCGATTTTGGCTGGGTCTACATGTATCCCTTTTTCGTTTACCACATGTCCAAGGAACTGAACTTCGCGAATCCAAAAATCACATTTGGAGAATTTCGCGTATAGTTGCTCCTTCTTTAACAGTTCTAGGACACGTCTCAAGTGATTGGCATGTTCCTCCTGAGTCTTGGAATAGATCAGGATGTCATCTATGAATACGATTACGAACTTGTCGAGATACGGTTTACACACCCGATTCATGAGATCCATAAATACTGCCGGTGCGTTAGTCAATCCAAATGGCATGACCAGAAATTCGTAATGTCCGTACCGCGTCCTGAATGCGGTCTTTGGTATATCGTTCTCTTGTATCCTGAGTTGATGGTAACCCGATCTCAGATCGATTTTCGAATAGAAACTTGACCCTTGCAACTGGTCAAACAAATCGTCTATTCGGGGTAGAGGGTATCGGTTCTTGATCGTTACCTTGTTCAATTCTCGATAGTCTATGCACATACGGAATGAACCGTCTTTCTTTTTCACAAACAAGACCGGAGCTCCCCACGGTGAAAAACTCGGTCTAATAAATCCCTTATCCAATAACTCTTGCAGTTGATTAGATAGTTCCTGCATTTCTGTAGGAGCCAGTCGATATGGTGCCTTGGCTATCGGTGCTGCTCCTGGCGTTAGATCTATCTGAAACTCCACTTGTCGTGCTGGTGGTAGTCCCGGTAGATCGTCAGGAAAGACTTCCGGATAATCGCGAACAATAGCGATGTCCTCGATCTTCCGTTCCTTCTTTGATTGTTCGGTGATAAGAGCTAGGATAGCCGTGTATCCTTTCCTCAAATATTTGTTTGCCTTCATGCAAGACATGATGTTTAATGGCATTCCGCGCCGTTCCCCTTGAATTGAAATCTGCTCTCCACTTGGCAATGTAATTCGCACGATCTTCTCATTGCACACGATCTCGGCATGGTTTGCAGATAACCAATCCATTCCAATCACCACGTCGAAGCTTCCGAGGGTTACTGGCATCAGGTCGATCACCAACTGATGGTTCGCTAGTGTTAGAACGCATCCTTTGATGATGTGTTGTGTTTCGATAAGTTTTCCATCCGCTAACTCTACGGTATACTTATAATCTAGTGGTGTTGGTGTCATGTCAAGTAATTTGCTAAATTCACTAGAGATAAAACTCCTATCGGCACCGGTATCAAATAATATACTAGCGTAGACATTATTTAAAAGAAACGTACCGGTGACGACGTTCGGATCATCTTTGGCTTCACTGGATCCGATCACGAATGCCCGACCCCTAGCCGGGTTGCCACCTGCATTCTTGTTCTGCGGACAATCTCGGCGCATGTGGCCCGGCTTTCCGCAAGTGAAGCACCCCTTTAATGTGTTATCCTTATTGAGGTTGGGGTTGGGGTTCGATCGGCATTCTTTGGCTAGATGCCCGTTCCTTCCACAGTTGGTGCACTTGGTCCTCTTGCATTGACCGAAGTGATGGAAGTTGCAGATGTTGCATTTTGGGCTGTTACCCTGATATCCTCCTTTGCCTTGAGTGTTTGGTTGTGTGGCGGTGAAGACTTTGGCTGGTGCTGGTCGGTGTTGAGCTGGTGGTGGTGGTGAGAAAACACGGTTGTTGTTGGGTTCCCACTTTCGCTTGGGCTCTTGGGGTTTTAGGTGTTCACCCCTTTTTGGCAGTTTCCCTTGGGCTACCGCCTGGTCAGTCAGCTTGTGCGCCAAGCGAATCAGTGGTTGGATGGTGGTGTGATCGGCTGCTGTCACCGTGCTCTGTATTTGCTCGGGCAATCCACTAATGAATTGCTCTATCTTTTTGTACTCCGGCGTCACCATTGACGGGCACAACTTGCACAGTTCGTGAAATCGAGTACAGTATTTCTCGATCTCTGATCCTACCATCTTGTGTACCCAGAACTCTTCCTCCAGTTTCCTAATTTCATCCCGAGGACAGTATTCTTCGTGGAGCATCCTGGTGAAGTTGTCCCATGGAATTGAGTTTGCGGTGTCCAGTCCAAGGGTTTGGACATGAGTGTTCCACCAGGTGAGGGCTGGTCCCTCCAGTGTTCCCGTGGCGTATTTTACCCGGTTTTCATCCGAGCATTCAGCTATAGAGAAAACTGACTCCAGCTTCTCTATCCAACGAAGCAGTCCCACTGCTCCTTCAGTACCTTGAAACTTGTGAGGGTGGCAGCTCAGGAACGCCTTAAACGAGCATCCCTTTGCTACTCCTCCATGCGATCCTGTGCATCGGATTTCATTGCAACGTGTTAGTGTCTAGACTGCCTATACTATGTTAGTCGTGTTAGGCAAAAGTTAATACCATTGTTAGTGCCACTAGTCTCACTGGCATGTCGGTTAGCCTCGTACTCCGCGAGTACCTTGTTGAATTTGCGTTCGACCATCATGTCGATTCGTGCCTTTTCTGCCTTACGTTTGAGTCGAAGGGCATGGGTTCCTCTTCCGGACATGTTTCTATATGGAAAGGTTAGGATGTTAGTTAGCATAAGTTAGAGTGTTAGTCAATTGTTAGGTCAGATGTCATGTTAACAATAGTCATAGCCATGATATATATATAAGCAACAAAGTAAAGCATCTTTCCATTAATGATAATAAGTTTGTGTACAATATTTTCCAAAAGAGATGCTACAAAAATTGCACGAGCACATCCCGCTCGGCTAAGTGATACAAAAGTAGAATACTGAAATAGAAATCCTAACTAGACAATCGTGGAGTGTGAATCTCCACTATCAGCAGGGCCATCATCGTCATCCTCATCAGGATCCTCGTCTGGATCCTCGTCTGGATCCTCATCAAAATCTTCCTCATCGAGATCCACCGGCTCGAATTGGGGTTCTGGCTCAGGCTGTGGCTCCACAATAAACTGTTCGACCCATGCATTCAGCATGGCATCGCTTGCCTGGATCATGGCAAGGTTCTCCTCGTTGGCGTCCTCCACAGCTGCCAATCGTCCAGCGTGTCCATGTGTCACTCCGGCTAAGAAATCCTGTTGCTCCTCGAGCAACGTAGTCCTATCATGGATGTCGGTGACCTCAGTAGTGACCTCCTCCTGTCGCTGGATCACATCCTGAGTCCTAGCGACCAAGTCATCCTGCGTCCCTTCGACGCGTGCGAGTCTCTCCTCCAAGTTATCCACATGTTTCTGGAGGCGCTGACTATGCTCCAACAGATCCCTAAACCCATCAGTCATCACGCGTAGCTGGCAGGACTCACGTCTATAACGCGAGATCAGTGCAGCGAATGCCCGCTCCATATGCATTCCAATAGGTGGTAGTGATGGTCCAGTAGATGTGTCACCTAACAAAGGTAACTTAGGTACTCTCTCTTCCCTTGCCCAAACAGCAAGGGTGGTAGGGTACCAGTCCCATGGTCCCCTGCTGGTTGAGGGTCGAAGTCTCTTGGACTCTTGAGAATATACCTGCTCCACTATCTCCTGAATCTTCTGCTTGTCCTCCTCAGTAAGCTCATACTCATACGAGCGTTTCCCCGTGTCTTTCCCTTTCGGATCTTTGTTATTGTCCATCCTGTAAGTTCTAAGTCAGTCAGTATTAATTTACAGTGATAACAATAATATAAGTGTGAAAATTCTAAGTGTAGTGTCTAATGTAAAGCAGTGGCTATAGTCTAAGTTTACTATATGCAAACCTAGTTCCCTATAACCAAGGCTCTGATACCAGTCTGTCACACCCCCAAATTCCCACTCGTGGTGTCAGTCCACGTGGGTGTGACGTGGCCAGGATCACAGCTCATGGTCATATAGAACGACTCTATATGAGTTACACAATCACACAGATTTGTAAAATAACATAGTTTCATTAATAAGCAGCGGAAAATGTTTCAACATCATAAGTAAATAAGTTTTCAGCGGAAAGTAAATTGTTTAACAGACACTACATTGTTCTAGTTGTTTCAAAAACCAACAAATGCACACACAAGCCTAGGACATGAGTCTATATGCCATTGAGACTCCTTAATGCTTCCTTGAGTGCGTCCTAGCGTGTGCTCCATCAATTACCTGAGAATACATGCGAAAAGTGTCAACTAAAAAGTTGGTGAGTTCACAGGTTTAGACAGACAGAAAAGTAAACAGACATATACTGGGTATGTTAAGTTTAGTTGTTGGATACTACGATCCGTGGAGTGTGTCAGTTCATCTTACCGAAACTAGACTGTTTCCGTTTGCCTCCGCGAGTCATCGCTGAACTCGCAATTCACATCGAAATTACACTCGTTATGACCTCCAGTCAACATTGGTGCCGAGTGGGGCTAGTCAAACCCAGTAGTACTACGTAATTACGAATCGTTTGTCTACACAACTAACGGTAAGGATAAGTGAGGACTTTAAGCGATAATAGTTACACTCGAAAATGGTTTTCACAACATACCAGTCATATATCTAAAACAGTTGCATTGTATTCTCACCCCAATAGTTTAGCAAAACAGTTAAAGAGTAAAAGTGGGGCCGTAAACTCACCTGAGTTTGAGAAGTGCGGGTTCTTACAAGAACAGTGTAGCTCTCCGGCTAGTAGTTACCTATATCACATAGGTGTTGTAAGTTTGTGTTTGCATATATGTGGGTCTCACAGGACCGTGTTCGTGTCTAACAACTTCCAAGTTGTTATGTGGGTCATGTTGACCGTGTTAACCGTGTTTGACCTAACGACCCGTTGGTGACGGTTTTGGATCAAATGTGCGTGTAACATGCGGTTTAGTGTCGTGTGGAGTGTACGGATACCAATGATCATTTCCATAAGGAAAATTTCCACATTAGTCAATTCATGCATAAACCACATTCCGATTATTCTAATATGCGTGTTTATCCTAAATGAGCATGTTATCACATTGCACATAGTTACACATAGTCGGTTTAGCATGTTTTGCGCGTAAAAGTTACCATAATTATAAAGTTACAAGATATGCATATATCATTATTTCTAGATACAATTCTTATCATAATTTCATCATATTAGCCTTAAATAAGTATTTAATCATAACCATTATGACTAGCATGCTCCTATACTCCAAATTGTAAAATAAAGTTAACAAATTGTCATACTATTAGCAATTTTAATCATTCCAATGCATCCAATAACCATCATATTAACTTCTAAATATCATTTTAAATATAACTTATAGATCTAAACATACAAATGTGACCATTTCATCAAAATTACATACTTTGTAGCATTAAAGTTACTAAAATTAGCAATATTCACCAAATGATCAAATATTGACAAATCAACCATTTCTAGTCTTGCAAATCGTCATCAATAATATTCCTAACATCATTTCAATATCCACAATAGTGTAAAACCACCTAGATCATACATTCATGTTACTAAAACCATCATTTTAGCTACTATGACCATCCTATCATAACCACATCATTATGGAATGTAAAGATTCATCATCTAATCATCATAGATCATCAAATATCATGTAAACATCATCAAACCCAGAACTAAAATTCGTGCATGTGCATCAAGGGTGCTTGCATGTGGGTTTTAACACTTGTATGTGTGTGTAGTAGTGATATTAAACCACAAGAGATGTAAAGACTACCTCTAAAGCTCCTAGATCTTCAAGATGATAGTGATAACGGCTTCTAAAGCTTCTGGATAGCAAGGAACTTCAGCGATCGTAAGGTGGTGGTGGTTCTTCGAGCTTCCAAGTGACAAACAAGCTTCAATCCTCCAAGGTGGAGCTTCAAGAAGTCCTCCAATGGCTTCCTTGGTGTCAAATCAGTGAGGAATAGTCGAAGTTGGTGTATAGTACCGGAGAATGGTGAAGAGTGGAGTTAATAGGCATGGTGGTCTTGATTTTATAAAGATTTGTCGACTGGCACCTGTCGCGTACCGCGATGAAGGTTTAAAATAATCTCCGCGTACCGTGAAGAATTTCGGGAGCAAATCCCCGCGATGCCTGTCGCGTACCGCTATGATTCCTCCTGTGGGATCATCGCGTACCGCGATGAGTTCCAGAGAAGCCCAATAAACCTAGTTTTCTTGTTTTGAACCGATTTTCGCGTATTTTTCGATTACGATCATCGTTTCTCGACATTTAATCATTGTTCCCAATATTTTAGATTCCCTAGAACCTAAGTGCAGAGAAAGTTTACTGTGATTTGATCCTTTCACCAACGTTCGTTATTCAAGACACGTGCGAGTGTTGTGCGATAATTCCTCGAATTATCGATGTATTCTAGCTGTTGTGCCACGTGTCACACTAAATACAATTATTCTAGTGCCACGTATGAAATAATAAAACATATTATTATTTAAAATAATATAAGCGCTGACCTGGAATATGCGAGGTGTCACAGAATGTCTCCATTCGGGCAAATGGGCTACAGCCCCTATAAATACCAGTTTCCAGATTTTAGGGTTTAAGGTTTGTGTGTGTTCTTAGGTTTGAGCACGAGAGGGGGATAGATCATGCTCGATCTCTCCCTGGCAACACTATGTTCTTTTATGATGCGGATTCAATCATGTAATCATTCGATTCTTCAATATACCATTAGATTTTATTCATCATTTTAATGTGTGAATACGGATATCAATGTGTTTAGTTTTGGAGTGTTGTACGTGATTCTTGACTATCTGAAGGGAAGCTTCATTGTCACAATACATAGGAGAGTTAAGAAAATTCAAACCGTAATCAAGGAGCTGCTTTTGCATCCATATAACTTGATAGCAGCAACTGGAAGCAGCAACATACTACGCTTCCGCAGTGGATGTAGACATGGTTGTCTGTTTCTTGCATTGCCAAGAGACAAGGTGATCTCCTAAGTATTGGCATCCTCTCGTGGTGGACTTCCTGTCTAAATTACAGCCAACAAGATCACTGTCAGAGTAAGCATGTAAACAAAACTCATAGTTCTTAGGGTACCACAAGCCGAGGCGAGGTTTCCCGACAAGGTAACGAAATATCCTCTCGACAGCGATCAAGTGAGAAGCCTTCGGATTGGCTTGATATCTAGCTGTAACATCAGTGCCGGAATCAAAACGGGAACAGTAACATGAACAGTAACTCAGGTACGAACTATGTGTATTACATGTATACTATTATCATTTGATGTTTGACACAAAACTATTTCACATTCATTTCAGAAACATGATTCAAAAACCATGGTTTAACAGTCAGAATTTTATCTGACAACACAGAACTATTACGTGATTGTTAGTTAGGACTTTATTATGTATAAACGTATGTGAGTTGAACTGAACAAAACTATAACGGATGTCGTTACGTGAATGCTAAATTGACGGATTATTCGTAGAGGAGACGATCTGTACGAATATATATGAATGTTTAACGTTCTGAATGATGTCTAATAATTAGAAAATCATATTAAAAAGTGTAGTTATCGTCGTGTTCGTACTGGTGACGATCCGAATGAATAAGCACGACGACTATACGATTCGATTTAAACAGATAAGTTTAATGTTTTCAGAAATTTAAAATTAACAGAAGATATTTAGTTAGTTTAACAGGAATTACAACTTAAATAAAATTAGTAAACTCTATTTTATAACCGTAACGATTCGTTACGAAAATGAACGGAAACCGACGCTTCTACGCGAAAACAAGCGAGACCGAACGAACCAGAACGCATCGGAACGATTAAAGACATTAAATGGCATTGAATGCCCTTTTCTACCCCCACCTACCCATTCTCTCTCTCTCTACAAACCGTCACTTTCTCTCTCTAAAATCTCTCTCTAGAATTTCAAGACCTAGAATCTTCAATTCTTCACCAAATCAAGCCATCTTGGTGTCAAAATGACCACAACTAGTAGATCGTGAAAGTACAAGGATTTGGAGCTAAAAATCGCCAAATCTGAGGTAATATTGACCTCAAACCTCCGACTTTTAGGGTTTTCATCCCTTGGTTCGAACCCTCACCTATAGCCGGTTTAATCCACCATAAAACCTTTAGGAACTACACAACATTGGCGTAGGAAAAGTTAGGAACTTGGGAAACACCTTGTGTTAGTTTAAACTTGAAATTTGTAGCATGGGAGTGCACGGCCCTGACTGGGCAAATGAGTATTTTTCAGCTCAACCGAATGAGTCTTGGGACGAAGGGAATAGGTGCGACTGACCCATGAGCCGAATGACCCTCCATTCGTCCTTCTCCTATTCGCATGACAAATTTCATTCGGCCAAGTATCACATTCGCATTGCCATTCGCATGGAGCCCTTATTCGGCCAAACACCCACGTTCGCATGAATGGTTCATCCGGATCTCATGGGCTTCTTCGCATCGCAGCATCCTGTAGTCGGTGTTCATGCATGCAAACCATACTTGCCCATAACTTAGTTCAGGTGTTAAGGAAATTAACATTTATGGGTTAAATCATGTAATGAATTCACAATGGAGAAACCATTAGGGTTTCGAGGGTTGTAACCGGTGTTGGAACCAATTATGCTAAGAACTTCAATACCAAGACTTTCTATATTTCTTTGGCATATAAACGTAGACAAACATCGTTAAGTGGGTACTAAAAACATTCGAGTTTTATTATACGAAACTATGAATAAGGTTTTCAATGCTAGGTTTTTTCCTAAACCATTTCGACATATAAACATGGATTTTAACAAGAAAAAGGGTTTAAGTCACTTGTATCTGTTAATTCAAATCATGGGTTACAAAGAGTAACACTATCTTTACTTATGAGCTTAAAGAACTAAGGAAAACAAGTTGAGGATTAATCAAGAATCACGAAAAAAATCTAAGTATATAGGTGTTGACCACATTGTTAATACTCAATACTTAGAAATTTCATGCAAACATTTATAACCACATTAGATCGTTCAATTGAACTTTCTAGGATGGGTTATACATAGGACGAATCAAAGACTACGGAAAACAATGAACTAAAGAAGGACTTGGAGTTAATCGAGTGAGATTAACCTAAGTCTAACATGTTAACTTATATTTTCTTAAAATAACTTACGTTTTAATTAAACAAAATGATTTATAAATTACTTTATTTAAAATGTTTTGTAAAATAAATTAAATGATTTCTAACTTGAAGGTTCCAACTTAAAATGGACTTTACAAATGATATATTAACTGAAAGATCTTGAACAAGCATAAAGGAGGGTTTAAATAGGAATAACTATAGAATAATGGTTCACAATGGGTAATTAGTATAAGCTAATTAGATAAACTTAGCAACAAATTAGTAAAGTTTAGGACATATAGCTGCACACCGAGGCCAAAACCCTATATACGTCTTCTCTCGACACTTATCGTATCCAATTCATAATAAATCAAATCAGGTACCGAAGATACTTAGTCTACAAACAACGAGCGCACCTATGTTTGTGATTCATTACATAGCAACACAGGTGAGTTCATTGCCCCTTTTCTAAACATTTTTGTTTTACAAAACGCGGGCCTGAGAAGCATGCGTAAATTATTTTTTTGGAATATATTTTACATAAATACTTTTACTTCATGTATGTTTTACATGCATAATTGATATCCTAGATTCTGTCTAGGTAAACTATTTACAGGTTTGCAAGATGAATCATTTACTCACCATGAGACGTATTTGAAAGAAACAAAAAATCTAAATCAAAGAACTAATTTCAAAGGTTCGTTTTCAAAGAGCAAAACATCTAAAACAACGAATCATTTTCAAAGATCATCCCTTTTCTATTTCTGTCAGTGTGATGATTCTAAGTCCTTTTATGTGGTTTCACCCTAAGCTTGAAGGATTGATCCCTCCTCAATGGTTTACAAACTGGTTTTGCCTTATGTGTGACCTTATGATTCTTCACATAGAAGAATTCAGTGGGTATGTGCAGACACTGTCTAGAAATGCGGTCGTTTCCTTACGGATTCTGCTCAGCAGGCCCTTGAATAATGCGGAATCCTATTCAAGGGTTTTTCAACATACATCACCATGCCCCGTGGCAATCCGATGATGTACAATCAACGTTTTGATCGAAATCGAAGCACCACGGGGTGAGAAACACAGTTGGACAAGGAGACTGACAGGGGGTGCTCAATGGTCAGATAAGTGATGCAAAACATTATGTTTGCATGTCTATATACAGATTGAGCTCATCCGGCCGAATGAATGGTGCGAAGCACTCATTCGGGCGAAAGGCGCAGCCGAATGGGTTAGTCAACCGAATGAGTCATGCGAGTGACTCATTCGTTAGACTCATCCATTCGCTAGTCGTTCATTCGTGTTAAAGGACTCATTCGTAGATACCATTCTTACGAATGGGTCGGTAACATAGCCAAAGTCAAAGTCAAACGTAGTTAAACATATTAAACTCAATTAAACACACGAACAATACAGAATAAACAATTTCATTACTGATATAAACTTTATACAATCCAAGTCATACAAAATACAGAACTAGGGACATTACATGCACCAACAAACTCCCCCTTGGACCTAGTACTCTGCTTGTCAGCATCAGTCCTTCAAAAAATTTTCTGAAAGTGCTTTCCAGTCAGAGCCGGCATGAATATCAAACGTGAAGCATAGCCGGATGAGTCTCATAAACTGTAGAGCCTGCTCCATGTCTCCAACATCAAAAAATATCTGACATCTGTATAAAGTCTTCTTGTCTTCCAGTGACAGAGTTCTCAGCCACATAGGATCAAAAATACGAATCGTATCCCACGTATCTTCTTCGTACAAAACAATCACAGCCTCAGCAGTCCTCCCATAATAGTACCACCATCTGAAGGTGTCCAAAATGTCCTGACGCATCTTCCGTAAAGGAATCTTCCTCATGGCATTCGGAGGCAGCCACTTCAGGATCACTTTATGTCTGCGGGTGTTGTCATCGATCTCCGGCTGATAGTACCTTTCCGGTTGCTGTGGCTTAAAGTTTAACCATCTTTTCCTGTACTCGAACTGTATTTTCCTCGCAAACCAGGACGACATCCCCGAATCCTCAGAATACAACATCTTCAAACGTGCAAGGTGATTGACTTCAAATCCCGACAACGTCTTGATCTCGTGAGGAAAACAGAAGTACTGGATCCCCTTCTCTCTCTTCACTTCATAGCAGCGCAAGTCATGAAAGTATGCCCAACTCAGAATCTGACCGCCAGATGTACATCCTTTGGTCCTGTAGACTTTGGTGTGCGGAGTTGGCATCGGCGGAGCACTTTCTTTTTTCAGTACTTCCCAGTAGGCTGCCCATTCATCCTTCCTCTTTCGAATGTCGCTGCTGAAGATTGGCTGGCTGACCTTCTCGTCTATCTTTCTGGTCAATTCCTCCTCAGTATGAAGACTGAAAAGATCAGCAAAAGTAGGCAGCTCCTCTTCAGCTGAAGTATACTTGGTGCTCTCTTCCTCAGTAATATCCTCCAGAATCACCTCATTAATATCATCGAAAGCTTCTGGAGTAGCAAGATCAGAAATGGGAACAGTATCATCATTCATGACTACGTCATCAGGATTCAGCCTTAATAGCTCTTCAATCTGCTCTTTGGAGAGGCAGTGGATGATCTCGCCTTCCTCTTTGTCATAACTGATAGAGTGTTGAATGATGCCCTCAGCGTCTAGTATCATCGTCAACTTTTCATCCAGAAAACGCCTCACTGGCATAGCATCAACCTCTTCAGTAGCCTTAGGCTGTTCTGCTTGACTCTGTGGTGGCTTGCAGCTCTATCATGCCTGGTCTTCGTTCTGATCTCTATGAGTGGGGGCCGCTCTCCTATACTGGAGGAACTCGCAGAGCCACTCCCAACACCATGATCATCATCACTAGAGTCATCATCATTATCTGTACTGTCATAATCCACCTTCTCCTCATCAGACTCTTCTTCCTCTTCTTCTTCTTCTTCTTCATCTTCTTCTTCTTCTTCATCTTCCATGTCTGAATCATTGGAGACAGGCTCAGAAACCTCAATCCTTGGCTTCGAATCCTTCAGGCTTTCAACTTGCTCTGCAAGACGCACGTTTTCAACCACAAGAGCCAAAATCCTATCATTGAATCCAACAGCAGTCAAGGCCAGCTGAGTGTGCTCGTCCATAGATTTGAGCAATCTCTCCTCCAAATCAGCAGATATGGCTCTCATATCGGCACTCTGATCAGCAGCCTGTAGCAACAAAGCATCCTGCTCACTGACTCTCTGAGTAAGATGAGAAATCGTCTGATCCTGCTCATGGTTCTTCTCAATCAACCGAAGAACTAGATTGTTCAGCGTGCTAAGCTGATCAGCAACTAAAGCAGACATAGTGTATGGATCAGAACGTATTATAGAAGGACCAGAGGAAGCAGCAGTAAAGACAGCTGTATAGCGGCCATATATGAGGTCAGAGGGGCAGTAGAAACACGTGCAGGAGTAGCCCTTGACCTGGTCAGTGAAGAAGTCGCAACTGTTGCAGAAGATGCAGCAGTGGTTGCTGCAACAGAAACCGACTCTGTAAAACGAATCTGGCTCTCTTCTGTCTCTTGGCTGGAGAGGAGGGAGTCTCAGCAACAGTACATGAAGTGAAATTACAAATAATAGGATCAAATCAAACCATGGAATAAAAGATGGATCCCTGATCTCCTCCTCATCTACAAAAGCCTGCTCCCTAGACCTTGTCTCAAGAAATACTACTTGAGATCTGAAGCAGGTAGTCACAACTTCAGGCCCAGTGTCCTCTAAGTCAGAATCATCCAAGGCTTCCTCTTATTTCCCCGATAAGGAAGAACCTAGTTGAGGGTAATATCAGTCATGTGCTCTAGTCTGATGATGTCTAAGTTGGCCTTGGGCAGATTAGGCACTTGAGCATCGAAGATCATTTGTAGAAACTTCGGATACATCAAGAACTTCTTGTCGCCCTTCAGATACACGTTTTCCTTCATGTGTGTAAAGACCATCTCAGAGAAGTTGAACGGGATGTTCAACACCAAGGCCACAAAGGCACACTGCAGATTCTCTCGCAGATCGTCGAATCCTCCACGTCTTGATCCCAGACAATGAATAAGGACATGACTCAGATACTTGAACTGTGGACATAAGAAGGCCTTGTTCAGCACTCCAGCCTCTAAATCTCCATCATACTTGCACCTCATGAAACATCCGCGGACCAAATATCTGTCAAGTGTGAACGGATGATCTGGTGAGTCCTGAAATCCACATACCCGTCTGATGTGCTTAGCAGAGACAACCACATCTTGCCCTCTGATCTTCCCTCTGATAACAGGAGGCTCTATCTCGCATTCAATATCATTTGTACTCCAGAAGTCCCTTTGATGTGATAAATAGGGATCATGAACTGTAGAAATGGCAGGAAATATCCTGGAACATCTCAGAAAAGCAATGATCTCTGTAAAATGACCAGCGTTCCTCATAGTAGCATCTAGATGAGCACATATGTTGTTCTTTGGAAAAGCCTTGTAGCCTGACATACTGAAACACAAAAGAAAAAAAAATAAATCATTTCAGTTCAGTAAACAATGGAACAAAATCAAAACTTTAACACAAGTGTTCAAATGGTGCAATTGAACCTACACCATACGAATGAGACTCGGGCGAATGAGAAAACTGGCCAAATGAATGGTGTCATCCGAATGACACAAGAATGGAGTCATTCGGTTGAACCCACTCATTCGCATGACAGATGCCCCGAATGACCTCATTCTGTCCACCCTTTGACCGAAAGGCTCTCATTCTTCTCATTCGGTCGACCCTAGGATGTGAATGGACGTCATTCGGTCGACCGAAGAACTTTGAAATCCCAAAATCTCAAATCAAACCATAAAAATGGTAGCATTTAGTTCAGAAAGGTCCGATTAAGGTTTTAGAAATGATTTTTAGAACATCAAAGTTCATTTTGTTGGGCTATTTGATTGGGACATGTTCGAGCCCTAAAACCCCAAAAATTCAAACGGTTAGGGTTCAATCTATGGTCAAAATCGACCAATCTTGATCCCAACAATACATGTAACAATCACAAGATGAAATATAATCAGTAAATGGTAGATTTGTGGTGAAATACAAAGAAGACGAACCGCTGTGTGTTTCGGGCGAAAGAGAGTGCACACAGTAGGGAGAAAGGAAATAATGAAGTGAATGAATCATTTGGCCGAAAGGCCACATCAAGTAGGGAAACTATTCGCATCTGGTGATCTGCCGAATGATCCATTCGCATGAATGGATTCATTTGGTCTGTTGAGTCTTTCGCACGGCTCATTTGGGAGAATGAGACTTAGTACCTAAAACACAACTTATTTTCAGATTTGACATTTTCACCATTAAAGAAAGTATTATTATGAAGATATGTCTGGTTTGGTGATAGGTTAAGATGAGATTGAATATTCGAACAAACAAATGATCATTTAAAACAAATTCAAATGAAAATATTTTTGTATTTTTCTGATATGAAAACAATTGTACAACTAAAACTAAAATAATCAAAACGCACATATTTTTGTGAGTAGCCTTTCAAGAAATTGATATATGTACCAGGTCACATCATAATCAGCTTTCATGAATGTTATACTTCTGACACATTTGATTTATAAATAGATTACTGATACACTTGTCCACTTTAAACCTGGCAATACTTTGTTTCTAAACCAATCAATGAACACGCACACTTTCTGACTGAGTTACCCATTATAGTCAACCAATCTAGGTCAAAATCAGTTTATAACTCATCTCTGCATATCTTAATACCTAACATCATACGTTCTGATAAGGTTCCAATTTATTTTCTTTTTGATTTGTTTCTCAAGATCAACACATTCTCATGGACGGCTTCAGCTAGGCTGCAACCCAATAATATGGCACATGTATGGAATCGAACTTATTTTATTTTTGTATTTTTCTTAGCTTATCCTATCTGAATGGACGGCTACAGGTAGGCTGCAATCCAACAATATGGTACGTGTACAGAATCGAATTTACTTTTATTTTCATGTGATTCAATCATTCTCATCTGAATGGACGGCTTCAGCTAGGTCTTTACAAATCAATATGGCACATGTGCAGACTTGAATTCATGAATCATTGGAAACCTCATAAGATCCTACGATAACAGGTGTATGCCTGATTTGAATTAAGAACTGTTTATCCCTTAACTAGTTTTCTAAACTGGATCCCACAAATCAGACTTTCTAAGCAACCACCAGTAGTTTATAAACTTTGTAAAGTTGGCCTATCAGTACATCAAATCATAAAACCCATGTGTTTTCAGTTTATGCATTCAATTTTGCATTTAAGATATAACTAGTTAACACATCACTTTCTCAAACAAGACTTTCTCTTTTTTACAGTTTTTAAATGTTTTTGGTTTTTCAATTAAACTACGTGTTCTCCTCCTAAGAACCTAAAACTGAAAATATTTTTCAGTTTTTGAATAAGTGAAAGAAAAACAGTAAAAGTACTAAAAATAAAACAAAAGAAACTAACTAACAAGATAATGATCATTTGTTTGATTCAAATGAAGGAATGACTTCATCTTTTTGAAAAGCACCATTAGCTAATAACAGATATAAAAATCTGGGTTTGTCAAACGCTTTAGTGTAAAGATCAGCTTTCTGGTTATCAGTGTGAATTTTAACAACATTGATTAATTTCTTTTCAAAACAATCACGTATGAAGTGATATTTAATGTCGATGTGTTTTGTTTTTGAGAGCTGGACAAGATTATTAGTAACAATTATGGAAGCAGTGTTATCAACAAATATAGGAGTGTGAGAAAACTGTAACCCGTAGTCCCTGAGTTGTTGCTGAATCCAGATGATTTGAGAGCAACAACTAGCAGCTGCAATGTATTCTGCTTAACATGTGGAAGTGGAAGTAGACACCGACGTCTGCTTCTTGCACTGCCAGGTAACTAGGCGTTTCCCAAAGAACTGACACCCCATAGATGTTGACGTGAAATCTCTTTGGCATCCACCATAATCTGAATCCCTATAAGCAGTTAGATCGAAGTTATCATCATTAGGGTACCATAAGCCCAGATCCGGAGTACCCTTCAGATAATGTAAAATCCTCTTCACAGCAATAAGATGAGAAACTCTTCTCTTTGAATGATAACGAGCACACAGACAAGTAGCAAACATGATGTCTGGACGAGAAGCTGTGAGATACATAAGAGATCCGATCATTCCGCTGTACGGAGTGGCGTCGATTAACTCCCCCGTTTTCATTTGGAGTAATCCTGTGATTAACAGCAAGTGGGGTACTAGCAGGTTTTGCATCCAACATACTGAACCGGCTCAGAATGTCACCAACATATTTGGTCTGATGAATAAAGATCCCCGCCTCAGACTGATCCACCTGCAATCCCAAGAAAAATTTCACCTCTCCCATGGAACTCATCTCAAACGTGTCTTTCATAACATTCTCAAATTCTTTGCACATAACACCATTTGTGGATCCAAAGATGATATCATCCACATAAACTTGCACCAAGAGCAAATGCACATCCATCTCTCTAATGAATAAAGTGCAGTCAATGACGCGTCTTACGTACCCGTTGTTCAGAAGTTGAGTAGACAGTGTCTCGTACCATGCTCGAGGAGCTTGGTGCAATCCATATAAGGCCTTATCTAGCTTGTTGACTTGGTCACAATGCAACGGATCTTCAAACCCAGGAGGTTTATTGACATACACAGCTTCATTAATCACGCCATGAAGAAATGCACTCTTAACATCCATCTGATAACCCTTGAACTTTTTGTATGATGCATAAGCCAGAAAGATTCGGATTGCTTCAAGACGAGCAACCGGTGCAAATACTTCATTGTAGTCTATCACTTCCATCTGTCTAAAACCTTGCACAACCAGACGTGCTTTGTTACATACCACAATGCCATGATCATCTCGTTTGCAGCGTAGAACCCATCTAGTGCCAATAACTTTTGCATCCTTGGGTCTGTCAACAAGCTGCCAAACCCCAACTTCTTAAATTGTAGGAACTCCTCTTGCATGGCATCTACCCAAGATTCTTATTTCAAAGCTTCAGTAATGGTTCTGGGTTCAAATTGGGAGGTAAAACAAGAGTGGGCACAAAAGTTACATCTGCAAGGTCAAGTATGTCAGCAAGACCACCTGAAGATAACTGATTTCTGGTCTTCACTCCATGAGTTAGATTTTCAATAGTATTGTCTTGAGGATGAATTCTATTAATTATGTCAACAGGATGAGCAAGCACCTCAACATGTGGATCACGGTTATTTATATTGAGATCCTCAAGAGCAGGTACAATATTTTCAACATCTGGTTCTGGAACATCTGGATGAGAGTGATTATCATCTAAGTCTGAACTGTCATCATGTGCCTACACAGGAGCTTGAATTGAAAAAGGTTGCACGGGTTCATAAGGTGCATTTTGTGCATCATACATCATTTGAACAACAACATCTTCATCATAATACATGGGAGGCATGTTGAAAAAGTCAAAAAGATCAGAATAGTTGAACATCCAATCAGGACCTTTTTCAGGTGGTGGCATAGAATATTTTTGAATATCTACATGGTACCACTCCTCCACATTATGAGTTGATTTGTTGTAAACTTGTTTATTTGGAGTACTGTAACCAAGAAAGTAGCCTTCTTCCACCTTTTCATTGAACTTGCCTTGCTCATGTTACTTAAACATTGTGCATGGAGCACCAAACAGAACAATATACTTAAGATTTGGCTTCGGTTATGGAGCAAGTCTTCCCATGTCTCTTCACAATCAACACCCGGTTCAAAGTATAACAAGCATTAGTCCAAGCATCCTCAATTAATGTTCTGTTCTTTAGCTCAGCAACACCATTCATCTGTGAGACATACGGAGCACTGAATTGATGAATAATACCACGTTCATTGCAAAATGTCTCCATATTGTGATTTTTGAATTCAGTCCCATTATCTGTTCTGAGCATGCGAACGTTGAGCTTATACAGTGATTCAAGCTTAGTTACCATAACTTGAACACATTCAAACGTTTCGGATTTCTACTTCATAAAGAACACCCAAGAGTATATGGAGTATCATCAATAATGACTAGGCAGTATTGATCTCCAGCAATGCTCTTGTGATTGATAGGACCAAAAAGATCCATGTGGAGAAGCTGAAGTGGAACAGTAATTGAATGAAACGTCTTGGGTTTGTGAGACTGCTTGGTTTGCTTTCCCTTCTTGCATGAAACATAGACATCAGATAGCTTGAAGTTCTTCAAACTCACTCCCTCAACCAGGTTGTTGTGTACCAAATGATTCATCTTCCTCAAACTCAAATGACCCATCTGCTTATGCCAAAGAATAGAATCTTTCTCTGTAGCCTTGGACATAAAACATGAATCTATAGAAGATGTAGTTGAAGTTGTGGCCAAGTTGAGAACATACAAATCTTGCTTTCTTGTAGCAGACATCAGAATCCAGTCTTCAGGAATGGTAATGCCTTGCTTGAGAATGTAGCAGCTAGAATCATCAAACAGAATACTTCTTGTCACAAATCTGTGAGACTCAAAGTAGATTGTTCTCCAGCTGCTTTACATATCTGACTTTGTCAAATGAAACTTGACCATTTGAAAAAATTCATTCTCCAGTAATAAACCCACCTTTGTCACCAACAAAAGCTACATATCCTCCTTTAATTGAATGAACATTGGAAAGAAGAGATATGTCTCCAGTCATGTGCCTTGATGCCCCACTATCAACAATCCAAGTGCTGTTAAGAGTAGCATTTGGGGCAACCTGCACATACACAAATTATTAGTTGAATTTGGGAACCCAAGCCTTTACAGTCTTGGGTTGATCCAATGAGTCCAGGATTTTCATTTCAATCCATTGTCCATCTGAGGTTAATTTATCAAGAGGTTTGGAAATAGGAGTTTCAGAGGACTTAGCCATCCAGACAGTTTTTTACTGAAAGATTTCTTTAAATACACTGACGATGGCTTGGATTGTTTCTCATAAACAATTTTGGGTGAATCATGATCAACCATAACCCGTTTACCCTTATCTTGAGGTTTGATGGGTGAAGGATGTTTGGGTTTAACTTGAGGTGATGGACAAGCAGATTTGACCTTTTAAACAAAATTTTGATTTTGTTTTCGATGTGGTGCAACTTATGGTCTAATGAAATGAGGAAAAAATCTGGCAAAATGTCTAGGTGCACCAAACTCAAAACAAGCTCGTTTATCTTGGTGATAAAACTGTTTGGGTATATAATAAGATTTTTTGTTTTGATGAAAAGCATTTGTTTTTGTCTTGTCCTGCTTAAAACCCAAACCCTTTCCCCCATTAAAAACAAGATTATCAGTCTTGTTGGACTCACTTGCTTCACCATCCTGTGAAGATTTCACAAAGCATATGACTTTGGATAACTTTGAAGACATGTTTGTCTTTGATGAGATTGAGTCAATATTTTTGACACCAGATGTCTGATTCTTAACACAAGACACTTGATGAGAAATAGCAGAATCATCCTCAGAATCAGAGACCCACTTTTCAACCTATCTCTCCACAACAGATTCCTCAAACAATGAGGAACTCTAATTAGAAATGATTCCAGTAGGATCAATTACTAATGGAGTTTTAACTTGAAAGTCTTGTAGGACCAATTTGGAGCGCGGAAACAATCCGGTTCACCAAGGAATCTGCACTACAGCCACTGGAATAGTGCGGAATCCTATTCTAGGGTTTTCCAATCGAAATCCACAGGCCCCGTGGCAATCTGACGATGAGAAGTGAACGTTTGGATCAAGATCGAACACCACTGGGTGAGAATCAAAGTTGGAGACGAATGAACCACTCGAAAAAGTTAGGCTTGAATCTGTTTGCTAAAGTATATATAGACTGCATTCGTTCGGCCAAATGAGTGGCTGAATCACTCATTCGGTGAATGGCTCAGCCGAATGAGCTTGCACAACCGAATGAGTCATGCGGATGACTCATTCGTTCGCTCCAGTCGTTTGCTAGGCATTCATTCGCCCGAATGACCTCATTCTTAGGGTCATTCGCACGAATGGGTCTATATGATATATATAATCAAAGTCAACCATAGTCAAACACATATAAACTTGAATAAACATTAAAGAACAATATAGAATAGCTTATTTTCATTAATAAGATAAACTTTGGAGGAGTTCTACACAAGTCAATTGAAGATTATAAATCATTTTGAAGATCAAGAAATCAAGAGATGGCTTAAATTTTGATTTTCTTTGTATTTGATTGTTTTGTTGACTGTGATATCATCATCTGCTGTTTTGGTATATTAAAATCCAGAAATTTGTGGCTGAAATCTGTAGATTTTGAAGGTTTCTTCTTGAAATTTTGAAGGTTTTCCCTCCAAAATTTTCAAATTTTACAGACAGGTTCGTGAGTCAAACCTTGGGATATCTTAGGTGTTGTTTGAAGCAGAGGTTCGTTGTAAAACGTGATTTCTGTTGAGGTTCGTGTAGAGATTTTGAAGAGGTTCGTCTCTAGGTTTGTCTATTGCTGAGGTTCGTTTGATTAGGGTTCGTTTGACTAAGGTTCGTTTGTTCAAGATCTATTGAAGAGGTTCGTTGGTCAAGGTTTGTCTCAGGTTTGTTGGAAAAGGCTCGTGAGATCAAGGTTTGTCTCAAGTTCATGAGATAAGGTTCGTGAAGATCAAGGTTTGGAGAAGGTTCATCTGTCAAATAGGTTCGTGAAGTTAAAAGTTCCAGAAATGTTCGCTTATAGAAAACTCAGAATCATGGCTGATATGTTTGCTGCTGTTGCTAATCAAAATTCTAAGATACAAAGTATTTTGATTAGTGAAACTTAATCATGAAGCACAAATAAAGTACCCAAACTACTTGATTTGACTGATTATGAGAACTGGAAAGGTCGGTTTGAGACACATCTCAATGGTACTGACACAAATCTTTGTGAAAGAATTTTATCACCATATGAACGACCAAATGTGGTGGGAACAGATCTAGATCAAACTCTTGATAGATTGGATGTTGAACAAAGAAAGAAATATGATTCTGAAAAGAAAGCATATTGGATGTTGAGTCAAGCAATTCCTAATCAGATTCATCATCAATTTGATGAACATAAAACTTCATATGGTTTATGGAATGCTTTAAAGGCAAGAATTGAGGGAAACATCAAACTCGAGAAGATGAAAGCCACTGATTTACGTAAAGAGTTTGAGAATTTCAATTATATTGGAAATGAAAGTCTTGAAGCTTTAATAACCAGATATAGACATTTGTTGACTGAAGTTCATAAGTGTGGAATTGAGTATACTAAAGATTCAAACAACTTTTGTTTCGAGTACTGCTGATAGTACTTTTGTACCATCTTCATCTGCTAGCTCAAGTTAATCTTATTCTGTGAATGAGAAGAAGTATGATTCTTTAATAACTCCAATTCAATTGATTACAACTAATTTGGGAAAAGTAACTGTGGATGCTGTTAGAGATCATAAGTCGATATTGTCATGTGTTGTCAGTGCCTATGATGAACAGATAGCTGAATAGATTGGAAATTCAAATCATACTTTTGAAGATTATGAGCTGATAGATGATGATGAGATGGAACTGATTGATACTCAGTGGGCTTTGGCTAGTGCAATAAGAAGAATTAACAGATATGAAAAGAAAACAGGAAAGAAGTTTACTTTCGATAGGAACACAAAGTTTGGATTTAATCCAAAGGCCACACAATGTTACAATGTGGTGAGTTGGGTCATTTTGCTCTAGGGTGTAAAAATCCAAAGAAGCAAGGAAACTTAAATCCTTTCAAGCCAAAAGAAGCTTATGAAAAGAAAAAGGAAAAGCCTGAAGAATCAACAAAAGCTTTAGTCGGTCAAGCAGATTAAGGATATGACTTGGGAAAAATATGATGATTTAATGGGCACATTTATGGTTTCTCTGGATGAAGAAACAAAAAAGGGCAAAGGAAATGTTGAAGAGGTAAATAATGATCTTTTAGAGGTCATTGAAAAGTTGAAAGAAATGAATGCTCAATTGACTGCTGAACTGATCGAGTGCACTGAAGCTAACTAAAAGTTGGTTTCAAGAGAGAAAGCTTTCGATAAAAAGATAATTGATTTGGAAAAAGAAAATGAAGAATTAAAAATTAAAGTTTTGCAAAATAATCATGCAGTTTCTGTGCATCTCGAGTCAATACAAAAGTTGAAAGTTGAATTGTCAGCAGCAAGAGCAGAAGCAAAAATGAATAAGAGCAAACTAGAGAATTATCAGAATTCTCAGTATGTTATCGATTATTTTGCTGCCATGCAAAGATCATCGAATGATACTACTGGCTTGGGATTTCATTCCATACCACCTCCTACAAGCTATGTTCCTAGACCACAAATTGATCCAAATTTGGAAGTTCATCCAGTTTATTTGAGTGAACATGAGTCTTAACAAGTTGTTGAAAATGCTGGAGTTTCATCTTCTGATGAAAAAGTGTCACTTGACTGTGATGCTCCAATCATTGAATATATCACTGAGTCAGAATATTCATCTGATATTTTGAGACAAAATGGTTACCAAGTTAAAAATGTTGACAAAAAGAGTTTGAAATCTTAGAAGTCAAAAGTTGAGATTAAACAAGTTGAGAAGGTGGAGCTTAAAACCTCTCAAGTTTCCAAACCAGTGATTAAAGCCAAACCAACCACTACTCTTAAAACGATTGTGTATGTTAAGTCATCTAATACACATCAAGGAGAGTCTAGTGGAAATTTTCAAAAGAAAAATGTGGTTTCTAAAAAGGTTGAAAAGTGAATTTTTTCTTTCACAGGTTTGGGGTTGGACATAAAGTTAAATCAAAGAATTTTCAAAATCAAATGAATAATTCAAAGACAAAATCAACTGGTTTGAGAAACAAAATCTCATCTGCAAAGGTTGTTTCAACACCTTTCAGTTCATCAAAGTATTATGATGAACCCACACCAAATAGTCATTTGAAAGATAGAAAATGGTATCGATGTGGTAATATGGGTCATTTGGTTTCTAATTGTAATTTGGATTTCAGTTCAACTGATTGTAGCAGTTTTAAGTCTTTTTCACAAAGAGAAACACGAAAGTGTTTTACTTGTGTTAAAGGACATATTTCTGCTAATTGTCCAAATAACAAAATCAGAAAGAGTTCTGATGAGGAGTGTCGGGAGAATGGTTCAGGTGGAAGTTTTAGGAGGTTTAGACCTAGTGAAGATGAGATGAAACTTCTTACAAAATTTGATCTTGATTGGTTTTGGGTGAAAGAAGAAGATAATCAAAAGAAAAAAGTTTTTGAGAATAAAAGAAATGTTAAAAATATTGTGAAAATTGTGACTTCATCTGATGATGATTCATTTGATAATTTTTCATCAAAATCATTTTCAAATCAACATTTTAAATCAAAATCATTTTGGAAACTCAAAAATAGGTCAGGTGATGAAGCTTCTAAGAAAGACGATGACACAAGTGATGATGGGTATTCGGTTAGGTCATCACAAAAGAATGGAAGGGGTCCATTCCGGGAGACTCGACGCCGAAATGGCGGGGGTCATCCCTTTTGAATACTGACAGGTTGCTTTTAATTTAATGTGCAGGTTGCATCCATGAGCCATATCAACAATCGTTGGATTGTTTATAGTGGATGTTCCCGGCATATGACTGGAGAGTTGAATTTGTTGAGAAATTTCAAGTTGGTGAAAGGAAGTTATGTGAACTTTGCTGGAGACAAAGGAGGTCAAATTACAGGGTTTGGTAGTTTGACAAATGGAAAGATTTCATTTGATAGTGTTAATTTTTGCAAAGAATTAACTAACAATTTGTTGAGTGTTTTACAGATTTGTGATAAGGGTTACAAAGTGATGTTCGACAAAGACAGGTGTTATGTATTCAAGCAAGGATTTCAGATTTCTGATGAGTGGATTCTGATGACAGCTGATCGGAGCAAGGATCTTTATGTGCTTGAAATGGCAAAGGCGGAGACATTGAACAAAGTGGAAACATGTCTAGTGTCCAAGGCTACTGAGCAAGATACACGTTCATGGCACAGGCGAATGGGATATATTCATATTCGGAAGATGAATCATCTTGTGCATAATCATCTAGTTGAGGGTGTATCGGTTAAACATTTTAAACATCCGGATGTGTGTGTGTCATGTAAAATGGGTAAACAGAAAAGGAAGTCTCACAAAACAAAGAAAATCTTTTCTATTGATATGCCACTTGAACTTCTTCACATGGATTTGTTTGTACCAATCAATGTTAGAAGTATAGGTGGTGAGTCTTCTTGTTTTGTTGTGACTGATGACTTTTCAAGATTTTCATGGGTCATGTTTTTAAAGCATAAATCAGATACTTATGAAAATTTTGTGTTGTTGATAAATAGGTTGGAGACTTTGTATAACTTGAGAGTGAGATGTGTGTACCATCGGATAATGGGACTGAGTTTAAGAATCGCCAAATGGAGGAATTTTGTAATTCCAAATGCATTCAGCAGTAGTTTAGTGCACCATATGAGCCTCAGATGAATGGTGTAGCTGAAAGAAAGAACAAAACTTTGATTGAGTCTGCAAGAATAATGCTAGCTGATTCTAAACTTCCCATTACTTTTTGGAGTGAAGCTGGTCGAATAGATTTGTATTTGTATTTGCTTATTTGTAATCACTTGTATGTATTTGTATGTTGTTATACTGGAAACTGAGTCGTTCGCAAGAGCATATGCGAATGGATTTTATGTAAAGGGGTCAATTCGGCCGAATGAGTGGCCGAATGTCTCCATTCGGGCAAATGGGCTACAGCCCCTATAAATACAAGTTTCCAGATTTTAGGGTTTAAGGTTTTTGTGTGTTCTTAGGTTTGAGCACGAGAGGGGGAGAGATCATGCTCGATCTCTCCCCGGCAACACTATGTTCTTTTATGATGCGGATTCAATCATGTAATCATTCGATTCTTCAATATACCATTTGATTTTATTCATCATTTTCATGTGTGAATCCGGATATCAATGTGTTTAGTTTTGGAGTGTTGTACGTGATTCTTGACTATCTGAAGGGAAGCTTCATTGTCACAACGGATAGGAGAGTTTAGAAAATTCAAACCGTAATCAAGGAGCTGCTTTTGCATCCATATAACTTGATAGCAGCAACTGGAAGCAGCAACATACTACGCTTCCGCAGTGGATGTAGACATGGTTGTCTGTTTCTTGCATTGCCAAGAGACAAGGTGATCTCTTAAGTATTGGCATCCTCTCGTGGTGGACTTCCTGTCTAAATTACAGCCACCAAGATCACTGTCAGAGTAAGCATGTAAACAAAACTCATAGTTCTTAGGGTACCACAAGCCGAGGCGAGGTTTCCCGACAAGGTAACGAAAGATCCTCTCGACAGCGATCAAGTGAGAAGCCTTTGGATTGGCTTGATATCTAGCTGTAACATCAGTGCCGGAATCAAAACCGGAACAGTAACATGAACAGTAACTTAGGTACGAACTATGTGTATTACATGTATACTATTATCATTTGATGTTTGACACAAAACTATTTCACTTTCATTTCAGAAACATGATTCAAAAACCATGGTTTAACAGTCAGAATTTTATCTGACAACACAGAACTATTACGTGATTGTTAGTTAGGACTGTATTATGTATAAACGTATGTGAGTTGAACTGAACAAAACAATAACGGATGTCGTTACGTGAATGCTAAATTGACGGATTATTCGTAGAGGAGACGATCTGTACGAATATATATGAATGTTTAACGTTCTGAATGATGTCTAATAATTAGAAAATCATATTAAAAAGTGTAGTTATCGTCGTGTTCGTACTGGTGACGATCCGAATGAATAAGCACGACGACTATACGATTCGATTTAAACAGATAAGTTTAATGTTTTCAGAAATTTAAAATTAACAGAAGATATTTAGTTAGTTTAATAGGAATTACAACTTAAATAAAATTAGTAAACTCTATTTTATAACCGTAACGATTCGTTACGAAAATGAACGGAAACCGACGCTTCTACGCGAAAACAAGCGAGACCGAACGAACCAGAACGCACCGGAACGATTAAAGACATTAAATGGCATTGAATGCCCTTTTCTACCCCCACCTACCCATTCTCTCTCTCTCTACAAACCGTCACTTTCTCTCTCTAAAATCTCTCTCTAGAATTTCAAGACCTAGAATCTTCAATTCTTCACCAAATCAAGCCATCTTGGTGTCAAAATGACCACAACTAGTAGATCGTGAAAGTACAAGGATTTGGAGCTAAAAATCGCCAAATCTGAGGTAATATTGACCTCAAACCTCCGACTTTTAGGGTTTTCATCCCTTGGTTCGAACCCTCACCTATAGCCGGTTTAATCCACCATAAAACCTTTAGGAACTACACAACATTGGCGTAGGAAAAGTTAGGAACTTGGGAAACACCTTGTGTTAGTTTTAAACTTGAAATTTGTAGCATGGGAGTGCACGGCCCTGACTGGGCAAATGAGTATTTTTCAGCTCAACCGAATGAGTCTTGGGACGAAGGGAATTGGTGCGACTGACCCATGAGCCGAATGACCCTCCATTCGTCCTTCTCCTATTCGCATGACAAATTTCATTCGGCCAAGTATCACATTCGCATTGCCATTCGCATGGAGCCCTTATTCGGCCAAACACCCACGTTCGCATGAATGGTTCATCCGGATCTCATGGGCTTCTTCGCATCGCAGCATCCTGTAGTCGGTGTTCATGCATGCAAACCATACTTGCCCATAACTTAGTTCAGGTGTTAAGGAAATTAACCTTTATGGGTTAAATCATGTAATGAATTCACAATGGAGAAACCATTAGGGTTTCGAGAGTTGTAACCGGTGTTGGAACCAATTATGCTAAGAACTTCAATACCAAGACTTTCTATATTTCTTTGGCATATAAACGTAGACAAACATCGTTAAGTGGGTACTAAAAACATTCGAGTTTTATTATACGAAACTATGAATAAGGTTTTCAATGCTAGGTTTTTTCCTAAACCATTTCGACATATAAACATGGATTTTAACAAGAAAAAGGGTTTAAGTCACTTGTATCTGTTAATTCAAATCATGGGTTACAAAGAGTAACACTATCTTTACTTATGAGCTTAAAGAACTAAGGAAAACAAGTTGAGGATTAATCAAGAATCACGAAAAAAATCTAAGTATATAGGTGTTGACCACATTGTTAATACTCAATACTTAGAAATTTCATGCAAACATTTATAACCACATTAGATCGTTCAATTGAACTTTCTAGGATGGGTTATACATAGGACGAATCAAAGACTACGGAAAACAATGAACTAAAGAAGGACTTGGAGTTAATCGAGTGAGATTAACCTAAGTCTAACATGTTAACTTATATTTTCTTAAAATAACTTACGTTTTAATTAAACAAAATGATTTATAAATTACTTTATTTAAAATGTTTTGTAAAATAAATTAAATGATTTCTAACTTGAAGGTTCCAACTTAAAATGGACTTTACAAATGATATATTAACTGAAAGATCTTGAACAAGCATAAAGGAGGGTTTAAATAGGAATAACTATAGAATAATGGTTCACAATGGGTAATTAGTATAAGCTAATTAGATAAACTTAGCAACAAATTAGTAAAGTTTAGGACATATAGCTGCACACCGAGGCCAAAACCCTATATACGTCTTCTCTCGACACTTATCGTATCCAATTCATAATAAATCAACTCAGGTACCGAAGATACTTAGTCTACAAACAACGAGCGCACCTATGTTTGTGATTCATTACATAGCAACACAGGTGAGTTCATTGCCCCTTTTCTAAACATTTTTGTTTTACAAAACGCGGGCCTGAGAAGCATGCGTAAATTATTTTTTTGGAATATATTTTACATAAATACTTTTACTTCATGTATGTTTTACATGCATAATTGATATCCTAGATTCCGTCTAGGTAAACTATTTACAGGTTTGCAAGATGAATCATTTACTCACCATGAGACGTATTTGAAAGAAACAAAAAATCTAAATCAAAGAACTAATTTCAAAGGTTCGTTTTCAAAGAGCAAAACATCTAAAACAACGAATCATTTTCAAAGATCATCCCTTTTCTATTTCTGTCAGTGTGATGATTCTAAGTCCTTTTATGTGGTTTCACCCTAAGCTTGAAGGATTGATCCCTCCTCAATGGTTTACAAACTGGTTTTGCCTTATGTGTGACCTTATGATTCTTCACATAGAAGAATTCAGTGGGTATGTGCAGACACTGTCTAGAAATGCGGTCGTTTCCTTACGGATTCTGCTCAGCAGGCCCTTGAATAATACGGAATCCTATTCAAGGGTTTTTCAACATACATCACCATGCCCCGTGGCAATCCGATGATGTACAATCAAAGTTTTGATCGAAATCGAAGCACCACGGGGTGAGAAACACAGTTGGACAGGGAGAGGCTGCTCAAAACCCTAGGATACTGACAGGGGGTGCTCAGGGGTCAGATAAGTGATGCAAAACATTATGTTTGCATGTCTATATACAGACTCAGCTCATTCGGCCGAATGAATGGTGCGAAGCACTCATTCGGGCGAAAGGCGCAGCCGAATGGGTTAGTCAACCGAATGAGTCATGTGAGTGACTCATTCGTTCGACTCATCCATTCGCTAGTCGTTCATTCGTGTTAAAGGACTCATTCGTAGATACCATTCGTACGAATGGGTCGGTAACATAGCCAAAGTCAAACGTAGTTAAACATATTAAACTCAATTAAACACACGAACAATACAGAATAAACAATTTCATTACTGATATAAACTTTATACAATCCAAGTCATACAAAATACAGAACTAGGGACATTACATGCACCAACAAACTCCCCCTTGGAACTAGTTCTCTACTTGTCAGCATCAGTCCTTCAACAAATTTTCTGAAAGTGCTTTCCAGTCAGAGCCGGCATGAATATCAAACGTGAAGCATAGCCGGATGAGTCTCATAAACTGTAGAGCCTGCTCCATGTCTCCAACAACAAAAATATCTGACATCTGTATAAAGTCTTCTTGTCTTCCAGTGACAGAGTTCTCAGCCACATAGGATCAAAAATACGAATCGTATCCCACGTATCTTCTTTGTACAAAACAATCACAGCCTCAGCAGTCCTCCCGTAATAGTACCACCATCTAAAGGTGTCCGAAATGTCCTGACGCATATTCCGTAATGGAATCTTCCTCATGGCATTCGGAGGCAGCCACTTCAGGATCACTTTATGTCTGCGGGTGTTGTCATCGATCTCCGGCTGATAGTACCTTTCCGGTTGCTGTGGCTTGAAGTTTGCCCATCTTTTCCTGTACTCGAACTGTATTTGCCTCGCAAACCAGGACGACATCCCCGAATCCTCAGAATACAACATCTTCAAACGTGCAAGGTTATTGACTTCAAATCCCGACAACGTCTTGATCTCGTGAGGAAAACAGAAGTACTGGATCCCCTTCTCTCTCTTCACTGCATAGCAGCGCAAGTCATGAAAGTATGCCCAACTCAGAATCTGACCGCCAGATGTATATCATTTGGTCCTGTAGACTTTGGTGTGGGGAGTTGGCATCGGTGGAGCACTTTCTTTTTTCAGTACTTCCCAGTAGGCTGCCCATTCATCCTTCCTCTTTCGAATGTCGCTGCTAAAGATTCGCTGGCTGACCTTCTCGTCTATCTTTCTGGTCAATTCCTCGTCAGTCTGAAGACTGAAAAGATCAGCAAAAGTAGGCAGCTCCTCTTCAGCTGAAGTATACTTGGTGCTCTCTTCCTCAGTAATATCCTCCAGAATCACCTCATTAATATCATCGAAAGCTTCTAGAGTAGGAAGATCAGAAATGGGAACAGTATCATCATTCATCACTACGTCATCAGGATTCAGCCTTAATAGCTCTTCAATCTGCTCTTTGGAGAGGCCGTGGATGATCTCGCCTTCCTCTTTGTCATAACTGATAGAGTGTTTGTACCACTTGAATCTGCTCTTTGTCCATGAGAACACTTGTGAAAATCTTTTCTATTGATATGCCACTTGAACTTCTTCACATGGATTTGTTTGTACCAATCAATGTGAAAAGTATAGGTGGTGAGTCTTATTGTTTTGTTGTGACTGATGACTTTTCAAGATTTTCATGCGTCATGTTTTTAAAGCATAAATCAGATACTTATGAAAATTTCGTGTTGTTGATAAATAGGTTGGAGACTTTGTATAACTTGAGAGTGAGATGTGTGTACCATCGGATAATGGGACTGAGTTTAAGAATCGCCAAATGGAAGAATTTTGTAATTCCAAATGCATTCAGCAGCAGTTCAGTGCACCATATGAGCTTCAGATGAATGGTGTAGCTGAAAGAAAGAACAAAACTTTGATTGAGTCTGCAAGAATAATGCTAGCTGATTCTAAACTTCCCATTACTTTTTGGAGTGAAGCTGTGGCTACAGCTTGTTTTACTCTTAACAGTGTTTTAATTGTTAAAAGACATAATAAAACTTGTTATGAATTGCTTTAGAATCGAAAGCACAATTTGGAACACTTGGAACCTTTTGGGGCTCCTTGTACAATGCTAAAGAAAGATTCAAAATTCAATTCTAAAGTTGAAGAGGGTTTCTTTCTTGGTTATAGTCTTCCTAACAAACGTGTGTTTAATAAACGTACGGGTGTTGTGGAATTATGGTATCATGTGGATGCTCAACGACATACACCTTTACCAGACGGAGAGGGTCCAGATTGGCTTTTTGATTACAATAAATTGTTTGAGTCTTTTAATATGTCTTCAATTGTTTCTGATGATGAAATAACTTTACATATGTTGTATGATTTGCAGAATTCAGAAGAACAAGGTATTCTCATCAATCTGAAGATGGAATTGCTACACCACATGAGGAAGGCACTTCAGAAGTAATTAACGATGATTGGTCATCTGATGATGATTATGATGTTTTTGAAGATGCTATTTCTCAAGATCAAGATATTGATCAGAATATTACTAATCTGGATCATGATGTGGGTGTACCGCAAGTGCCTGTCACACGTGTACATGTTAATCATCCGATTGCTCAGATCATAAGAGATCCAACTGCAGGAGTACAGACACAAAATCAACTTACAAATGAAAAAAGTTTGTATGTGGAGTTAGAGAAAACTCATGGCAGTCAAGAGCTCTAGATGCATTCAGCATTTATTTCACAAATAGAGCCAAAGATTGTAACTGAAGCTTGACGTGAGCCTGCCTGGGTGGAGGCGATGCAAGAAGAATTGAATCAGTTTCAAAAGTTGGGAGTTTGGCATTCGGTAGATTTGCCAAAAGGAGAGAAAAAGATTGGTACTAGATGGGTGCTGAGATGTAAACGAGATGACAGAGGCGTAATTGTCAGACTCAAAGCTCGTTTAGTGGTTCAGGGTTTTATACAAGCTAAAGGAATAGATTATGATGAAGTTTTTGCACCTATGGCGCGGTTGGAAGCAATTAGACTTTTTCTTGCTTTTTCTGCTCACAAGAAGTTTAAAGTTTTTCAGTTGGATGTAAAATCTGCATTTCTGTATGGTTCGTTGAAGTAAACAGTGTATATTTGTTAGCCACCGGGCTTTGAGGATCCTGTCCATCGGGATCAGGTTTACCTCTTGGACAAAGCAATGTATGGTCTTCATCAGGCTCCACGTTCCTGGTATGAGACGTTATCGACTCACCTTATTGAACACGGGTTCAATAGGGGTCAGATTGACAAAATATTGTTCTTTCGGGAAAAGGGCAAGGACATTCTTCTTGTTCAGATTTTTGTAGATAATATTATTTTTGGATCTAGCGATGAACAAATGTGTTTGGAGTTTAAAGAGGTGATGATTGATAAATTTGAGATGAGTGCAATGTCATATGTCAAATTTTTTCTGGGCTTACAAATTGATCAAACTGATAATGGAATTTTCATTCATCAGACAAAGTATATTCAAGATGTGCTAAAACGGTTTAACATGCTTGATTCAAAACCAATTTCCACGCCCATTCAGCCTAATCATGGGATTGAGTCTGATATTAGGGGGGAGATAGTTGATCCTACTCTTTATCGTGGAATTATTGGAAGTTTGATGTATCTGACTGCCTCAAGACCAGATATTGTTTTTGCTACAAGTATGTGTGCAAGATATCCATCAAAACCTAAAGTGTCACATCTGATTGCAGTCAAGAGAATACTTCGTTATCTGAAGGGTACACCAGTCACCGGTTTGTGGTATCCGAAGGATGATAATTTTTCCTTCAATGCCTACAGTGACTCCGATTATGGAGGATGTAAGACAGATGCAAAATCCACAACTGGTGGTGCATAATTTTGGGGGAAAGATTAGTTTCTTGGCAGTGTAAAAAGCAAATATCTGTGGCTACTTCAACTTGTGAAGCTGAGTATGTAGCTGGTGCCAGTTGTTGTTCACAAGTATTGTGGATACAACAACAGATGAAAGAGTATGGTTTGAATTATCTTACAACTCCGATTCATGTTGATAATGAGGCTGCTATTGCTATAACAAAGAATCCAGTGTATCATTCACGTTCTAAATACATTGATATTAGGTTTCATTTCATACGCGATTTCTATGAAAAGAAACTTATTGATGTAGTGAAGATACATACAAATGAGCAACGAGCAGACCTTCTCACCAAGGCTTTTGATAAAAATCGTTTTGAGTATTTACTCAAATTAAATGGCATTCGTGTCATGGGTGAGGTCATTTCAAATCAACTTCCTTCATAATCAACTTTTATTGACTTGACATCGTATATTTTATTTGTTTTCGTTTGTTTTGTGTTTTAGTTTTTAGGGGGAGAAAATTTTGAAAACTCAAAAACATTTGAAAAATCAAAAACACAAAAACATTAAAAAATTAAAATTCTGAGAAATTGATTCGACCAAATGATAAATGATAGTACATTGTAGCAATCGAAAGCATATTTGTATCATACTAGACTTTAAACATAAAGAGCATTTACAATTACTTAGTATAAACAAAATTTTGATTATATTTTGTGGGAAACAGTTGCTTAGAACATAGTGCTTAGCTTTCTCCTAAATGAGTGGTGATTAATCTTACAAATTGTTTCTTGAACAAAAATTAATAAATTACTAGTTTTTGATCATGTGGTCAATTTTAAAAGAAATTCTAAATTTGGTTTTTCTTTTGTTTTAGTTTAAAGCTTAAACATTCTTTGCGTATACTTGCGTATCGACCTGATTGTTATAGTTTTAAACAATTCAAATTTGTTTTCTTGGTTTAATTAAGTTTTGGACAATCTCTGCGTATATGAGAATATCGATCTGATTGTTAAAAGCTTGATCTTAAATTATTGTTTCGTTCATTTTCTGGATCATCTGAGTATACAGAAGTATCAACCTTGATTCCAAGATTTTGAACAATTTCAATTTGTTTTAATTTTTTTGTTTTTGAAAAAGAAATTCTATTTTGTTTTTGCATGATCAAGGTAGTTAAAATTGTATTAAATTGTTTCAAGAACAATTTTGTCTGATTAATTATTCACAAAACGGGGATGTGTTCAAGTAAATGGAAAACATAAATTATTTGATTGTTTTGTTTTTAATTGATGTCTTAACTAAGTAATTAAATTTAAAGAGGATTTATATACTGACAATCATCTTTGAATTGTAATTTGCTGATAAGTACATTCATTAATTCAATCAGGTGTGTTGATGATTGTAATACAATATGATCTCATGTTTGAATCTTTCTCACCAAAAATATGTGTTTGTTTTGGTTATTTTCATATTTCATAATCAGGTTCATTAAATTTGTAGTGTGTTTGATTTAAAATTTGAAAAAAATACAAAAAGATTTTTGGTTTTTATCTGCTGTTAAATCAATAATTTTTGATTATTTGTTTTAACTCTGAAACATTAAAACATTGGTTTGTTTGAAATTTTATATAAAGTTGAATTTTGAAAAGGTTTACTTGGAGGTTCGTTTGATAGATTTGCTTGGAGGTTCGTTTGATAAATTTGCTTGTAGGTTCGTCTGATAGGTTTGTGAGTAGGTTCGTTTATCAGGTTTGCTTAGAGGTTCGTTCAACAGGTTTGTTGAAAGGTTCGCTTGATAAGGTTTGTTGATAGGTTCGTCGAAAAGGTTTGTTGACAGGTTCGTTCAACATGTTTGGTTGATGGTTCATTTAAAACGTTCGTGAACAAGCTTCGTCACTTTCATCAGAACCACTTCCACGAACCTTCGCACTTGATTTTGATTTTTTTCGAGTTTGGATCATTCAGTATCTTTCTCATATACCATTAGTTTCGGAATTGTATTGTGATTCCAAATAGGTAAATAGATTGGAGTTCGACCGGCTAGATTTGTAGATTTTTTGGTTTTTAGGTCTAGTTAGTCAAACCTATATTCTTGACTTTAATTCTGTTTAAATCTAATTTTGGGAGAAATTGCTTTCATTAAAGTTGTTCATCTATGAATGGCGAACCTTTGTATATAGTTTGTTTAATTTAATTCATAGATTTGAATTTGGATATTAAACTGGAATAGGTTCGTGTAAATGAACACAGGTTCGTTGATTTGAATAGGTTCGTTTCAACTTAAAAGGTTCGGGCTGAACCTCTTCAAATTATTGAACTGAACCTTGTATGGTCAAAGGTTCGTTTGACCATAAGGTTCACAGTAGATTCAAGATTCGTTCATTTATAGGTTCATGAGTTTTAAACAGGTTTGTCTTGTATTAAGGTTCGCTAGTTCTATACTTAGAAATTTTTGAATTTTTTTTTAATTTTAGACTTTTGATTTTTTTATTTTTTTTAATTGGTGTTTGTTTTGTTTGTAGGAATGGCAAATCTTACCTTTGGGGATAAACACAATCTGTGAGCTTATTTGGATCCAACGACAAAGAATGGCAAGGAGTTTCAACCGATGATCGAGTTTTTGAGACGATCGAGGATTTATTATGCTCTCTCCAAGTCATGCAATATTTATAGATCATATATTCAGAGTTTCTGGGAGTCTGCTAGATTGATTACTGTGGATGATGCCTATGTGATTGAAGCTAATGTGCTTGGTCAAGCCATTAGAATTACTGAAGCTGATATCAGGAGAGTCTTGCAGTTTGGAGGTGAACCTGCATGAATGACTTCGATTCCTGAAAGGTGAATAAAGGATGCTTTATGAGAATAAGATACTTTGGAGTATACAATGAGTAATCTATCAAGAAAGGCAAGTTGCCTTTACAGTACAAGTACTTGGCTCATGTACTTCTTCACTGTCTTAGCATGAGGAAGGGTATTTTTGATGAGTTGAGAAATCTGATGAGGTCTGCTATGGTGGCATTGATTCTGAACAAGCCGTTCAGTTTTTCTGCAATGATCTTCAGATACTTGTCAGACAACATTAGCAAGGCAAAAAGACAGATTTTATATGTATCCCAGATTCATTTAGATGCTGATTGATGAAAGATTTCTTCAACATAATTTGCCAAGGGTTGCTTCTGATATTCTCAAGTTAAAGCACATGACTGATTCTAGTCTTGGACAAGTTAAAATTTATCATAAGAGTACTGATGACATTCTGATCAAAAACTTGGTGGGGCATTGTGCTAGAGTTAACTATATTGGTTCTTTGGATGATGCTTGGAGACATGAAGACTCAAATTAAGAAAGTGAACAGTTGGATGATGATGATGAACAACAACCACCACATCCTCCTCAAAATCCACAAGCTAGAAAGTCTCAAGCTCAATCTTCTCAGTCACATCAACAAACACAAGATCCGGTTCAAGAAACACCAAATGTAACTCCTACGACATTGGTTCCTCTTCAAGTGATATATATAGGTCAACAAGATGCTTAAAGACAAGAAGATGCTACTGCTTCTTCTCCACATGTTGATACTGAAGATGTTGGTGCTGAAACTGGTGAAGAATCTACTAAATCTGAGATGGAAACAATTCATGTTGGCAACAGAATGGTGAGACGACTAAAGAAAAGGCCAGCACAACAACAACAGAATAAGGAAGAAAGAGAAGAGGTGAATGATCCTCACTTACAGTTGATGAACTAGAGACATCAAGGCCTAAGAAGAAGAAGAGGATGGCTAAGGTTCCAAAGAAGAAGAAGTCAAGGACTCCTAGGATTATTGTGTCTTCTCTAGTGACTATATCTTCTACACCTGCTTCTATTCCTGTTTCTATACCTGCTTCAGTTGACGTGACTGTTTAAGAAGCCGCTGTTTCTACTTCTCCAGTTCATGATCATTCAGAAACTTTCATGCCTAATCCTGATTTTGTAAATGTTGCATCATTCATGCCTTCATTTGTGAATGCTACAACAGTTACAACTTCATTCTAAGAAGCTTCTACCTTCAGAGGTGGTTCTTTGTTTGAGGGATTCGATGATCTAGACTTAAACTTTTCATTGGATTATGATGACTCTGAGTTGAGACGGAGAATTTCTATTCTATCACAAGAATTTGACAAGTACAGGAAACATAAGGAGAAAGCTGAAACTGAACAACCATCTTCTTCAAGTCAAACTAATATGGATGTGATGAGAAACCATATTGCTCATGTGACAACTAGTACCCGACCGACCGGCAAGTCCGTATGGTGCGTGTACTATCAGCAGTAACTATGTGTGATTTCATGTGTATACACAGTATTTGTATTAACAGAATTCTAAATTCAAGAATTAGTTGTACGTATTTTAGTGTAAACTTAAATAATGTAAGTACAACACTCAATTGAAACATTAGTTGTGTGTATTTAAGTGAAAACCTAAGTACAGTTAACTCAACTAAACATTAGAAAAAACGATGTACAAGTGAATAACAATAACAAATCGGTTGCGATCTGATATCCATAGATGACAGGAATCAGATGGCCGACAATTCAATGCGAAAACAATGTGATCTCAGGGTGTTTAGTTGAGTCAGACAGTGAGGAAACACAATTCAAACATAATTTACAGTGTTGTTTCAGAATAACGAACTGACAGTGTGTTTGCGTGAGTGACGATTCACAGAAACATATATGTGAATTTAACGTTCTGAAATGATGACTGAGAAGTAGAAAACAAAATTCGGAAAGCAAAACCATCGTTGTGTTCGTTCGAATGACGATTCGAACGAATACGCGCGATGGTGACACGATCTAACGAAACGAAAACGAAACACGACGCGAACGAAATTAATTTAATAAAATAAAACATTTAACAATTTTACAAGTTTGAAACTCATCAATTAATTATAATGGTCTTCTTTTATTTATTACAATTAAATACGCGTAAAATTCCGGATACGGGACGAAAACGCGAACCGAGCATCCGAAACGAACCCGAATACCCCCGGGGTATAAAAGCATCAAATGAGGGTATTTCTCCTCATTTTTCATCTGCTCTATCTCTCTCTAAAAGCTATTCCCGAACCTTTCACTACCTCACTAGACACCAACTTGAAATCGTCATATCTCCTTCATTTCTCAACGAATTTCAGTGATTCTTGAACCCACGCGAAGCCCTTGATGTCCTCTACATAGAAGTACAACCGATATGAAATTTTCACCAGCTGAAATGAAGGTATGATCAAGGGAAAAGCACGATAATTAGGGTTTCTATGCTTTGATCGAGCCACCCACGTAATCTGTGTAAAACTTGTACACACCCACACCTATTTCGAGTCCAGTAGCTAAACTCCACACCATAGGAGCATGGATACCACCCAGCAACAGAAAAGACTCGATGAGGATGAAGGGAGGTTGCAGGTTGGCGAGTTCGTGAAGGATAGCCGAACTGATCTGCAGCTCAGGTGGAAGTCACGAACCTTCCCACACCAGCGAACCTTCCAGCCTTCCCGAACCCTCGACGATGAGAGTTTCATTTGCACGAACCATGCTGGGGTGCCGAGCCTATTCCACCTGAGTGAACCGGTGTGCAACAGTCAAGCGAAACCCTCTGCTTCACGAACCTGGGCTGCATGGAGACGAACCCTGGAAGCATCACTCTTGGTCGAACCTTGCGTGGGTGACCGAACCTCCTCATCAGTCGGCGAACCATCTTGGTCAGCCGAACCCACATACATTTAGACAAACCCTTGTGATGGCCACGAATCATTACATGCTCGCGAACCTATGGGGTTGTCGAACCAGGGGTACACGAACCCAACTCTCACGAACCCATGTAGCCGAACCCTATGATTCGGTGGGCAACGAACCTTATGACATTCATCTAGCCGAACCACTACATGGCCACGAACCCAAGCATACTAAGCAGGCCGAACCCTTACCTCGATCCACAGGTTCGCCGCATTTGAATGTGTTCCATCTACTCGGCCAACATCCAGCCCTACGCAAGTGTTGCTTAGCCCAATTCCTCTTCGGCTCAGAAAATCCACCTAGTCGGCCCAATACTTTCATTGGCCCACCATTCATAACCGGCACATTGATTTTTTGATAAACCCTCAATGAGCCCAACATCATCCAAGCCGGCCCAGCATAGAACCCATCGGCCCAAGAGCAAACTAGGGCCCGTGATTCCTATTTTCGGCCAAAAACACACATCGGCCCACGTATATCACTCGAACTATTAAATTCATTCGGCCCACATAGTTGATAAATTAATTCAACACATTAAAAACAAAAGGGCTATTAGAAAAAGTATACAAGAAATCAATTGTTACCTATGTGTTATGACAAGGTTAAGGACTTAGGCTCATAAAACCTAAATCAACATAGTTTGAATGTAACATCAAGTGAATTCAAGTGTGAAGTCAAAATGGATCGATGAACATGTAAAAATCATAATTAATAAATGGGGGCCGAATGAAAACCGAGACTCACGAGTGTTAGCCAATACTAGGGCTAACACATGCACGCGCACAAATCGATACAACTTATACCTATAAGTTACAATCATATGAAATCAATTCAGGAACGTGAAACAATCAGTCAAGTACAATCAAGAGCGCGTGCATCTTTTCTTTTAAACTAAGTCAACCCTACAACAACAACGTGAGTTCATATGCCCCTTTTACTTTAATCTTAACTGATTTTAAACTCTCGGGGCTGAGAAAAATGTTTACATTTAATTATTTAAAAGTTCTGCTTAACATGTTATTTATACTTTGATTTAGATAATATTTAAATGATTATTATCGCTTATCATTGTATGCATGGTTGTATGATTATGACATGACAGGGATAATCAGATGAACAAGATGATATATCTTACTAATTCATCAACACATTAGAATAATATAGTTATAAGATTTTATCTTATTACACTCATTTATTCTTACATAAACAGACATTGGAACAATCACAGGTAAACATAAGAATGTTATAAAGATATTACATATCTTCGTATTAACATTCGACACAAGAGTTAAGTAAGTGTAATAGGACAAGTCCTTTTAACACATAGCTTTACAACTCAACACATATTACAAGAGAACATGGAACAAAGAATGAGAAACATGATAATGTAATTTCATGATAACAACATCATTCATTCAAATAATTAATATAATGTAATAAGACAAGTTCTTATTTAACTTTGTTAATAACATGGAGAACATATGACAATGACAACAATAACATGAATGAACGCAATTACAATTAGTTACTATTGATCTGTTGTATTATATCACTTCAATCATGTGCCACTAGTTCAAGTTGATCATGTAAGCCCCTATAATTCGCTGAACAATTAGTTTGACGTGACTAAACCGACGATAGCATAGTGGTACCATAGGTTTGACAAGCCTCTAGCTTGTAGGGCTAGTATGTTGATCGTATTGATTCATTGGCCGATAACGTATGACCGGTGACAGGGCGACTTCAAGTCAGGTTCTAGTAAGCGACACATGGTGATATTAATCTGCAGAGATAACTAATTAATCCGTCATTTCTTGTTAACTAGTAGACTAGGTAATGTATATTCTCACGTCATATTTCTAGTAACTGTTTCGATGAGGTCTATTGGTATACAAAGTGGTAGAGATAAATCGGATGCATTGACATCTGATTATGTGAGGATTTCAATGGATTCCTTTTAGGCTCCATGCACTATAGTTCAAGAGCAAATTACAAGTGGTTAACTAACACTCTTAATATTTAAAAGTGAAACAACAGTTAACCCAACAAATATAGAATAATACAAGGAATAGATTTGATAAATCTAATATCCTTAACATATAATGGTTATCTAGACTTCGGTTCGATAACTACAATTACATCATTATATTATTCTATACAAGTTATCACAGGGATTCAAGAATGATATGGACATGTGGATTGGGAATGGAAATCAATAGTTGTATTGAAAGTTGTGTGGAGTTCTAGTAGTGAGGTGGTGGGATGTTGGCTAGGGCTTAGTTCCCTTACATATGCCCTATATATAAGCATCACTACTAGGATGAAATATTACTTGTAAATATAACTATTGAGAAGCCATTGGGTGAACAAGTGAACAAATGGCATACAAGTAACATAATATACATTGTGATTGTGCATGTGAATGAATCAAGGTTTTCAATTAACATAATTATGAACTCACTAACCTCGTGTTGACTATGTTTAAATACATGTTTTCTCAGGTGATGAACAGGTGTAGCTACATACATACAAGGATTAAGCTAGTGGACTTTTAGAAGACCTAGCTTTATTTTGTGTGGCATGCTTTTGGTGACAAGAACAATGAATCATCTTTTGTATATCTTGTACATATACAAGATATAGTTATATTGATTCTTTTGATAGATTTACTTGATTAAATTATGAACGATACATTGTAATTTAATCTTGTAATTATATATCATGGATGTGTTAGCATTTCTCATTTATATTATCATGTGCTATGTAAACAATCTGATCATTTGATTATCATTCAAGATATCGCGCCCCGGGAACCTTTCGCCAGACGGGAAAACACTATCCATTCCCGTTGGCCTGGGGTGTGACAGATTGGTATCAGAGCCATGGTTATATAGAAATATAGGTCATGTTACTTTAAACGGTTTGGCCTAGACTATAAATCGATTTTGCATATACAACCACCTCCTCCTCCACCACCACCAGTTCATCAGCAGGATCCGGCAACGATAGCACTGGCCACACTACTGACCAGTCAACTGAGGGAAGTGATTCTGGAGATGATGAATTGGATCAACACCAACAACAGCAACAATGTTGCCAACTCATCTGGAGAAGGCAGTGGAAACAACCACCATCACCAAGACTACTCCTACAAAAACATTGTGGGATGTAAGCCACCGAGTTTCAGTGGCAGCGAAGGGGCCGTCGGATTGATCTAATGGATCGAGAAGATGAAGACAACACTGGAAATCAGCAACTATCCGGAACAGTATAGAGTAAAGTATGCTGCGGGGTCGTTTCACAAACGAGCGTTAACTTGGTGGAACGCTCAGGTTACTACCAGAGGCAGGGATGAGGCCCTGTCAATGCCGTGGGATGACTTCAAGGCATTGTTGAGGGCAGAATTTTGCCCAAGAAACGAAATCAAGAAGGTTGAGACCGAATTACTCAACCTGGTTATGATCGGTGCTGGGCATATGGCCTACACCACCAGATTTCACGAGCTGGCATCTTTGGCACCGGATATAGTGCCAACATTGGAAAAGAGGATTGAACGGTATATCGGGGGATTACCGGCATGTATGCAAGGTTTTATCCTTGCTGCTCACCCCACTTCCATGGAAATGGCGGTTACTCTGTCATCAACAATGACAGACGTGATGGTTGCCTCTGGGGCAATCAAGAAAGAGACTGACTCAGCCAAAGCTGGAAATTCAAGGAAGTCGGACAAGAGGCCGGCTAAGAAACAAAAAGTGGTTAAAAACTTTGCTGCAACCACCCAGACTCCCACGCTCAATCAACCACCACTGCTACAGGTCAAGTACATGAGCAACACCTCAAGACAGTCTTTGAACTTCTGAAAGAGGAATGACTCTATGCCAAATTCTCCAAGTGTGAATTCTGGTTAAGAGAAGTTCAGTTATAGGGACACGTGATTAACAGTGATGGTATTCATGTGGATCTAGCCAAGATTGAAGCAATCAAGAACTGGGATATGCCTACAACACCAACAGAGATACGGTCATATTTGGGATTGGTAGGTTATTACAAGAGATTCATCTCGAATTTCTCTAAGATAGCCTTGCCTCTCACCAAGCTCACACAGAAGTCTTAACCTTTTGTGTGGACACATAAACAAGAGGAGGCATTCCAGACACTGAAACAAAGATTGTGCAATGCTCCAATCTTAACACTCCCAGAAGGCAACGATGACTTTGTAGTATACTGTGATGCTTCCCATTAGGGACTTGGATGTCTTTTGATGCAATGAGACAAATTCATTGCTTATGCCTCTCGACAGCTGAAGATACATGAGAAGAATTACACGACACATGACTTAGAACTGGGAGCTGTTGTATTTGCCTTAAAGATTTGGAGACATTACATGTATGGTACCAAATGCACGATCTTCACAGATCGCAAGAGCCTACAACACATATTTGATCAGAAGGATCTTAACATGAGACAGAGACGTTGGGTTGAGCTCCTGAACGATTACGATTGTGTGATCAAATACCATTCGGGCAAAGCAAATGTTGTTGCAGATGCTTTGAGCCGGAAGGAAAGAGTCAAACCTTTACGCGTTCGCGCAATGGGAATGACTGTGCAAACAAGTTTGAAAGATCAAATCATGAGAGCACAACAAGAAACAGTGGCTAGAGACAACTTGAAACGTGAGCTCGATTGTGGAGCTGAGAAACACTTCAAGACAAAACAGGATGGAGTTAGCTATTATCTGGATCGTGTTTGGATTCCAGCAGTAGATGAACTTCGAACACTCATACTTGACGAGGCACACAAGACACGTTATTCAGTTCATCATGGTGCCGATAAGATGTACCAAGATCTTAGGTAATTTTATTGGTGGCCGGGTATGAAGAAAGACATTGCCACTTATGTTGGCAAATGCATTACATGTGCCAAGGTCAAAGCAGAACACCAGAAACCTTCGGGTTAGCTGGAACAACCGGAGATACCACAATGGAAGTAGAAACAAATAGCTATGGATTTCATTACCAAGCTACCCCGCACTTCCAGTGGATACGATTCTATTTGGGTCATCATTGATAGATTGACCAAGTCCGCACACTTTTTGCCGATCAGAGAGACATACAAGATGGAGAAACTAGCGAGAATATACATTTATGAAATAGTAGTGAGGCACGGGGTGCCAATGTCTATTATTTCAGACCAGGACAATCGATTTACTTCGTGGTTCTGGGAATCATTGCAACAATCCTTAGGGACAAGTGTTAACTTGAGCACTGCTTATCATCCACAAACGGATGGACAAAGCAAGTCACCATTCAAACCCTAGAGGATATGCTAAGATCATGCATCCTAGACTTCGGTGGAAGTTGGGACACACACCTACCTGTCATTGAGTTCTCCTACAACAACAGCTACCACAGCAGCATCGGATGTGCTCCTTTTGGAGCACTATATGGTAGAAAATGTCGGTCTCCCATTTGTTGGACCGAAGTGGGAGACAACAGAATAACTGGGCCTGAACCTATTCTGGAAACTACCGATAAGATAGCCCAGATACAACAACGATTACAAGCAACACGTAGCCGCCAAAAGTGTTATGCAGACAAACGGCGTAAGCCTTTGGAATTCGATGTGGGTGACCGAGTCATGTTGAAAGTGTCCCCATGGAAAGGCGTCGTTCGTTTTGGGGCTAACCACAAGCTAGCACCTAGGTATGTCGGACCGTTTGAGATTACTCAACGCATAGGTCATGTGGCATACAGACTCAGACTCCCTGATGAGCTTAGCGGAGTACACGATGTGTGTCATGTATCAAATCTCAAAAGGTGCTTAGCAGACGAATCATTGATCATACCATTGGAAGAGATACAAGTTGATGAGCAATTACATTTCATTGAAGAACCTGTAGAGATTATGGAACGTGAAGTTAAGAAACTGAAACGAAGCCGTATCCCTATTGTAAAGGTTCGATGAAACTCCAAGCGTGGACCAGAATTTACCTGGGAGCGCGAGGACAACATGAAAGCAAAGTATCCCCACCTGTTTGAGAATTGAAGCCCGACCTTTATGCTTAAATTTCGGGACGAAATTTCTTTAACAAGGGGAGACTGTGACAACTAGTACCCGATCGACCGGCAAGTCCGTACGGTGCGTGTACTATCAGCAGTAACCATGTGTGATTTCATGTGTATACACAGTATTTGTATTAACAGAATTCTAAATACAAGAATCAGTTGTACATATTTTAGTGTAAACTTAAATACTGTAAGTACAACACTCAATTGAAACATTAGTTGTGTGTATTTAAGTGAAAACATAAGTACAGTTAACACAACTAAACATGAGAAACAACGATGTTCAAGTGAATAACAATAAATAATCGGTTGCGATCTAATATCCATAGATGACAGGTATCAGATGGCCGACAATTCAATGCGAAAACAATGTGATCTCAGGGTGTTTAGTTGAGTCCGACAGTGAGGAAACACAATTTAAACATAATTTACAGTGTTGTTTCAGAACAACGAACTGACAGTGTGTTTGCGTGAGTGATGATTCACACAAACATATCTGTGAGTTTAACGTTCTGAAATGATGACTGAGAAGTTGAAAACAAAAGTCAGAAAGCAAAACCATCGTAGTGTTCGTTCGAATGACGATTCGAACGAATACGCGCGATGGTGACGCGATCTGACGAAACGAAAACGAAACACGACGCGAACGAAATTAATTTAATAAAATAAACATTTAACATTTTTACAATTTTGAAACTCATCAATTAATTAAAATAGTCTTCTTTTATTTATTACAATTAAATACGCGTAAAATTCCGGATACGCGACGAAAACGCGAACCGAGCATCCGAAACGAACCCGAATACCCCCGGGGTATAAAAGCATCAAATGAGGGTATTTCTCCTCATTTTTCATCAGCTCTATCTCTCTCTAAAAGCTATTCCCGAACCTTTCACTACCTCACTAGAAACCAACTTCAAATCGTCATATCTCCTTCATTTTTCAACGAATTTCAGTGATTCTTGAACCCACGCGAAGCCCTTGATGTCCTCTACATAGAAGTACAACCGATCTGGAATTTTCACCACCTGAAATCAAGGTATGATCAAGGGAAAAGCACGAAAATTAGGGTTTTTATGCTTTGATCGAGCCACCCACGTAATCTGTGTAAAACTTGTACACACCCACACCTATTTCGAGTCCAGTAGCTAAAATCCACACCATAGGACCATGGATACCACCCAGCAACAGAAAAGACTCGATGAGGATGAAGGGAGGTTGCAGGTTCGCGAGTTCGTGAAGGATAGCCGAACTGATCTGCGGGTCAGGTGGAAGTCACGAACCTTCCCACACCAGCGAACCTTCCAGCCTTCCCGAACCCTCGACGATGAGAGTTTCATTTGCACGAACCCTGCTGGGGTGCCGAGCCTATTCCACCTCAGTGAACCGGTGTGCAACAGTCAAGCGAACCCCTCTATTTCACGAACCTGGGCTGCATGGAGACGAACCCTGGAAGCATCACTCTTGGCCGAACCTTGCGGGGGTGACCGAACCTCCTCATCAGTCGGCGAACCATCTTGGTCAGCCGAACCCACATACATTTAGACGAACCCTTGTGATGGCCACGAATCTTTACATGCTCACGAACCTATGGTGTTGTCGAACCAGGAGTACACGAACCCAACTCTCACGAACCCATGTAGCCGAACCCTGTGATTCGGTGGGCAACGAACCTTATGACATTCATCTAGCTGAACCACTACATGGCCATGAACCCATGCATACTAAGTAGGCCGAACCCTTACCTCGATCCACAGGTTCGCTGCATTTGAATGTGTTGCATCTACTCGGCCAACATCCAGCCCTACGAAAGTGTTGCTTAGCCCAAATCCTCTTCGGCTCAGAAAATCCACCTACTCGGCCCAATACATTCCTTGGCCCACCATTCATAACCGACACATTGATTGTGTGACAAACCCTCAATGAGCCCAACATCAACCAATCCGGCCCGGCATAGAACCCATCGGCCCAAGAGCAAACTAGGGCCCATGATTCCTATTTTCGGCCAAAAACACACATCGGCCCACGTATATCACTAGAACTATTAAATTCATTCGGCCCACATAGTTGATAAATTAATTCAACACATTAAAAACAAAAGGGCTATTAGAAAAAGTATACAAGAAATCAATTGTTACCTATGTGTTATGACAGGGTTAAGGACTTAGGTTCATAAAACCTAAATCATCATAGTTTGAATGTAACATCAAGTGAATTCAAGTGTGAAGTCAAAATGGATCGATGAACATGTAAAAATCATAATCAATACATGGGGGCCGAATGAAAACCGAGACTCACGAGTGTTAGCCAATACTAGGGCTAACACTAGCACGCGCACAAATCGATACAACTTATACTTACAAGTTACAATCATATGAAATCAATACAGGAACGTGAAACAATCAGTCAAGTACAATCAAAAGCGCGTGCATCTTTTTTTTCAAACTAAGTCAACCCTACAACAAAAAGGTGAGTTCATATGCCCCTTTTACTTTAATCTTAACTGATTTTAAACTCTCGGGGCTGAGAAACATGTTTACTTTTAGTCATTTAAAAGTTCTGCTTAACATGTTATTTATACTATGATTTAGATAATATTTAATTGTTTACTATCGCTTATCATTGTATGCATGCTTGTATGATTATGACATGACAGGGATAATCAGATGAACAAAATGATATATCTTACTAATTCATCAACACATTAGAATAATATAGTTATAAGATTTTATCTTATAACACTCATTTATTCTTACATAAACAGACATTGGAAAAATCACAGGTAAACATAAGAATGTTATAAAGATATTACATATCTTCGTATTAACATTCAACACAAGAGTTAAGTAAGTGTAATAGGACAAGTCTTTTTAACACTTAGCTTTAGAACTCAACACATATTACAAGAGAACATGGAATAAAGAATGAAAATCATGATAATGTAATTTCATGATAACACCAACATTCATTCAAATAATTAACATAATGTAATAAGACAAGTTCTTATTTAACTTTGTTAATAACAAGGAGAACATATGACAATGAGAACAATAACATGAATAAACGCAATTACAATTAGTTACTATTGATCTGTTGTATTATATCACTTCAATCATGTGCCACTAGTTCAAGTTTATCATGTAAGTCCCTATAATTCGCTGACCAGTTAGTTTGAGGTGACTAAACCGACGATAGCATAGTCGTACCATAGGTTTGACAAACCTCTAGCTTCTAGGGCTAGTATGTTGATCGTATTGATTCATTGGCCGGTAACGTATGACCGGTGAAAGGGCGACTTCAAGTCAGGTTCTGGTAAGCGACACATGGTGATATTAATCTGTAGAGATAAGTAATTAATCCATCGTTTCTTCTTGACTAGTAGACTGGGTAATGTATATTCTCACGTCATATTGCTAGTAACTGTTTCGATGAGGTCTATGGGTATACAAAGTGGTAGAGATAAATAGGATGCATTGAAATTTGATTACGTGAGGATTTCAATGTATTCCTTTTAGGCTCTATGCACTATAGTTCAAGAGCAAATTACAAGTGGTTAACTAACACTCTTAATATTTAAAAGTGAAACAACAATTAACCCCACAAATATAGAATAATACAAGGAATAGATTTGATAAATCTAATATCCTTTACATATAATGGTTATCTAAACTTCGGTTTGATAACTACAATTACATCATTATATTATTCTATACAAGTTATCACAGGGATTCAAGAATGATATGGACATGTGGATTGGGAATGGAAATCAATAGTTGTATTGCAAGTTGTGTGGAGTTCTAGTAGTGAGGTGGTGGGATGTTGGCTAGGGCTTAGTTCCCTTACATATGCCCTATATATAAGCATCACTACTAGAATGAAATATTACTTGTAAATATAACTATTGAGAAGCCATTGGGTGGACAAGTGAACAAATGACATACAAGTAACATAATATACATTGTGATAGTGCATGTGAATGAATCAAGGTTTTCAATTAACATACTTATGAACTCACCAACCTCGTGTTGAGTTTGTTTAAGTACATGTTTTCTCAGGTGATGAACAGGTGTAGCTACATACATACAAGGATTAAGCTAGTGGACTTTTAGAAGACCTGGCTTTATTTTGTGTGGCATGCTTTTGGTGACAAGAACAATGAATCATCTTTTGTATATCTTGTACATATACAAGATATAGTTATATTGATTCTTTTGATAGATTTACTTGATTAAATTATGAACGATACATTGTAATTTAATCTTGTAATTCTATATCATGGATGTGTTAGCATTTCTTATTTATATTATCATGTGCTATGTAAACAATCTGATCATTTGATTATCATTCAAGATATCGCGCCCCGGGAACCTTCCGCCCGACGGGAAAACACGATCCGTTCCCACCGGCCTGGGGTGTGACAGCTCAACTTCAGAAGTGGAGAGAAGAGGACTTGTTGGAAAAGAAGTTGATGAATGATAGAATTGCTTCAGTGGAGATATTGACTGAGAAACAAAGTGTTGAACTTGCTGAGTTAAAGAAAGAGAATCAAGTGCTGAAGCAAAAGATGAATGATATTCAAGTTAAAGTTAGTATTTCTGATACTCAAGCTGAAGCTACTGGTGCTAGTGTTGCTCCAGTGTATGTAAATATTGATGATGAAGAAGAGGAAGAGAAAGTTGATTATGAAGACTCAGACATTTTTGAACATCCAAGCTTTAATGCTTTCAATGATGATGATGAAGATGATGATGGTGATATGACTGGAGTTGGAAGTTCAAGTAGATTGAATTCTATTACAGGAGCTATAGTGATTTATCAGCCATCTGGAATTTATTTTGATGTTAATCCTATTTAAAGCCATGGATATTGAAGATGCTGAAATTGAAGATTTGACAGAGTTAGAATATCCAAAGCAAGTTGTTGATGGTTCATTGTCTACATTTATGGAATTATTCAAACAAGCTAATGGAAGAAGGAGAAATTGAAGGTGGTTATTCCAGAGAAGATCTAGCTGTGTTGTTTGGAATAACAGTCAATGATTTGCAAAGTGCAAATGATTCTGGAAAGATGGTAGCTGGAGAATCCTATTAGTCTTTTGAAGTTGAGCAAGATGATCAGATTGATGAAAATTTGTATAATCTGCAAACTTTGAAAAAATATTTGATATTGAAGTTCAGAAAAGAGTTCCAAGCACAACTGGTGATTCAATGAAGATCAAGACTCATATCGATATGTGGAGAGAGAGTCAAGAAGAAAACAAGTATATCATTGATCATTTAATGATTTTTAAGCAAATGGTTGAAGTGTTTGATGAAAAAGTTAAAGAGATTCAAGATTGGATCAAAATCTAAGATGAGAGGAAGAATTGTGAGTTATGGTTACTTTCACAACATTCCTAGAAGTTTGAAGAACAAAGGATGCTATGTTGTTAAAAGAACTGATGGTTGCCAATATTTTGGGAAACCTTTTGACATTATGTCATTACCTTCTTTTGAGTGTATGTAGTTATTAAGACTGAGAATGATAAAGCCTATTCAGACATATCATAATGAAAGATTTGAGAAGCTGTTAAAGAATGAAGCTAAGACTGGCTGGAATTGGTTGGTTCCACAATTTTCAGTGTTAAAGCATAACTCTTATGTGTATCCAAAGCCAAAAGTTTATTCTAGACCAATATTGAGAAAGATAGAACAAAATTGGAATGCTTATTTCAAGTTTTAGTTCTATTATGGAAGAACTTCTGAAGCTGCTATACTATTGAAAGAAAATGAGAAGTGGAGGGTGACTAGACTGCTAGATCCAGTTTGGGTGGTTAACTGTTCAAAAAAAAATATTGATCTACTTAATGAAGTTGAAATCTATGTAAGTGAAGGGTTTCATGATGTTGGTGTGAGCTATAAAGACATGGCTGTTCAATTTCAAACAATAGCAAGAATGTGTTACACTCTGGGAATTCATTCTGGATGCAGATGGGATGATGTTAATTACTTGTATGTTGAGTTGATGAAATTGCAGAAAGAGATAGATGATAGAGATGCAAAGTTGGAAGCTGAAAGACTATCAAAGATTCCAAAGTCAGTTGTTATTCATGCTGCAGATAATGTCTGTGAAGATCAGACAACAAGTGGAACTCCGATTGCAGATTGAAGACAAAGACTTTGAAGATTTTGAAGCAACTATTAAGGGGGAGTTTATTAGTACATTTTGTAATAGTTTGCTTTCAAAATGTATAAGTTAATGTAGGTTTTGCTAAGGTTCGTCTGGCCCACGAACCTAGGCAAGGTTTTGTAAAGGTTCGGCGAACCTATGGATTGTAAAGGTTCGTCCAGCGAACCTCAAGGTTCATCTTGTGAACCTAAGGGTTCGGCTGGGTTCGTTTTATTGTTATGTATATATAGCAGGTTTGTCTGTTAGTTTTGGTGTGGTAACAGAGCTTAGATTGAGAGAACCTGTGAGAGAGATTTGAGAACTGTGTGTTCTTGTTCTTTTTCATTGTAATCAGATTCTATTGATCAATGAAATGATGTTTATATAAATGATTGTGTATCTTTGATTCATATAGATCTAATCTAGATTCCGAATAGATTTGATTGTTAACAGAATTCCGTTGATCGATCAAGAGCTAATCTACACTTGTTCCATATCTGCAACTTCGAAGAATATCTGACATCTGCATAAAGGTTTAACATCATTGTGTGACAGATTAGTTAGCCACATGGGATCGAATATACGCACCGTATCCCATTTGTTGTCTTTGCACAACACTATAACTGCTTCAGCTGTTCTCCCATCATAGTACCACCATCAGAAACTTAGTTTTAAAAGCCTTTGATTTTTGCTTATGAAAACCATAATGATTTTGTGTAACTGGTTTGGCCTTCTTGGCAGTGGGAGGATTCTTAGGTGCCTTCTGAGGTGTCACCCTAGGCTTTGAGGATTGATCAATCCTCATTGATCTTCTGGTAAGTTTGGTCTTGGGTGTGACCTTCTGATTCTTCCCATAGAAGAATTCAGTTGGCCGGTGCAGAAAGTTTCTAGCAATGTGGCCTGGTCTACCATACGCAAAACAACATACCTTTTCATGAAATTCATTTAGGTCAAACGACTTTACATCACAATCATTATGACCAGAGGAAGTACTTGTAGAGGCCTGTTCCAGTGACCCCCGGTTGGAACAAAAGGTTGCAGTTAGGGTTTAACTTTGAACCCGCCTCTTTGGTGAGTGAACGTGGAATGAGCCCTATTCACATGCTTTAAAGAAAAAGAAATTGATTCTAAAACATCATCATTCTTAAAAAAAAAGAATTAAAATTCCTAAACATCTCATTTGGTTTTATATTAATTTCAACAAATCTTCCTACAAAATCAGTTTTTGGAATAAAAGGAGATTTTGTAGATGATGTTGAACACTTTTGTGCTCTTCCCAGCACTTCTCTCCTCATTCTTCCCCCTCAGACCTGTATCATTCAAACTATCTGCACGCACCTCAGAATCATCAGAAATATTAGGGTCCATCTCAACAAGATCTGCTGTGAGAGGTACCGGTTTTTTATCACCTGTGGTGAAATCACACCTTCGGTCTGAGTTCATCAGTAGATCATCAAAAAATGTGTTGATGTTGGGCACGATGAAATAGTTATGGTTAAACGGAGGTTTCACCTTCGTAAAGCCAAGCCCAAAGGCAGAAAGCCTATTCTTTCTGTTAAGAAGCATGGCAAGACATCGTATCAATTGCTTAAAGGCAGAAAGCCCAATCTTGCCCATTTGGAACCTTTTTGAGCTACATGTACTTATTTGAATATGACTTCTCCAAAATTTGAGCCTAATGCTGTCGAAGGAATATTTTTGAGATACTCAGTTAATTCTTTAAGCAAAAGAGTTCTTAATTTGACTACAAGGGTGATTGAAGAGGCATACCAAGTCATTGTATGCAGATTCATCGAAACATTGCCTGGAAAAAAGGTCTAGAATGGCTTTTTTATTATGAATCAGTTGTTGACATCTTTCATAACTTGTTTCCTTCTTTGGAAGATCTTGTTGAATCCTTGAATGATACTATTAATATTCATGGCTCTTGATTTACAAGATTTATTCTTGAATCTTCTAAAGGAGAATCTTCTGAAGGAGGTTCTTATGTTTTTCATGACAATTCTTCTTCTTCATTTGTTCTGGAACAAAATGAAAGTTTCGAATATTTACCTTTTGAAGATGAATTTGATTATTCAATTAATGATCCATCTGTTATTATTTAATCTAATATTCAAGGGTAGATTTTACCATAAGAAGATACTCATCTTACAAATCTTGAATAAGAAATAGCTGTGGAGGAGATTGTGACTCATAGAGTTAATCTAAATCATCCAATTGAAAAAAAAACATAGGTGATTTCAATTACGTAGTCAAAACAAGGAGTCAGCATGCTCAAGATGAAGGAGATGAGGTTATTGTCAAGTATTCAAGAGACAATGAATTCATGATTATACTCATTATTTATAAGTCAAATAGAGCCAAAGAATGTTAAAGAATCATTTAAGGCGTCTTCCTGTATAACAGCCATGGAAGAAGACTTGAGTCAATTTGAGAAGATGGGAGTTTGGAGGCTAGTAGATTGCCCTGAAGATGTTATTCCCATATGTACCAGATGGGTGTACAAATGTAAAAAGGTGATAAGGCCGTCATTGTAAGGAAAAAGCTAGATTGGTTGTCCAGGGTTTTAATCAACAAGAGGGCATTGACTATGATGAGGTATATGCTCCTATTGCAAGAATTGAAGCTATTCGATTGTTCGTTGCTTATGCTAGCTTCAAAAATTCCAAAGTATTTCAACTGGATGTCAAGAGTGCCTTTTTATATGTCAAAGTGAAAGAAGAAGTATATGTCGTTCAACCACCTGGGTTTGAAGATCCAAATAATCATACAAATTGTTATCGTCTTGATAAGGCTTTATATGGATTACATCAAGCACCTAGGGCGTGGTATGAGATATTGTCAACTCATCTGTTAGATAATGGTTTTTCAAGGGGAAATATTGTTAGTACTCTGTTTATATTGAAGATAGATGATGACATTTTGATCGTGCAAATATATGTGGATGACATTATTTTTGGAGTTATAAATGAACAGTTATGCAAGGATTTTGAAGCGGTTATGAAGTAGAAATTTGAAATGAGTGCTATGGGAAAATTAGCTGTCTTTCTGGGAATTCAAGTAGATCAAAAGAAGAACAACTTAATCATACATCAGAGTTTTTATGTACATGACATCTTGACCAAATTCAAGATGAATGATTGTAAATCTATTTCTACTCCTATCTGCACTCATCATAATTTAGGAAATGATGAGAACAGTATAGATGATGATCAACATCTATATCGTTCAATGATTGGTTCCCTAATGTACTTAACTGCCTTATGACCCCAAATCATGTTTGCTGTTTGTTTGTATTCAAGAATTCAGGCAAAGCCTAAAGATTCACATATTAAGGCTGTGGAACGAATTTTTCCCTATTTGAAGGGAAAACCAAGTCTTGGACTTTGGTACCCTTATGATTATAGCATTAATTTTATAGCTTTTTTCAGATTCTGACTATTGCGGCTATAACCTTCACAGTAAGTCAACAATAGGGGGTTGCCAATTCTTTGGTAATAAACTAGTAACATGGCAATGTATACAACAACTTACTGTAGCCATCTCTACCTGTGAGGTTGAGTATGTTGCTGCTTCAAGTTGTTGTTCACAGTTTTTTTGGATTCAACAACAAATGCGATATTACGGCTTAAATATACAATAACTCCTATTTTTGTTGATAATACAGCTGCAATAGCCATTACTGAAAATCCTGTTTCACATAAAAGAACAAAACACATTGATATCCGTCATCATTTTATTCAAGATTCTGCAGAGAAAAAGTTCAACCCACTTTTGAAAATTAGTAAGTTGACAACATTGCTTACATTTTCACAAAAGCTTTTGATTCAACTAGTTTGTAGAAGGACTATGGATGATTAATTTTGAGTGAAAAATTTTTAAAAATAATACTTGAAAGTTTGTTTTAGTTTTTAGTTTTACTTTTTAGTTTTTATCTTTCAACTTTGATGTTTAATAATTTTTGAAAAATATAAATCTTTGAAAATTGCATCCAGGATTTATAAAAAATGATAAGAATTTGATTTATTTGAATTGTTATTTCTAAATGATTAAAATTTGATTTGTTAACATTTATACATATGAATTTAATAATATTTAATTGGTGTACTAAAGCATATATGTAATATTTGATTTGATTGAGTATTTGATTTTGAAAATAGGAAAAACTTAAATACTTTACTTTGATTGATACTGGGCAACAAATTTTTTTTTAAAAGTACGGTTTAACGAGTTCTCTATCTTTAAACATATTTGCACTAACTGAGTTTCAATAAAAATGGATTGAGAGTTGATTTATATATACACCTTATATGCCATCAATGATATTTTAAAACATATACTAAATTTTCTATGTTATATGTCAATATTGTTAGTACATTTTCTAGTACTTTGCTTTCAAATTGTGTAAGTTAATTTAGGTTTGATGCTAGATTCGTTTGGCCCACGAACCTAGGCATGTGTCTGTAAAGGTTCGGCGAACCTAGAGTATTGTGATGTAAAGGATCGTCCAGCGAACCTATTGGTTCATTTGGTGAACCTGATGGTTCGGCTAGGTTCGGCTGAGGTTTGTGTATATATTGCAGGTTTGTCTGATTTTGTAGGGGTGAGTGAAAGAACCTGTGTGTGTTAGATCTGTGTGACTGTGAAAGAACTGTGTTTTCTAACTGTGTGTTCTTGTATTCAGATTCCAGTATTAATGAACATAATGTTTATTAAAATAATTGCATGTCTTTGATTCATATAGATTCTATCTAGATTCCGCATAGATTGTATTGTTAATAGAATTCCAGTGATCGATAAAGAGCAATCTACAGTGGTATAAGAGATTTAAGAGATTTTGGAGGAGTTCTATACAAGTTCTTGAAGATTATCAATTATTTTGAAGATTCTGGAGTTTTATTTTCGGTTTCTAAACTTTTGCTGATATTTCATCATCATGTATTATTATTTTGCTGGTTGAAATCGGAGATTTTGCCTTAAAAACAGTGAATTAGAAGGTTGAAGTTTTGAAGGTTTTCCCTCCAGTTTTTGAGGATTTTCCCTCCAAAATTTCAAAGTCTAAACCATAGGTTTGTGAGACGAATCTGTTTGATTCTCAGCTAATTTTAAAATTTAGGTTCGTTTATTAAAGTTTTGGAGAGGTTCGTTGGAAAGGTTTTGACAAAGGTTCGTCTATCAATAAGGTTCATTGGTCAAGGTTTGTTGTTGGTTCGTTGACTAAGGTTCGCTGGTCAAAGTTTGTAGCTGGTTCGTTGACTAAGGTCCGTTGGTCAATGTTTGTCTCTGGTTCGTTCATTAAGGTTCGTTTGACCAATATTTGAAGGAGGTTCGTCTGATACATAGGTTCGTGAGCTTATAAAAGGGGAATAGATTCACTGATAAAATAATTTTTTAATCATGGCATATATGTTTGCAGCAGCTGCGAATCAAAATTCTAAGATTCAGAGTATTTTGATTAGTGAAACTGAGTCGGGAAGCACAAACGAAGTACCAAAATTAATTGATTTGACTGAATATGAGAATTGGAAAGGTCAGTTTGAGACACATCTCAATGGTAATGACCCAAATCTTTGGGAAAGAATCTTATCACAGTATGAAAGACCAAAGGTGGTTGGAATAGATCTTGATCAAAGTCTTGATCGATTGGTTGTTGAACAACGAAAGAAATATGATTCTGAGAAGAAACCATATTGGAACAGATCTTGATCAAACTCTCCAATTCAATTGAATACAACTAATTTGGTAAAGGTGTCTGTGGAGGCGGTCGAGATCATATGTCAATACTTTCATGTGTTGTCAGTGCTTATGACGAACAAATAGCTTGAAGGATAGGAAATTCTAATCTTACTTTTGAAGATTATGAGCAGATAGATGATGATGAAATGAAATGGATTGATACTCAATGGGCTTTGGCTAGTGCAATAAGAAGAATTAACAAGTATGAGAAGAAAAAGGAAAGAACTTTACTTTTGATCGTAATACAAAGTTTGGATTCAATCCAAAAGCCACACAATGTTACAAATGTGGAGAATTGGGTCATTTTGCTAAAGAATGTAAGAACCCAAAGAAGCAAGCCAATTTGAATCCATTCAAGCCAAAAGAAACTTATCAGAAGAAAAAGGAGAAGCCTGAGGAATCAACCAAAGATTTAGTCAGTCAAGCAGACGAAGGATATGACTGGGGAAAACAATATGATGATTTAATGGGCGTGTTTATGACTTCTATGGATGAAGAAGAAAGCAAGGGCAAAGAAAAGGCTGAAGAGGTAAATAATGATCTTTTATAGGTTATTGAAAAGTTGAAGGAAATGAATGCTCAATTGACTGCTGAACTGATCGAGTGCACTGAAGCTAACAAAAAGTCGGTTTCAAGAGAAAACGGTTTTGACAAATAGATCATAGACTTGGGAAAAGAAAATGAAGAATTAAAAATTAAAGTTTTGCAAAATAATCATGCAATTTCTGTGCATCCTGATTCAGTACAGAAGTTGAAAGTTGAACTCTCAGCAGCCAGAGCAGAGGCAGAGATGAATAAAAGCAAGCTAGAGAATTATCAAAATTCTCAGTATGTTATCGATTACTTTGCTGCTATGCAAAGATCATCGAATTATACTATTGGCTTGTGCTTTCATGTTGTACCACCTCCTTCAAGCTATGTTCCAAGACCACAAATTGATTCTAATCTAGAAGTGCATCCAACTTATTTAACTGAATCTGAGTCTGAAAATGTTATTGCACATGCTAGAGTTTCATATTCTGATGAAAAGGTGTCACTTGACAGTGATCCTCCAATCATAGAAGATATCATTGTGTCAGAATATTCTTCTGATATTTTTAGACAAAATGGTTACAAGGGAAAAAATGTTGAGAAAAAGAATGTTGAATCTCAGCAATCAAAATCTGAGATTAAACAAGTTGAGAAAGTGGTTCTCAAAACCACACAGGTTTCAAACCAATGACTAAAACCAAACCAACCAGTACTCTAAAACCGATTGTGTATGTTAGATCCTCTAACACACATCAAGGAGAGTCTAGTGGAAATTTTCAAAAGAAAAAAGTGATTTCTAAGAAAGTGGAAAAGGTGGAATTTTTCTTTGATAATTTTGGAGTTGGGCACAAGGCTAAATCAAAGAATTTTCAAAAGCAAATGGATAATTCAAATAAAAGTTCAATTGGTTTATATAAACAAAAGCTCATTTTCAGAAGTTTTCTCAAGACCTTTCAGTTCATCAAGTTTTTATGATGAACCCACACCAAAACCTCAAACTAAGGTGAGAAAGTGTTACCGATGTGGTAAGATAGGTCATTTGGTTGTTAATTGCAATATAGAGTTCAGTTCAAGTGATTGTAGCAGTTTGAAGTCTTTTTCACCAAGAGAAACACAAAAGTGTTTTACTTATTGTGGTAAAGGACATATTTTTGCTAATTGTCCTAATAACAAAGTCAGAAAGAGTCTGATGAGGAGTGTCGGGTGCATGTTTCAAGTGAAACTCTATGAGACATAGACCTAGTGTAGATGAGATAAGAGTTCTTAGGAAATTCAACCCTGAATGTTTTTGGGTGCAAGAAGAAATCAAACAAAAGAAAATAATTTTTGAAAACAAAAGAAAAGTTAAAAAGATTGTAAAATTTGTGACTTCATCTGATGATGATTCATTTGAAAATTTTTCAACAAGATCATTTTCAAAACAACCTATCAAATCTAAATCATTTTGGAAACTCAAAGATAGATCAAGTGATGAATTTTCTAAGAAAGAGGATGACACAAGTGATGATGGTTATTCAATAAGATCATTACAAAAGAATGGAAAGGGTCCATTCCGGGAGACTCGACACCGAGATGGCAGGGGTCATCCCTTTTGAATACTAACCAGTCTCTTTTAATTTATCGTGTAGGTTGCATCCACGGGCCATATTAACAATCGTTGGATGGTTGATAGTGGATGTTCCCGCCATATGACTGGAGAATTGAACTTGTTAAGAGATTTCAAGTTGGTGAAAGGAAGTTATGTGAATTTTGCTAGAGATAAAGGAGGTCAAATTTCAGGGTTTGGTAGTTTGACAAAATGGGAAGGTTTCGTTTGAAAATGTTAATTTTTGTAAAGAATTAACTAACAATTTGTTGAGTGTATCACAGATTTGTGATAAAGAATACAAAGTGATTTTTGACAAAGAAAGGTTTTATGTACTCAAACAAGGATTTCAGATTTCAAAGGAGTGGATTATGATGACGGCTAATCGGAGCAAGGATCTTTATGTGCTTGACATGGCAAAGGCGGACAGTCAATAATGTGGAAACACGCCTGGTGTCAAAAGCTACTGAACAGGACACACGTTCATGGCACAGTCAAATGGGGCATATTCACATCCGGAAAATGAATCATCTTGCACACAATCATTTAGTTAAGTGTGTACCTGTCAAACATTTTAAACTTCTGGATGTGAGTGTTTAATGTAAAATGGGTAAACAGAAAACGAGGTCTCACAAAACAAAGAAATTTTTTTTTATTGACATGCCACTTGAACTTCTTCACATGGTTCTGTTTGGACCCATCAATGTGAAAAGTATAGGTGGTGAATCTTATTGTTTTGTGGTGACTAATGACTTTTCAAGATTTTCATGGGTTATGTTTTTGAAACATAAATAAGATATTTATGAAAAATTTTTTTGATGATAAATAGGTTGGAGACTTCATATAAGTTGAGGGTGAGGTGTATAAGATCTGACAATGGGACTGAGTTTAAGAATCATCAAATGGAGGAATTTTGTAATTCCAAAGGTATTCAACAACAATTCAGTGCAACTTACGAGCCTGAGATGAATGGTGTAGCTGAAAGGAAGAACATGACTTTGATTGAATATGCGAAAAAAATGCTTGCTGATTCTAAACATCCCATTACTTTTTGGAGTGAAGCTATGGCTACTGCTTGTTTTACCCTTAACAGAGTTTTAATTGACAAAAGACACAATAAAACTTGTTATGAATTGCTTCAAAATTGAAAGCCCAATCTGGAAATGCTTGAAACCTTTTGGGACTCCTTGTACAATGTTAAAGAAGGATTCAAAATTCAATTCAAAAGTTGAAGAGGTTTTTTTTCTTGGCAATAGTCTTCCAAACAAACGTGTGTTTAATAAACATACGGATGTTGTGGAATTATGGTATTATGTGGATGTCCAACGACAAACACCTATACCTAATGAGAAGGGTCCATATTTGCTTTTCGATTACAATAAGTTGTTTGAGTCTTTTAATATGTCAACAAATGTTTTTTGATGATGAAATAACCTTACAAATGTTGTATGATTTGTACAATTCAGAAGAACAAGGTATTTCTCATCAACCTGAATATGAATTTATTACACCACATGGAGAAGCTACTTCAGAAGGTATTAATGAAGATTGGTCATCCGAGGATGAAAATGAGGTTTTTGAAGATGCTATTTCTAATGATCAAGATCCTGATCTGAATATCAATAATTTAGATCATCATGTGGTTGTACTGCAATTGCATGTCGCACGTATTCATGCTTATCATCCGATTGATCAAATTATAGGAGATCCTAATGCAGGAGTGCAGACACGCAATCAAGTCACAAATAAAGAAAGTATGTATGTTGAGTTACATAAAACTCATGCCAGTCAAGAGATCTGGATGCAGTCAGCATTTATTTCTCAAATAGAGCCAAAGACTGTGACTGAAGCTTTGCATGAGCCTACCTGGGTGGAGGCTATGCAAGAAAAATTGAATCAATTTAGCAAGTTGGGGGTTTGGCATTTGGTTGATTTACCAAAAGGAGGGAAAATATTGGCACACGATGGGTGCTGATATGCAAACGAGATGACAGAGGCGTAATTGTCAGAAATAAAGCTCGTTTAGTGGTTCAGAGTTTTCGACAAGTTGAAGGAATTGATTATGATGCGGTTTTTGCACTTGTGGCACGATTAGAAGCAATTAGACTTTTTCTTGCTTGCTTTTGCTGCCCACAAGAAGTTCAAAGTATTTCAGTTGGATGTTAAATCTGCTTTTCTGTATGGCTCGTTGAAGGAAACAGTGTATGTTTGTCAGCCACCAGGATTTGAGGATCCTATCTATAGGGACCAGGTTTACCTCTTGGATGAATGTAGAGCCAAGATAATGATGAACACTGATAAAGCCAACTGAAGAAGACTTGTTCCAGAATTTTGCTGATTTTCGTGTACATGTTTTTCGATTACTAGAGTAGTTCGGGTACTCGAAAGTTTTCGTGTATAGCTAGTTCGAGTACCCCTGGACTTAGTATAAATAGACGTATTTTGTACTAGTCTAGGGTTGGATTCCCGAGAAATGCTCTCTAAACGTATTGAGGCATTACTTCGTGTACTTCACTGAATATATCAATGTTTTGAACTTTCTTCTTGTTCTTGTGTTTCTATTTCGGATTTCGCACGTTATAGATACATCTGATGCAGATTGTATACATAAAACTCAGTTCTTGATCTGTTTTGGGACTTACAACTGGTATCAGAACCTTAGTGCTCTTTTATACATCAAGGTACAAGCATTTCAGTGCAAGTCTATTACTTTCCTGTTCTACTACATCTCTTCTAGCTGCTATTCAAATTTGGTCCTCTGAATCTTGATAAATATTTCTCCGGAAATTTTTCAACTATTTTTCAAATTCAAATTTCGAAAACAGCTTGTTCGGGTACATTGGATTTCGTATACAGTTAGAGTACGGGTACATTGGATTTTGTATACAGTGTTCGAGTACTGCTATTGTTCGAGTGTACTGAAGACTCGACTACTATGGACTTCGAGTGTGTTTTTTGATCTTCGGGTAGTGGTGTTATTTCGAGTAGTGCTTGGTGCTCAGCATAGTTGGAAGTTCGTGAACTGTACTTAGAAAATTTCCTGATCAATCATGGCACCAAAGAATCTAACCAATTTGTCCAACCTGCTCAAATTGGACAATGAGATTGGCACCGAAAAAAAGCCGCCTAGGCTCGTGTCGGGGGACAACTTTCAGGATTGGAAATTCAGGTTTCAATCATTCATCAAATACACTGACCCGAAACTATGGAGGTCAATTGAAGAAGGGCCTCATGTGCCCATGTACCAGAGTGGGCTCAATAGATTAATTCCCAAAGATCCTGAACTGTGTACGAAAGCTGACATTCTTATGATAGAGAAGGATGATAAGGCATATGCATCAATCACCATGGCTCTGTCCACTGATGTTGCCCACGGTTTCAAGGAACATAAAACAACAAAGCAATTGTGGATGCTTTGGTTGAAAGGTTTGAAGGCAACGAAGATATGCAAGAGAGTCGCAAGGATATGCTAAGGTAGAGGTTCAATATGTTCAATCGTATCAGGGTGAATCATTGGAAGCTCAACTGAACCGTTTCACTCACCTAATGACTGAGATGACTAGCGCTGGGATTGAAATAACCAAAGGAGAGGTCAACAAAAAGCTCTTGAACTCATTACCTTACAATTGGAATTCCATCTGCACCACGATCAAGAGAACCAAAGATATGTACAAAACCTCCCTAAGCGAGCTGATCTCAATTATCAATTCCAATGACATGGATGACAAGTAGAGAGCTCTCAATCATGCCATTTCTATGGGCATTGCACAAGCATCAGAAAATGCTGCTCTTCTGTCACCCATCAATTTTCAAGAATCAGGGTTGCACACACTACCCAAGCTCCTTCATCGCAGTCTATTCCATTTGAGACTGCATTCCCTCATCTGGGCAAGCCAGTTCAGTGCCCAAGATCAGTCTAGAGAGCAAGAGAATCTGCTGATGTCAAGGGGTTTATGAACAGTTATAACGCATTTATTGCTGGAGAGTTGGCACCTGCCAATCTTACTCGGAT